>CM041041.1:2520726-3106729 GCA_023078785.2 Hyles euphorbiae | reverse complement strand
ACAAAGAATACTACGATCCGTTTGATGCGATGCGTCCGATACGTACTATGCGAATATGTGGATGCCTGCCTCTGGGTATACAAGATTCCATATTTTTCATTATTGTTGAAATAAGTGATATTAATGTTGACAGAGTATTCACATTATTATTGAAAACTCAGTTGTAAACAGTATTGTAAATGCACGGTTGTGCTTCGGTTTGAAGGATGTAGCCAGAGTAACTACTGGACATATTGAGTTAAACAACTTAACATCTTATGTCTCAGGATGGCGGGCGCAGTGGAATGCCAACCATTACTTTGTAATACAAAGTGCTGTTTGGTTTTGCTACTGTTTATGAGCAGTCGTATCGCTTACCATCAGGTAAGTGGAATGCTCGTCTCGCTATTAATAGCAATCAAATATATAATCAATGGTTTGTCCTGTGTTAGATCGCCTACTCCAGTTTGGCAATAGATTTCTCACTCAACAAAGTTATCGCTGCCTATACAGGGTATATCAAGACTGCTACCGAAAACGAAGCCGGGTGGTAGTTTAAGCGACTTCAGACACAATGCAACAGAAAAAGTTGCAAAAAAAAGCGACAATTTTTTTTTTTCTTATTTTTTTCCTATGGCCATATTTGGGTGGTAAATACATTTTTTCCTAAAATAATAGTGTATACCCTTTTATTTATAAATACTCGAAGGTATAAAAGAGTTTAAATTATTATTTTAGCAAAAACTATGGATTTACCACCCAAAAATGACAATATTTAAAAAATCATAAAAAATAATTGTCGCATTTCTAGGCGAAATTTTTAATTAAATTGTATTTGTAGCCACTAGAACTACCACCCGGCTTCGTTTTCGGTAGCAGTCTTGAGATACCCGGTATAGTTAATACGTAATTCTTTTAATCTATGGCATTGAATCAAATAGGTACATAAATAAAACTCCAGTAATTGCAAAGGATTTAAGAATGCTCAGTACACTACAAAGTGTGTAAGAACCTCTTTATTTAATTACGCCTTGGAGGGCCGATCATTAAGGGTCAGAAGTCAATGGTCTAGTCCAGTGGTTCCCAAAGTTGACTGAATCTGACCCACCTAACAAAACCTGCCAAATTCGGGACTCACCTTTTGGCTGTAGAGGGGGAATTATTCGTAAAATTGTATTTGGCTCCAATAAAAATTGTAGTACTTAAATACCTAAAAGATTTGTAGTTTTTTTTTATTTCTATGAATGACTAGACAAGTATGCCATTCGCCTGATGGTAAGCGACATGATTGCTCATAAACAGCAGCAGAACCAAACAACACCTTGAGTTACAAAGCAATGCTTGGCATTCCACTGCGCTAGTCATCCTGAGACGTAAGATGTTAAGTCTTAACATGTCCAGTAGTTACTCTGGCTACAATGTCCGTTAATACGAAACTTAACAGTTTTGATGAGAATGATCTATGTATTTGTTTAAATTTTTGTCATTACAGCTTTAGCATCAACTTGTTTGATTCTTTCAACCAAGTTTATTTATAATGTTGGTTATAGTTGAAAATCCAGCCTCATATAAGTAATAAGTACTGAATGATGACATGACTTTCATCTTTAATATCTACGCTGAGCCTACTTAATATTCACTTGCAATCCCCCAGTGGTTCTCAACCTACAATTTGAGAAATCGAACACATTGTTTTTCTACGGTGGTAAAGCCCGCCAACCCGCACTTGGTCAGCGTGGTGGACTATAGAGCTTAACCCATCTCTATTACACCCTCGATTGTGGAGCAGACCTTAAGATTGATGTACCTATATCAGTTGATACAGATACAGTTTGGGAAATGCTGGTCTAGTCTCTTCGTCGTGACTTTAAAAGGTCGTCTTCTAATGAAATAGTTTACATTGGGTGATTAAATTGTGCGTCTGAAGGTGCTTTATAAACGCAGCAGTTGTGTAATATTTTTATGTGCTCCATGTTTATTTTGATGTGTAATTATGGTTAAATAGATGTAGCCACTTTTGATGATTTGTGATTGATTGAAGGCTGTGAGAATAATTGAAATAGCAGTCGACTTTAGACAAGATTATTTGCATAAGAAATCATTTTATATTATTTGTAAGGTATTTAGATACACTTGGAATTTAAATACGATTTTGTTTATTTATTATTATTTCGAAAAAAATAAAATAAGCTAATGTTAATTAGCTTAATCATTAAAGTTTGTGAATAATTTTATTTCTGTTTAAATGCTTTAATGTTGTCAATATGACGACTTCATTCTTAGTGAAAGTGGAATACTTTGTTACATTTTGATGAGTATTAATTAAGCCGTTACTCAGGCATCTTTGCACGGTAAATACGACCTTGTGGGATAGTAATAAGGGTTATAATTGTAATAATGCGTTTGGTGTGATGATTATGATTATCGCTACGTGTTACGCAGTTAAACTTTCTTCTGAATATTTGGAGTGTGGTGCCTGTGCCATCAATTAATTATTATCTAAGCGGTGGGAGGTTTCGTTTAAGACTTCTTCAGATTATCACTTTGTTTTTTTGCATTTGTTATAAAGGTACAGGCTTAGGTGATAATGAATTGTAAATTATCTAAATTTAATTTTATAACTGAGGATGTAACGTAACCTATCTGAATATCTATCAAAATTAATACAGTGTTACTCCAGGATGTATTAAACGGGATAAATTGGATTGCAATGCGATTTTATAAATGAATGATCATCTTCTAGGCGACAGGAAATTGAAAACTGAAAATAGGTCTTGTATAAGAATTTTACAAAGGATTTGTAAGTTTAGCTTTGCATCCAGCAACAAAACAATGATCAAAAGAATACATTTCTGTTTTGAAAACAAAGCCTAACCTCCAGCGTGCTTTACATACCCCTGCGTCTAGAATTAACCTATCAGTTCGTATCTCATACACTCACATAATATAGCAAATTAATGTATTTAGTATGCGGGTCGGACGCGCGGTAAGGTCACAGATCGCTTCGATATGAAAGTTTGACATTACGCTGTGCACATGCATCGCCACGCCTCAGTCCTTTGCCATTGTACCAGTTCGCATACTGATCTTGCATTGTTTTCACTTTTGATTTAATCTGTACATCGGTATTTAGTTCTCGAGATTCTGCGTGTATTAGAATAAGGAATTTGGGGTTGAGATTTGAAGCTGCTAAATTATTTTATTAACTATTCATAGATTCATGTTTTTTTAACACAATGATGTCGAGACGAGCATGCCATTTCCCTGATGGTAAGCGATACGACTGCTCATGAACAGTAGCAAAATCAACCAACAACAAAAATTACAGAACAGTGCTTGAGTTCCATTACGCTCGCGGTCCTGAGACATAAGATGTTAATGCCTCAATATGTCCATTTGTTACTCTGGCTGCAATGTCTTTCAAACCGGAACATAATAGTGCGTTTACACTGCTGTTTCGTATAAATTAGTTTAGGAATAGAAACTAGAATTTTGAAAATATTCATTGATAGTTATAGGTACTGCTAATAGCATTAAGTAGGATACATCCAAATATATTCCAAGCTGAATTGTACAAGGTTGTAGGGTCAGCTTTCTTTGTGTTTCTCCTTGAGATATGTATTCGTTAAATAGCCATAGGTAGCGGTTAGTCACGTATCATGCGTTCAAATCATGTCGCGCACGCGTCAGCCGCCGTAAGTGACAGACAATTGTTGCTGTAACCTGTTAATGTTATCAGAGCATAGTAACTAGACTTTTTATAGAACCGGTTTGAGTAAAAGTATTTCAACACTACTTTTTAGTTGAAAAAACAAGAAAATACGTATGTAGCTGTTGTGTTAATGACATTGGAACCACTGACAGTTTGTTGGGATTTATTCCACCACAACATTCGACAAGTACGACTCATGTAATTAAAATACTTTTAAAATACTATAAGATGATAATTAACATTAAAAAAACCTTCTTGATGAAAAAAATATATTATGTGTGAGCCGCAAATATTTGTTTCGGGTCTGGGTGTTTGTAAGACCGAAAAGTCTCTCGTAGTTTCTAATACAAACTACACTAGACTCGATCTTAGTGTGGGGTCAGGACTATGTATGTGACTGTTGGGTGTATTTATTAATTTATTTATATTTCTAAACAATAAAACGAAATATGACCTAGCGACCATCAAGAACGAGCGTATTTCCACCTTAATTTGGGAATGCATCTATGTATATGCCCTATTTATTGCCCTCTATAATATAATAAAAAACTAGCAAGTGAATTGCAGTTGATATAGAAAACCTTCAAATAAAAGAGTAAGTGAGTATATAATCTTACAAAACGTAATTAGTGACTTACCACTGCCTGTTGTGACCACAAACAACTTGAATTGCTTCCGTACATTATTCTTACCAGTTTGTTACTGAGTCACCTTAAATATTTATTTTTTTTTGCTTTAAATTTTACATATAGGCAAAAATGTATGTTACGGACCTTTTGCCACCGTATAAAAGCAATAACTTAGACTTTTTGTAACATTCGCCGTTTCTGCTTATTTAGTAATGTATGCAGTTTTTTCGGGTTATTTTAACCAGAACTTAAATTAATTAAGTCTACAACGCGATGGCTTGCTCTGTCATTGAGATTGTGTGTTGCAAATGCAAAATGAAGAAAGAAAAATTATTTTCTTCAGTCTATTACTATCTAATGAAGATTTTTAACAGCGTACATCACCTTAAATAAAAGAGTTAATTCAGGGCTCGGATTATGAGCATTTTAGGTGTAAGTAAATTTATAAACTAATCAGCACTTAGCATCTCTAGACAATACTTTAAAATAATGTAAAATATGAAAGTGACCGCAGGAGGTTGCGTTAATTGTGTGATTACATTGAAATGTGAACGTCTCAGGAGTGCATTCACTGTTTGCGTAACAGATGATCTAATGTGTCGGCCTGTGCAATACAAATTGATATTTCAACATGATTAAGAATGTAAAAATGCACTCATTTCCGATATTGGTGATGTAATTGGGGCCTTGTTGTAGGTTATATTAATTACAGGCAGAATTGAATCAATGGCATTGGTAATGGTGACATTTGTTCAAAATTATCCATTGGAGGTACATTGTGACTGATCGTAATGTGGTATGTGTTAGTATTTCTAACATTAGTTAGAAAATATTAAGGATATCTATTTCCCTTCTCGTCGTAGTATCATTGTGCACTTCCATTTTCAAAATTTAGTATAGGCAAAAAACCTCATATAATAGCGATCATATCGCTTACCATCAGGCCATGAAGAATGCCATGCGCGTCTTGCCAAATATTGAAAAAAAAAACTGCACATAATTAAGATGTGTTTATTACACCTGAAATGCGTTTTATATCAAAATATTAAAATCCCAAAAACTGTAACTTTGGAAGCCAGTTATATAGATGAACTGGCGTCATAACTCATAACAATTACTAAGTCACCGTCACGTATATATAAAGTTGTCACTAACAGAACTCTATCGGATATGACACTAATACGATATTCCACAAAATGCGACATCATTGCTGTCATTACGCGAGTTATTCCGATCACTCTCACTGATACGGTTCTGTGATATAACGTTTTTTTATTATTTTTATTGACCCTAATTGTTTATATGCAGTTTATGTAATCTAATTGGTGAATAGAATGTATGTCAAAGTGTGTTACTTTTCGGGTTCACTCTGTATATTTAGATGAAATAAGACCGGCTTATTTGGTAAACTCGCGAGAGATAGCTTTTGCGTAAAAAAGATCCAGCAAGCAAGTAAACAGGTCACCTGATGGCAAGTGATCACTGGTGCCCATGAACATCCATAATGTTTGGATCTTGGATGTGTTGCCAGCCTTCAAATTGGGAGGAGAGAGGGAAGGTTAAGGTATGGGAAAAGAGGAGATATTGGACATCCGGCAATCTCACTCACCGAAAGAAACGCGACAGAAAAGCTGTTGCTTCACATCAATTTGCTGTGTGACCACCTCGAATGAGCCTGCCAATTCATGCTGAGTCCTAACTGTCTCTGCCACTATAAAAAAAGCTATTTCAGCAGATGAGCTATTTGGAATGCATTCCTCAAAAAATAGTCAAAAATTAAATACCCTGTAGAGTTTTCGTGGTGCTAGTCAAACAATCAATCCATTGTTGAACATAAGCGTCCCACAAAAACTTCTCCAGTGAACGAATGTAGCAGACAATATCCAGCGCCTTCCTATGACCTTTACCAGATAGCATAATCCAATTGAGAAATATTAACAAAATTAATGTTACAAAATATTATACATAATTCAATTATTGCAAAGTGCATCGCGATAAATTGCAATTATGAAATCAGATATCAGATGTTCGACCAATCAAAAATTATGAGTAATAATAAAAGGCAATCAGTTATATTTTGATTATGAATTAGATTGACAGCTCTGCCTGTGTTCACTTGATTGTAATAAAATGTCAATCCATTTGACGTTAATTAACACCACTACTGAAAAAAGTTTGACAAGAACCATATTTTGTACCATACAACATTTGAAGCTCCGTATCATAATTAAGGGTGGAATTTCGTAATAAATATTCCCTATATCCCACATAATATCATTGACTTACGGCCGTTCTCTATATCCTATCTATCTTTAACAAGAGGTTAAAATGAATATCGTTACTATGTCGATACCACTGTATGCTCAATAAACAAAGATAGGCATACAATATTATCTTGCCTAGATATGTATAAATATATGCGCCTTAACTAAATATCTCTGCCTTTCTTTACTGAAGCAAAAAATGTATCGAAATTTGGAGAGAAATCTCTTGTTAAAGATAGATAGATTATAGAAACCGGCCGTTAATGCTAAGCTTCGTAACCACAGGTTTAGTGATTCCATAGTGAATCATAATAATATTATAAATGTGAATGTAAGTTTGTTTGTTACGCTTTCACGCAAAAACCACATAACCGATCATCATGAAATTTTGTACACATATTCTTGGTATTACATAGGATACTTTTTTTTGCAAATGATAAAAAAAGGTTTAGTCAGAATTGATCATTTTGGTCGCTATTTTAAAAAGTGTATGTGCACCTGGGCGGATTCGGGCAACAGACAAGACAGATGGAGATTTAACAAATAGACGCGAAATGACTTCTTAATCAGAAGATCAAAGTGATCTTTAACCCGGCCTCCGGTTCGTGTTGTTACAACAGATTGCTTGTTTATTAGTCTGCACCATCGCCGATTGATATTGATAAACATTTAACTTGTCATTAATATCATTATAGTTTCGCTTTTAATCAAGATTGACATGATAGAAATTGGTCAAAATAATTATTATTTTGACATTTGAAATACTTAAAATAAAGTTATAACACGTAACTAGATTGAAAACTGGAGCGGTTAGTAAAATAACATTGACAATTGACAGGATATATTATAGGAATGTTGTCAGTGTCATTTATAAACTAGCAGCCCAGCCCAGCTTCACCTGGGTGCAGATACACTATTTTAAGAATATTTTATCGCCTATATTCTTCAAAAATAATGTAAGATTCTAATGGTGAAAGAATTTTCCAATTGGTCCAGTAGTGTCAGAGCCTATTAATATTAATTTGCACATTTGTATTCAATACAAACAAACTAATATTTAGTTTAGATTTACCACCTGACATAGAGGATAGATAAAATGATCAGAGATAACAAATACTATATCAACATTTTATTTAAATAAATTATATAATAAATGGTAATAAAAACAAACGGAAGCTTCGCAACGTGATAATGACCTTAAGTTGCATATTAAACAATGGAAGTGAAATAACTCTCAAGATTTATAAAACTTTTATGTGGAAATATGTAACATTTCATAATAAAATTGTGGCACAAAAGTAACTACTGTTTTTTATTTAAAAAATTATTAAAAGTTATAAGATGATAGAGATTCCAATTGATCTTAAAGGAACGACTATAGGAATAATTATGATTTTTTCAATCGAATTTTACATGAGGAGTTTCTATGATCGACTGTATGTATTATTCATATTTGTTTACGGATTCTTTCTTTGAAAAATACTTCTATGGACTAACTCCTTTCGAGGTCACTAAATTGTGTGATAAAATTTTCAATCATTCAAATCTTCAGTATACTAGTGGTTGGTCTCTCATATGTGCGAGGCCGCCTAGGTAGGTGGTACCACAATGTCTATTTCTCTCTCCAAATAGCAGTGTAAATGCACTGTTGTGTCACGGTTTGAATGATACTGTAATCAGAGTAACTACTAGACATAATGAGACCTAAAATCTTGGTCTTAGGATGGAGATTTTAGCGGAATGCCAAGCATTGCTTCATAATTTACGGTGTTGTTGGTTTTGTTACTGTCCATGAGCGGTTGTACCGCTTACCATCAGTCCAATTGCATACTTGTCACACCATTCATTGCTATAAAAAGAAGCTACAGGTGGTTATTAAGATAGGTTCTTTCATTGAAATTGACTTTAATGAAAATCTTGCGACAACTTAATTATATGATAATATTTACAGCCTTTGAAAGTATCCTTAAATATATAGCATCTTAAGTATCACCATATCACCAACAACGGCTATAAAATCCGTACTTTATTACACATTTATCGATATCCTTGTCGACGATCCGGTGAAAGTAAGTTTCATTGCACTTGAGAAGAAAGTAAAATAAACGTAACGTTATCTCACAGAACAATAGTGCATTAACTGTTGCGTGAATGTGAATAATTTTAACTATGTGTGGGCAAATTAATTAAAAATGTTAGTTATAATTGGTAGGTGTGGAAAATTACTGTTTAAATTCTAGTTATTTTTTGTGGCTTGCATAAAAATATTTCTTTTTGTTTGATAGTAAGTGTAAAACTGTCTGTATCGTCTCTCTTCTTTAAAGTATAGAGTAATTGATTTATTTGAACTTAGTAGATATAATAGAGTTATTTAACTATAACTGGTTGTGTAGGCATTCTTTACATAATTTGGGACGTCTTAATGTGTTAGTCAGTAGATACCCCTATACCCAATACTCGTTTACACTTCCCAATTTTTTTTTTCAATTTGATGTGTCAGCAACACATCTAATATCCAAGCGATGTGAATGTTCATGGGCAGGATTTGATCACTAGCCCGTTAACCGGATCTTTGCAATAAAAAAGATACAAAACTATTAAGTATCTTATGTCACTTATCGGATGTGCAAGGCATTGAGAGACTTGAGACTTTTAACACACATACCCGTATTTTTCCCACCTAGGATACAAACCCACATCACTAAGGCTATACTGTCTACTCGTATTCTAACATCCGAGTGGCATTTTATCATTTGTTTTTTATTTTATTTTCATTCGTAATATCACTACTTTCGTAAAATCTATAACAGAATTACAAAATTGATTGTAATTCCGACATCCACGCGTTTCACTGTGATATTATTTCGGTTGGAATAAAGCGGTTTATCAGCTACATCGTTTATTTAACGATAGCAATAAAGTTTTATGCAACGTTCATGAGAACTTTAAGCGGTTCTATTAAACTAAAAAGAGAGTGTCGATTTGCTTTTTGTCTACGTGAAATAGCGCCATCTGTTGGATTCGTTTGAAAATTACATTGTAAAGCGTAAGTACTTATTGTAATTTGTATGCAAATTTTCAAGCTATTTTTGTCACCTTAAGAATTGCTGCCTATAATGCCTGAATATTACTGGGATATCGTAAACTTATCCGAAGAGATGAAACATCGGTATCTAAAGCAATTGATGGAAGCTTCCTTAGCCCGCGCCTCTGTCCATGTGGAGACAGTATATTTTATAGCAGTGAATGGCGTGACGAGTATGTCGTTCGCCTGATGGTAAGCGATACGACCGCTCATGTACAGTAGCAAAACCAAACAGCACCTTGAATTACAAAGCAATACTAGGCAATCCACTACGCTCGCCATCCTGTCACATAAGATGTAAAGTCTCAATATGTCCAGTAGTTACTCTGCCTACAATGTCCTTCAATCCGAAATACAACAGTGCATTTAAACTGCGGTTTGGCGGGAGAAATAGACATTGCGGTGGTACACACCCAGGTGGCCTCTTACATATGAGAGACCTACCACCATATATTTTCAATATCAGTATTTAATACTAACACTGAAGAGGCACATCGTGCCCTACCCTATGGTGTGTGCAGTGCGCTGCGAATACTTGGAGGTTACTTTATGATTCAAAACGAAGTTTGCATGTTTCGACGTTCGATCGTTCAACGTCCGAAGTAAATTATAACTTTCCACTTTTAAAGTTCAATACTAATCTCTACGATACTTATCATTTTTTCCAAACTGTACTATGGTTGCGATGTACGATAGAGGATTCGGACATTTAGTGGAGTACTTAGGCATATTCGTATAGTATTACGCACAACGCGATGCGATTATTTTGGAATTATCGTAACAAGATTTCAATAACAACATCCGGGTTACTTTAAAAACAGAAAAAATAAAAATAAAACGTGATAAGCCACCGGATTAACCTAACTAAACCCAATGATTATAATTCGATGTAATAACACTTATAGCTAAATGTATTATCCTTCAGTACTACAGTGAAAGGAACACAAAAATTGTGCCAGATCTCCACGAGATAACACCGTAATAGGTGTTTACGAAACATCGGCTAAATGAATCACTCAATTTAACTATTATCGTTATACCTATTAACTGAAAGGTTTAACGGAGGTTTAAGCTTTTGAACATTTGGCAGATACTTCGCTTTGAAAATAACTATAGATAACAATCTAGTCGATATACGCCCCACTGTTAGGTACATGCCTTCTCTTTAATTAACAGGGCTTATGCCATAGTCCACTTCGCTAATATAGTTAAGACTGCTTCCGAAAACGAAGTCAGGTAATAATTTTAGAGACTTCAGACACAATGCAATTAAATTTTTTCTTCTAATGTATTTTTCTCCTAATGTATTTTTTTCATAACATCCCATAACAAACATAAAAAATTTGAAAAAATACGACAATTTTTTATGTAATTTTTTTCATTATTTGGATGGTAACTACATTTTTCCTAACATAATAATGTACGCTCTTTTATTTTTAAAGACTAAGATACAAGAGGTCTTAAAGTATTATTTTAGCAAAAAATATGGATTTACCACTAAAACACGATTAGAACACCACAAAACAATGGTCGTGTTATTTTGCGTAATTTTTAATTGCATTTTGGATGCAGTCACTAAATTTCTTCTTTCGTTCGGCTTCGTTCTCGGTCGCAGTCTGCGATATACCCTATATAAAAACTTTATTTTATGGGATGCAGGATTTCTCACAATGTTTTCTTTCGCCTTTTAAATTCGTCGATATATTGTAAAATTGTATATTGCATTTAATTAATCAATAAATTATAATCTATTTTTGTTAGCATTATAGGTTTTTAATTTTAGTAATGTTATTGTATAGCGAGTAACTGTTAAAGATTGCCTTGAGCGATAAGTCCGCCATTTGTACCGTATAATTGTACTTAGTATATATATTTTATATAAACACTTGTTTATGATTGACACCTTTAGTAATATGTAATATAAATTATTTTAGGAGCACCGATATTGTAATATTTGACTATATATTCTTATCTACAGATAATTTTGTATTACTGTTTTTTACACGGAACGCACAAAGCTATACTTGAGTATCCTGGTAGCAACACTGCCTAGCCCTTCTAGAAAAAGGCGTGAGTTTATCGGAATGCATGTTTTCAAAATCATGCATTTTTATTACTAAGTATGTTTTTGTATACCAAGATTGTTTAACGTATGCCATTTAATTGGATCTTCAGTTTCTTCATTCAACCAAAAGTAAACACTATCGAAAATCATTTTAAATGCCATTACAAAATATCTTACAACACCTCACGATTGTACCATCATTGCATATTTATATTATAATATTGAAGAAGCTGAATTCATCTTTACTTGTAAAGATACAGTGATACTAAAACCTACGCCCGAATCTAGACATGTTACAAAATCATTTAAGTGTGTTGGGAGATGGACCCAAATAAGATTGTCATTATTACTGTAAGCGATATAGGCAATAAAAAAAAAATAAGACGTATTTATTTGAAATTGACCAAATATATCTGCTATTTTTGGAGGCAGATCTATATTTAAAACCTGTTATTTTAAAAATATTTTCTCATAATAATAAATTAAAGTACATACAATAGTCATAAAGGGCCATCCCTGTCTTCGCAGTCCGATAAAAGTTTAATGCCTTTAGTAAAAAAACATTTTACTTCGATATGACAGTCGGTCTTGAAGCTGTTATATATTTTGATAATATAAACATTTGTCCCGTTCTACAATATTTTTTTTTATTTTATCCACCAAGCAGCTCAAGATAACCTTACAACTCAATATGGTTGAAATTTGGTTGAACGCTTGGATACACTCTTAATCTTTAGGAAATGCATGTTGTATTGGAGGCCTACATAAAATGACAATGAATTGAAAAAATGATATTTTTTGAAGGTTACCCAATTACGTAATTACGAACGAAAGGATATGGGAAGGAAGTGGCTTAATTATTTGTGGTCACAATAGGTACCTATATTTTGTATAATATTTACATCCACTTATTTCTTTAGTTGACTGTTATAGCATCCGTTGCAGGATGTCAAGTACCTTTTATAGGCATAAATCCTAACAATTATTTAAACAATATGATGTTTAAAATTCAAAATAAAAAGAACGCCAAGCTAAGTTGTCACAAAGCTTTCTCAAAACAGAATTATAATCGTTTACAATCAATTACATAATCAAACAAGCAAGCGACAATAAACCAATAAAAAATAATAAGAAGAAGACCAATACATCCTCATTAGTCATTATAAAGCTACATAATATAAAGGTGTGTCTTCAGTGAAACTTGAATCAATTATGAAGAAATATTAGAATATTTCGATATTACTGCGTCATCGTGTTCGGTAGTGTGAGGTATTTTTCACAGCTCGCTACGGTCTGCTGCTCGCCTGAGATGCAACGTCATCGGTATAGACGTTGACAAAAGTGCTTTGAAAATGTTTATTGAATTCATTAAAATGTACAACATGATTTAGATTCAGTAAATTTTTTATTTACCACCTGGTTTGACAAGCAGGTTTACTAGAGAAGAACGGGCAAAAAATCTCTATTTTTGCTCTTTTCAAAACCAAGAATTGATTTAAATAAAAGCAGTCTATTAACTTTTAAAACAAGGAGGTTAGTTAATACAAAGTACGCTTCTTAATCGAGAAACCAAAATATGTAGGATTAAGATTTACGTATATAGAAATGTATCTTGTTAAATTGACAAAATCTATGGATGTACAAATTATACTAAATTTAGATACTTAAACTTTCATCGTCTCATATCAATATCAGTTAACTTCCGAGCGTATTTTAGCACTGGATTGCGAGTCTTGGAGCATTGAGTGTGTGATATTACTGAGGAGCGAGTTTTTGAATTATAATGTAATTAAGCTTTTGCAAGTGATTGTACTTTATCAGACCAGCCAAACCGCAACGAACCGATAGTCCGGGTTGTGCAAAACGTAGTAAAAACCAACTCAGCTATGACGTATTTGTGGACTGTGACGTAGAAATTGAAACTAAACAAAATATAAACATTGAAATAATGAAACATAGGAAAGGCTGTAATGCTTACGATTTAAATATTGCAGGTTATAATTCTGTTTTGTTTTGTTCTTTATCTATCACTAAAGGAAAAATACAATAAAGACGAGATATTCAAAAAATACATATAAATTTACATTTAAAATAAATTTTTATTTGAAGAAACAACACTGCCATTGTTAGTAAATATTATGTTTAAATAGTTTGGCCTAAAATAGTGCCTGAACTTGAGTTGAACGCTTTTCCAAAGTATATCTGGGTAGAAGATACGTGGTGGACACAGTTAGTTCCATATTACGAGTATATAAGATAGGCTGAGAAGTAAAAACTAAAAAGATGCTAATTTATACTCTTTCTCGACGTAATATTGCCGAGCAACGACTAAAAAAAAAATAGATCCTTTAATGGATAGTTATTATAAGCTCCTATAAAACCAAATAACTTCGGAGAATTATGGATATGTAAGTAGTATTAGCATTTATAGCTTACCACGCCTCGGGCGAGGCTGCCTTTGGTCAAACTCGTGCAAAAAACAGTAGAATTACGCTTTAAAACCAATAGGCCTCAGAACATGTAAAAGACAGTTTACGCCAGTAACTTATCCCTTGTTATGCGAAGGAAATACACAGGAAAAGTATCTTATTTGATTTATTTATTTAAAAATACTTTATCGTTAACCACGCAAAATAATATAATTAATAATAACACAAAGCGCGTATATTTGTGTGTAACAAACGGCGGTCTTATCGCTGTCGGCGATTTCTTCCAGACAACCATAAATCTCTTTTAATATCTTCACGTCTCCTAAATTTTCACAAGGTTTAGTATTTTGCAAATATTGAAAATGAACTACGAACTTTCCAAATCCTTATAAAAATAAAGCTAGCTTGGCCAGCGACGCGTGACAACTCCGTAATGTTTGATCCAACAGCTGATTGTTTCTTGCGTAACTAAATATAATACAATTCCACGGTTTCGCGTTACAATCTCGCTAATTTTCACTAATGATACGCACTTTTAAACCGTTGTTCTGTTTTCTACTGGGTTTTAAAGGTTTTAAACCTGTTTGAATATAAGAGACTATCAACATATTTGTATATAGTTTCCATTTTATTTATTAAGAAAGGGAAAGGTTAATCGAACTGTTGAGAACACGTCTTCACTGCATCCACAGAGAATATTAATAAAAGCTGCATTAAATATGAGCTAAAATAAGGTCCTGGATTACCATTCGCCTTTGTATGAGACGAAATGTTATATAATTAGTAGGACATTAGCTTTAAGAATGTTAAATACGTATTAAATACGCTTTCAAACCCATACGAAGAATGAAAAACTATACAGGATTGAACAAAAAATCCATAGGAAGTCTCTCTATTAATAAAAAAAACGATACATATATTCCCCATGACATTTGCTGTCTTAATCGCCAAGTTATATCGATAACACACATCGATAATTAAGTTTATAGAAAAAGCGACATAAAAACGTACACGTATGTTTATTATTAGATAAGAGACAGGCCGCCTGTTTGCCTTGTCCTTTAAGTGGCGGAATTGTACCCGCTTTGTCCGTATGCTACAGTTTGTGACACGAATTATACTATGACAAATTGTATTTGTTTTATACCAAACTTCTTTTGAGACGTTTATAGTGTTAATTTGAGTGTAGTGGGTCATTCTTAATCAAGGGTATCTTTGGGGTAAACATTTTTTTTATTGCGATGACTGACGAGACGAGCTTGCTGTTCGCATGAGTGTAAACAATACGACCGTTCATGAACAGTAGCAAAACCATAATATAATACCTTGAATTCCAAAGCAATTCCACTCCACTACAATTTACAAATCCTGAGACATAAGATCTTAAGTATCAATATATACAGTAGTTAGTCTGGCCGCAATATCCTTCTCACACCGAAACACAACAGTGCATTTACACTGCTGTTTGGCGGGTGAATACGTGTAGAAATGGAAATAATATATATTCGACCTATTATCGGCCATATATAAAGACGATTTTAGTTATATTAACTGTCGAATGTTTTGTCCCTTGCAAACCACTTTTGAATTCAATTTGAACGAAGAAGACAAAACCAGTCGATAAATAAAGGGTTTTGAAATTGTCTTTTAATAAGGCCGTATATTTTTATGGGATTTAGTCAATATATTCGTATCATTATGTATTTTGCAAATGTGATTCTAAAGAAAACACTTGCTTGACGTAAGTAATGACGTATAACATACGTGAATCCATAAAGGAAATGGCAAAAAGGCTTTCCTATCCAATATTGTTTGATACAAACATAATTAAAATTATATTTTAAATTGAATAAGTTTATTTTATTACAAGGAACTGAATATAAACTTTACTTATATTACACGAAATCATTCTAGGTTTTTCCTTCACCCTACACTTAGTTAAATGTCACACAACTACGGGTAACGGTATTTTTAATTGGCGAGATACATTTATACCTACGTCCTACTTTATAGTTTTAATATTATGTTGAATTACTTAGGCTTTATTCATAGACAGTTTAGAAACTTATTTTTTTAATTATCTTATGTTTTGTCAGTTTCGGTTATTAATATAATTAGCCCAAAAAGCAAAGGCCTCCCTCAAGCTCATCCACATCTTTCTATTGAGAGCAATTTGCATGGAATCCTTCTTGTATTTGTCGAGAACGGCGATTTTTGAAATCATCTTTTGAAGACAGCCTCCGTGGCGCTGACGGTTAGACGCCGCCCGTGAAACGAGAGGCCGCGGGTTCGATCCCCGCACCGAGAGAAATGTTTGTGCGGCTCACAAATATTTCTTTCGGGTCTCGGTGTTTGTGAGACCGAAAAGTCTCTCGTAGTTCCTGATACCCACGACACAAGACTCGATCTTAGTGTGGGGTCAGGACTATGTATGTGACTGTTGGGTGTTATTTATTATTTATTTATTTAGTTTGTGCGAAGAAAACAAAACATTCGAAAAATAAAATGTTTTTTTTTTTATTATTTAAAACTGTCATGTCATGTCATGAATAAGGCCATAAGTAAGTAACATAATATGTACATACAAGACTTGGTGTGTAATGCCAATATGCTTACGGTGGTCACGGGTTCAAATCCCAAGGCACATTTCCAACTTTTCGGAGTCATGTATCTATTGATAGTTAATCACCACGCACTATAACGGTGAAGGAAAACATCGTTAGGAAACCAGTATAATGTAGCGATTTGTAAGAATTTCTATGGTATGTATCATGAAAAGTCCGCCAACCCGCACTAGGCCAGCGTGGTGATCTATATAGCCTAACCCCTTTCAATCGTATCCTCGATTGTAGAGGAGGCCTGTACCCTGCAGCAGGACTTATACAGGTTAATACAGAATTAAATAAGTCATAACTGACAGTCAAACAGTAATTATGTAGATTTATCTCAGGTTGCTTGCGAAGTACCTAAGGTTATAATTTTCCTAAACGTATTTTAATACAGGTGACGGTAATGACTGTATACCATCGATAAATGATTTAATTGTTTTATTTGTTTATAAATTTTCATATGACATTGATAAAACGCGTCAGCAGATCGAATGTATTGTAGAAAAAAATAAAAATAAAATAATGTCGGACGAATTGAACTTTAGTAGTAATTAGTTTACTTAACTTTAGTAGTAAATGTTTTATTTGTGAAAGGATTTAGAGTAAAGGACTATACATATAAAATTAACTAGGAAGTACAAATATAAACTTTTTTTAATTTTTATATTATTTTACATTCATAATTAATTAATATAATGTTTTCTTTTACAGGTAAGTTTTTAGTCATCAATATCTCTACATTGGTAAAGTATGTATAATTATATTAGTATCCTAAGTAGATAATTATGCGCGGACTCCAACCCTACTTGTTGTGTATATGCCAATACACAACAATCCAAGTGTAACACAACAATCGAAGCGTTATTGTTACTCCAAAGACGTTATATAATAGTCCTACTCTTCACGGATTTTATCTGACATTAACCCATGTTATCACACATTTTATTATAAAATTTTAAACATGACACAGCCTTGGTGTCTTTTGACATGAAATGAAATGAAACGAATTTCATTTAAATTAGTTTCACGTAATACAATGCACATTGATGGTACCCAAAAATAATTTACGTTGCGGGTCAAATATTAGTTGCCTTTAAAAGAAGCACCGAGCTTCACTGGTCATCAATTCCTTGCACGCTGTTCAATATTACTGCAGGTCAAATAGGATAGTTTTAACATTAATGCGATGTAAACACGTGACTCAAAGCCGGAATATGATTGCTAGGTATTTGTACGTTGCGAAAATGTTTCGCTTCAGTAAACTTGGTTTTTGTGCTAATTTGACGGCCTGGGTGTATCATTTGTGCATTATTGCGTGCTGTCACCCAGTTTTGCATGTCCACAGCTATTAATCAATGATAAATACAGTGACGTAGGAAGTGTGGCAACTTGCACTCTTACGTTCAGTTGCGTCATGTTACTTTTACCATAAGTTTTTTTATTGCAAAGAATGACGAGGCGAGCATGCCGTTCGTCTGATGGTAAGTGATACGACCGCTCATGAACAGTAGCGAAACCAAACAACACCTTGAATTACAAAGTAATAATTAGCATCTCATCAAAAACATCCTGTAAAAAAAATCCAAGACTCGCAGCTCAGTTTTTCTACCTATATTCTAATAGATCGACTTGGCCATCGCATGAAAACATAATGTATCGTACAATTTATACATAATGCTGCTGGCCAAGTCGATCTATTTATTTAAAACGTAAAGAATTTTTAATATTGATATGGTAATAACTAACGTTATAACTTTATATAGAAGGTCCCTTAAGGACTAAATAAATTAATCGACTTGGTATTACATGCATCTCACAACTTTTGCGGTAGAAAACCTGAGCTGCGAGACTTGGAATTTTTTTACAGGATGTTTTGGATGGGATCTCACGTCTTTTTGTAGAGTCACAAATATAGCGGATTTGATTTATTAGTGTTCTTTATTTCATGGTAATTGATATTTTCGAGCTATTTAGTCTATTTATTTGCAAGTTTATCTTCGTCATGTTTTTCTAGAGGAATGTTGTACAGTTTCATGGGCTGAATACACCCTTTCCCTCTCTATACCCCCCCCCCTGTTATGCCTCATATATATACATACCTATCTACAACTAGTATTCCATTATATACAGGTACAACGAATCTTTAACTGCAAATATAACTTTGTAATCCTATACATTTATATGGGATTACAAAGTTATTTACGCAGTTGGTGTGTCAAGAAAACTAGACAGAAATTATGAAATGTTTTAATTTTCCATTACTTTAGGCACTAAACTCATATTCTAAATTTGAAGGTTCTATGTCTGCTAGAAGTGCCTTAGACTTTTGATGATTGGTCAGTCAGTCAGTGATTGACAAAATTACGAAAGTTTGACAAGTTATAATTCTTAAACTACTGGTTCAAATTGAATGAAATTTTAAATATACCGTGTTTACACAATGCCTGCTTATTAACTGAAAATTCAGGCTTCTTGATTTAACCACAACGAAGTTATGGGGGGTTGAAAATGGTCTGAATTGCTTCGAGAAAAGGATGGTACGACTGTGCCGCTTTTTAGCTCGATTTGGAGGGGGCACTGCCGTGCCCCCAGATTCCGCTGCGCTCACCATCCTGAGATGTTAAGTCTCAGTATGTCCAGTGATTACTCTGGTTACAATGTCCTTCAAACCGAAACATAACAGTGGATTTCAGCTGTTTGGCGGGAGAAATAGACATTGCGGAAATAAACTTTAACTATTACGATATCAATTCTATAGTCTTTTACAACTTTATTTGCCTTATTAGGCCCAGTTGTATAAACTAACTTTGATGATAATTTTAATTTTCACAATGTCATCGGTCATCGCCATAAATTTGAGACGTATTTGACATTGGGATTGACATTTTTAAAGTTAAATTTATGGGCAAAGTTAGTTTGTGCAATTGGTCCTAAGAGTATGGCTTAAGAAGGTTAAAGCTATGGTCAAACTTTCTTTATTCAACCGGGCCTTATTTGCTAAGGACGTCGGTAACGGCATTGGTTGAATTCTTTAGGATGTAGTTGGAAAAATGCTAAAATGAGCTCCAATTTGTCATAGACGAGACGCGCGAATGTTACTTTTTTTTTACTGAAATTAATAAGTTTTCTGTTTAATTTGAGCAATTAAGACCACTTTAAATGTTCAATATAACTTAAATCACATGATATTTTAACAACGATAACTTGCAAATTATATAAATAAACTCTTAAATAAACAAGATTTCTCTTTAAAATTGATTACGATAGACATTTTGTTCATAATATAAACAAACAAAATCAAAATATTCTTCAACCAAGTGGCCTTTTAAAAGTTATTTCGGACTGTCAAG
The DNA here is from genome assembly GCA_023078785.2 of Hyles euphorbiae. NCBI lineage: Eukaryota > Metazoa > Arthropoda > Insecta > Lepidoptera > Sphingidae > Hyles > Hyles euphorbiae. The sequence goes on along the minus strand of CM041041.1, from coordinate 3,086,607 downwards.
TGCAACTACTTGAGCGTGTTGTATAAAGAAATAAAGTACGCAAGACACTATTTCTAGAATAACAAATGTCATATTTTCAACTCGTATAAAAGTAAAAAGCAATCAAGAGTGAAGGGAAAGATCGACAGGTTTTAAGCCCCTAGTTCGTCAACAAGTATAATGCCAAAGTATACATATTTATATCGCTCTAAAAAATTGACTAAAATAATTAACAAAAGCTGTAGTATACATATACATAGCTAGGGATTGCAATCTCAGGACTGTTTTTCCAATCTTGGGATTTTAGGATTGACGAATGCGACCCCAGGTTTCCATTCCGGATTCCGGGATTCGGGTAGCCCTATTTGCGGAATAAATAATGAGTAAAATGTCCGTAGCATTATACTTTAACTCAGAATTATGGAATTTGTGACACATTTTATATCCTTAATTTACAATAATTTGCAACACTGAGGTGTCGGGTTTGAAACCCGGGACCAGCCTAGTAATATTGATTTTTTCTATTCATCAAACCAGAGTCAAGAATCTGTGCTCGAAATGATGATGGACTTGCAGCACCCTATCACATCATGGGACGAAACGCACACTGCAAAATGTGGATGGCCTGGTAGCACCTCTGCCTACCCCCTTCCCCTTCTGGGAATAAGGCCTAAGTTATGCACGTAGGTATCAAGTGTACAATTTATTCGCAAGACGGTTGACCAAAATGAGAATTATTATTTAATTGCATGCAATAAATAAGTCGAGTAAACCTGCTCTCATTACATTTATTTTTTACATCACCTATAGTGGTTGTTTGGCCTCACATAATCTTAAGGGGCGTGTCGTTCGACTTCCTCATTCTAAACTATATTCCATTGAGTAGATGGCGCCACTTGACGGTCAGTTGGCCGTGGAATTAATGTTTTGAGTGTTGCAATGGGATTTACTGCACTCTTTTGCATTTGAAACGGTCACCCGCATCGTTATCCTTTAACGTATGTGTTAATTACTCACACTAGCCTTTGCAAATTATTTTTAAATTAGTCCTAGATATGGACGTATATTGCTATGCTATGAAGTTGAAATACGAATGAAATGCAAGTAAGATGTTATGAGAGCTTTGCGTGTCTTTAATCACGTTATTACACGCTTTATATTAGCTTCACTTGTATGTTTGTATGTTTGTATATTTGTATGTTTGTATATTTGTATGTTTGTTTGTAACCGACTTCTTTGGGCGCGATTTTGACCCACTTTAAACGGCCAGATTTCGTTCAAATTTTGCACACCTGTCAAAGACCGATGACAATACAATAATTCGATTAAAATATATAATTATCCTGATTAGATTCGCCAGGATTAATTATTCTTATAATTGATGACCATTGCTACATTCATCGCTAGATGGCGTTAACATTGTATTCTTCCAAGAAGCTTATACCCAAATGGAGATTGCATTCCGTATAAAACACTAAAGCACAAAAATTTGACCTTGAATGCAATCGCTGTTGCCTGCTATCCTTTTCTTTAGAGTGACAATGAATGAAGTTCACGTGAAGTTCATTCATTGTTACGCTAAAGAAAAGGATAGCAGGCATCAGCGACGTCATTCAAGGTAAAATTTTTGTGCTTCACTTTTATATACGGAATGCAATCTCCATTTGGGTATAAGCTTCTTGTATTCTTCAAGTGTCAAATGTTACTACTGACCAACAGATGGCGTTATTGATTGGAAATACAGCCGTAGATGGATGTTTTTAGTCAAAACAATTATATAATAGTTAAAAAAAACTAAAATACACGCTTTAATAAGATATACAACTAAAAAAGTAAAAATAATTGATACTGAATTTAAGATAAGAAAATGGAGTAAAATACATATATTTTATTGTTACAAAGCGTGGGGTGCAGGAGGATAAGTAATTGTTGTAAACACCCCACGCTTTGTAACAATAAAATATATGTATTTTACTCCATTTTCTTATCTTAAATTCAGTATCAATTATTTTTACTTTTTTAGTTGTATATCTTATTAAAGCGTGTATTTTAGTTTTTTTTAACTATTATATAATTTTACTAATCATTAATGGCATCATCAACAAACATTTTTGAAGTTTTAGTTTTTTCTTATCGAATTTTTTTGTCCCTTTCGAAAGAATTTTGAATTCAGTTTGCGCGAAGAAGACAAAACATTTGATAACTAAAATAGGTTTTGAATATATTAAACGTTTGATGTTTGCGTGTTAAATATTTTTGAAATCAATACAATTATAAAGTCGGTTTATATTAAGTATGTCGATAGTAATTGAAAAAAATGACTTTTGAGAAAAGAAACATAAAAACGTCGTAATAGAACGAGATTGTAAGTAAAAGCGGTTTATATTTGCGTGGCGACATTTGGTGTGGTACATAAGGCATAACTAAATAATTATTTCTTCTTCTCTTTAGCCTCAGGAAGTTTACTCCTGAACATAGGCCTTACAAATATTTACCTTAAAATATTAATAATACCATTTTTTATCACGTAAATACATAAAATACAAAAATGATTTCCTTATGAAAATCCTTTCCTATACTGACCTTTACCAGTTCTTGGCAACGAATTACTATTCTGTTTAAAGCTCCTACCAATGCAATGTCAACAAAATAGTATATTTACCTATTCACTACAATATTAATTGATAAATTTAACTGCATCCTAATAATATCCATTCGGGTTTCGTATGCAATTAAATATGTCAGAACTACTATCACTTATTCAACTGGTTTACAAAAAAAACGAGAATATTCGATTACTTCCCTTCACTTATATGTCCGTGCATACGTCAAGAAATGTGTGACGTCACAGATCCTTGTCTCGATAAAAAAAAATTGTATAATTCCGGTTAACGAGCAAACAGGTCAACTGATGGTGAGTGACCACTGCCACCCATTTTTATTGCAATGAATGCCAAGTCGAGCATGCTGTTCGCTTGATAGTAAGCAAGTTTGAACGGTAGTTAAATCAAACAACACTTTGAATAAAAAGTAATGCTTGGCATTCTCTGGCTACAAACTCCTTCAAACCGGAATACAACAGTGCATTCAAATTGCTGTTTGGAGATTGCGGAAGTACCTACCTAAGTTCTCACATATGACAGACCTACCACCAGTAAAAACATACTCAACTCTTGGATCACAGGTGTGTTGCCACCCCATCAAAGGATGGGGAGAGGAAAGGGGTATTGGGCATCCGAAAATCTCACTCACCGAACGAAACGCGACAGCAAAGCTTGCTTCACGTCAATTTCCTGAGAGGCAATGGTGCCGCTCCCGACGAGCCTGCCCATTCATGCTGAGTTGTGACTAACAACAGCGTAGCTCTACCACTTGCTAAATGTATTTTTTTTGCATAGAAATGTCATATGTGAGACTAAAATGATGTGTAACCTTTCGGTTTTTTGCAATTGTAAAGCGGGTTACATATTTATGGCCTATTTACCCGTGGTAATAATTTATGTGGTCATCTGTATGACTGACTGTGTCCTGCCTTGGTATTTTATATCTAATAGCTTTAATGTAACAAGATATTTTTGTATTCCTAATCAAGTAGATGTCTTAATGATTTATTGAATGGTAATTTACGTTTAATTGAATCATAGACTTAAAGGTTACTTCTTTACATTTGTAGATTAAGGTTCTTGTAATTAAACACGATGCAAGTCTATTAAAATAAATTAAAATTAAAGCATCCTGTTTTAAATGTCTTAATTTTTGACCGCTATAATGGGGTTCCTTTAAAATAGTTTTATTCTTGTTAAATATTGACTGTCAAAATATTCCCTACTGGGCATAATTTACTATGCTTTCCCAAGTATTGTTTTTAAATAAACCGAAACTGAAACAAATTTTCATTAGCTAAGTAATATACAATATTTCTGGCTTAATATTTCTTAATGTATCTAGCACATAATATATCTTTACAACATCAAGAGATACCCTTTATAACCAGAAAAAAAGCCTGTTTCCGCATCTATAATTGTCTCGAGACGTGTTTTCTGTACTGGGCTAGTTGCTAGTCGCATAGCATTCTTGGTGACATAAAAAGTCGCTGTTTCTGCACGGTAAATTCGGTAAATTCACACAATTCATTATTAATTTTCACGATCGTCACAAGAATAATTGTAATTGAAAAAATCTATTAAAAGTCGTTGTTATGCCGTTGTGACTGATTTAATCAAATTATTTATTTTTCTTGATTATCTTTTTAGCGTATCTTTATGTCCTATGGTGTTGCAGATGTTTATGGACAGTTGTGATCACTTACCATAAACAGTTTCGGGTGAACTGCATGCTTGTTTGCCCTCTATAATGATTTATTAAGACCTTTTAATCGGTATTGCAACAATTTTGGCTGTTTGATTTTAATTTTAAAAAAATCCAATATCACTTTGCCCTACCCTGGATTCGAACCCGAGACCTCAGCTTTGTACCCGTACCCTAGTACAACTAGGCCATCGAGGCAGTAAAGATTATTCAATTAGAATAAAATTAAGCAAAAATATTAAATCGCTCTTAGGAAGAAGGCGTGATGTCTTACGTACTTACATTATCGGAAGGCCGGATGTAATTACAAATCGTGCTCTTGATTCATTCGGATAAACCGATTTCCTACCAATATTAGAAATCGACCTTGGAGCAGCGGAACTTATCTGTAACATTTGGTAGGCATTAATCCTTTTATCTCCCATCAGTTTACGTTTTAATTAGGGATTCAGCTAATTTTAAAGTAGCTGTAATAGCCGATTGTGGAAAATCGTGCGTTTATTATTGTTAGCAAGGATGTCAAATTATAGTTGCACTTATTGTTACCAAGGTCGTCAAATTGCTATAATGCAAATAATATTAAGCTTTATGAAAATGGCTAAAATGTGTATACTAATGTTTTGTTATAAATTCGGCAATTATAGTAGGAGAGCCATAGTCAGCTTTGAATAAGTCGAATTAATGTGTTGAAGAGAGAAATTATCTTTCTCATTTTGACGAGTATATTAATACTGTATGTCGATGGTTGTGAACTTACAATCAGTGTAGTGTAGTTTATTTCAGGGACCGAAACCGGTAACGAAAATACCGGTATTTTTAAAGGTAACCCCTATACGCCAATTTTATTAGATTCCTAGAATTTAACCGGTATCATACCGGTAACCAAAATAAAGGTTCCCTCTATGTTTCACGCGCCGTTCGTCACAAGTCAAAGCGCGGGCAGTGCCTGTGTGTGGTTATACCGCCGTGTGTCTTTACTAAACATTAGGGTACTACACCACACACTTACCTTTACTCATTTCATTTTTTTTTCTACAAAATTATAAATAAATAAATAACACCCAACAGTCACATACATAGTCCTGACCCCACATTAAGATCGAGTCTTGTGTCGTGGGTATCAGGAACTACGAGAGACTTTTCGGTCTCACAAACACCCAGACGCGAGAGAAATATTTGTGGGCCGCACAAACATTTCTCTCGGTGCGGGGATCGAACCCGCGGCCTCTCGTTTCACAGTCGGCGTCTTACCGCCTGCGCCACGGAGGCTGTCGATTATTATACCGCAAAAGAAAAATGAAGCGATATTAAGTAAACAACACGACAAGTATGATCTTTATTTGTTTTGCAACAACAACGCGTTTTCTTTTGCATTCAAGGTATTTTTAGGTTACCGTATTAAAATGGTTACCGTATATAAGGGTAACCTTTATAATGTGTCATAGCGGTTACCGACATCTTAAAGGTAACCGAAATTCGTCGATACCGGTACCGTAATGTAGAGCGGGTTTCGGTTCCTGGTTTATTTATATGAAACGAAAATAATCGCGATCTTTGTTTCTGATTCATGTCCAAAGATCTAAAGAAAAATGATCATAAAAGCTTTTTTTTGTTTTATAATGGTAATAAACTCAATATTGAAAAAATATCTATGAAAATAGTATATTATTTCAATAATTACGCCATAAGGACGAGCATGCATATAAAACTCCAAGACGACAATTCTTTTCCATTCCAAATGCGGCTGGGGGGCCGAACCCCAGAGCATTTCCTCAACTACGCCCAGAGTAACAGGTACCGCCTTTAAAAAAAGAAGAGCGGTTGTCCTCGCTCAAAAGTTCACTTGTCCCCTACCTCCCCAGGCGATATGTGGTGTAATTATTTTTTATTTCGTGCGCAAGGACGGCCCGGTTATACAGCTCATCTGTAATAGTTACATAATTTATATGATCGGGAGATTTGCTCAGTTAGACCGGGAATTTATGTAACAGAATAAAGAGATTATTCAATTGGCTTTGGATTGTGTCTGAGAACTAGAAATAATGAGTTATGAAAAACAAAATCGACAAGGCATAAGTCGCAGATTCGATTTTAAATATGCTATTTTGAAGCTACGTTAGTGTTCTTAATCAATTATTCCATTTGAATAAACCATGGTTAGATGTGCTTAAACAATACTTCGTTACGAGAATTTCAGCAGTATGTCACGGGATTATCTAGCTGTGTTAGATTATCGGCATGGACTATCGCCACTTTTGTTTGATATAATTCTACTAATGTCGTAAAATCTTTGTAAAAAATGTAGGTAGTAAGGCCGAATTTAACGTCATACAGTTAATACCTTGCATCAGAAAATTTAAGTTAAATAAACAACAATATACAAGTACATAAATAAAATACTTGCTGCCAGATTATTTTAAAACAAAAATAAAGGTATTTTTTAAATTAACACTGTAAAAACATTAAACAGTATCCCTGTTCTTCTTCCCTGCCCTTTACTTTAACAATTATCTATACATATAAATAAAATTGAAGTGTCTGTTTGTGAAGTGAAAATAAAAAAAAAATGTCCTACTACATATCGTTATATACACGATATCTACTCCGAAAACGGTGTTTAAAAATGTTTGTCTGTCTGTTTGTTCCGGCTAATCTCTGAAATGGCTGGACTGATTTTGACGGGACTTTTTTTGTCAGGTAGCTGATATAATAAGAAGTAACTTAGGCTACATTTGTTTTAGAAAATTTCATATATTTAAAAAAATAACTTAAAAAATCTAATTAACTTTTTTGTTAAACTCCACGCGGACGAAGTCGCGGGCACAGCTAGTACATCAATAAATAAAATACACATACGACAACAGAGCCATCTATTAGAAAATTGAAGAACTAAATGAATTGATTTACTAATTACAATAAAAACGGTTTTATTTATATTTAAAACCCGGATACAAACGTATGCAATAAGAAATAATTTGGCAGTACTACAAGATCTGGTAATTGCTGTACGGTAGCGGTGAATACTTAAAAAACTAATATTACGAATAAAGGTCGACTACTTTTAGAATCGAACTGGATTACCAATTATTAATTAATACTATAAAAAGTGTATTAGCCATATTATAAATGATTTTTAGATTTAATGTTCAGGAAATGTCATAACCTTTGGTCTGACAGAATTATTGCATTCGTAATGCCTTTTGCATGGATAGCCTCGGTGGTAAAGCTGAGGTTTCGGTTTGGAATCCAGGAGTTTATGGACACTATTCGCAGTGGAACCGATACAGGCGAATATTATATCTAAGTATAAAGATTTCCTGTTAAAAGTCTACCTGTTATTTATTTTATTAATAAGACTACACATTATGTAAACTGTTAAAGGTTTGGCTAAGGACTTACTACGAGCCATGATCAATCAGATTTGATTTGATATTGAAAATCAGAATCAAGTTTTGAGAATTTTTGAGAAGAATTCAAGAATTGCCTTGCTGACTATAATAATATAAAATCTGGAAACCTCTATATGAATGGATTTATATTACAGTAGGTTATAATTAATATCAAGTACGCCATTTCTTCCTGATGTGTATTTCTTCTTATTTTTCTTTATATCGTGACATTTAGAATATTGGAATTTCAGAACAGTTTTCCGTATCAACATTCTGCTGTGCATCCACTTGTGCTTTGCTCAATTACCGTTCCAGTTTCCAATGAAATGTGTACTGACTAATCGTTGAGATATGGTCGACCTCCTTGTGGACGCTCGTATCGGTAGGGTATTAATAGAGTGGGCTGATTCCCATATACATACGTCCTACTGCAGGGAACAGGTGTCCTCTACAATCGAGAGTACGATTGAGAGTGTTTAGTCCATCACACTATCATAATCCGGGTTGGCGGAGTTTACATACCATATAAATTCATACAAATCGCTATACTGATTTCCTCACGGTGTTTTCCTTCACCGTAACTAGTTATGGTGATTGTCTATCAATACACAAATGACTCCGAAAAGTCAGAAGGGTGTGAACATATTGACAGCCGCGTTCGTTTACAAACAGGTCACCACGCACTTGTGGACACTTATCATATAAACATGTAACAATTGGACAGATGGTTTGACCTTTCAGATCCATTAAAGTGCTTTCTCGTAGTCATTCCTATAAGTGCATCAATTTAAAGTTCAGTTGCATTTTCGAGGTTGAAAATGTTATTGTCAACTTTTGATTATTTTCGATGCTGTAATTGACTTTAACTGATACTCGTTTTTAATTGTACGGCAAAGGTTTTTGTTTAAAGGTTGTTGCTATGGTGTAATAAAAATAACAGGAATTTTAATTAAATGCATTAATTGTAAGTAACCACATTCTTGTAAATAAATTCACATTCATTCATCGATTCATTGATTTTATAGAATCGGTGTGATTAAATTGTGCATGAAATGCGTCTAGATTACCTAGATGAAATATATATCTAATGGTGATTGAAGACGATGATACGATATTTTTTTTATAATATTTATATCATTTCTGTATACATTTTAGTTGCTAATATATTTTACCGCGAAAGGAAACGTGATATTTTTATGGTATTCAAATTCTGAAAAAGAAGGAAATTATTAATCTCCTTTTTTGTGAGAGTAATGTGGTCCTTATAACATAATACTTGTCAACATTAATTATTCTAATTCTACAGCTGTCTACAACAAAAGCGACGGTAATTTCACTACTCGTACAAAAGCTGTTAAATGTAAACATACAAAAAGCTATTGAATATCTCACCGACCTCCATCTTGTATCGTACTTCACTTTTCATTCAGTGTCGATGTGATAAAGGTTTCTTGTGCTATTTACTCAAGTATCGTCGTTCGGCCTCGATTTATTTTCAAGTGTGTATTTATTATTTAAAGTTGATCTACAATCGCATAAGGCTGTTCAATTTACAGATTAATAATTTAAAGACGATAATTTAAACTCATTACGACTTTTGAAGTTGAGACTCGTATTATAATGTGTCATTTATTATGTCATTGCCGAATAAAGGCTTTATATTACGAGTTAGATTCTAAAGAATATTCTAAAGATTGTTGTACACCTGACAGTCACGATCCTATATTAAAATCAATAAAGTCTTGATTCGAGGGTACCAGAAACTGCGACTTTTCGGTCTCACAAACGCTTAGACCCGAGACATATTCTTGTGGGCCTCACAAACATTAGTCTTTGTGCTGAGATCGAACACGCGGCGTCTTGTTTGACGGCCTGCGTCTAAACTTCTGCGCAACGAAGATTACTAGCACATTCTGCGTACAAAAACATGGTTTCTTGATGGAGAGATTCGATCTTAAACGCAACTTTCATACTACATCTAAGATGGTTGGTTAACATAATCATCGTCTTTTTGTTACACTCGTAATCCCACATGTAATTGAAATATAAATCGTAGAAATAAAGTTGCATAATATGTTTACAGTCATAAGTCACCGTCGACAAACATTAAGCCATGTTTTGACTATCGTGTTGGATTATTTTGAAACATCAGTTTAATTTAATCTACATTGAGTGATATTTAAAAGTGTTTGTTGTTAAGCACACTACACACACCTGCGGGCTCATGTCGACAACTTTTTGTTGCAGCGCTAGTCGTCGGCTTCAATCATTGCACGTAAATAAACTTTGTTGGCAACATGACGGTGGCTTGACATGAACATTTTTATGACGATGTTGAGTGTCGCCGGGCAACAGAGCAGAGCAAATGCCGCCAACATGTCAGCGAGCAATACTTGCGGGCGCTTGTCGTCGACATGATTCTTTACTTATAGGCCGCCAGGATGTGACGGCGGGCAATATCGCCGGGCAGGCGGCTTTCGCGTGTAGTGAAGCTTAACTTTTTTTTAAATTTGTACTATAATTATATATTTGTAATAATTTATAATATTTGTACGCATTAACAATTATTTAATTTAACTTGACGTTCTCTCGGCTAAAGTCAATATCGCTAGCATTTTTCTACAGGAAATTCACTGCTGAACATAGGCTTACCCCAAGGACTTCCACAATAAACTGTTGGGATCGGTCTGCATAGAGCGACTTCTTGCAATCTAGGTAGATCAGCTATCCATTTTGTGTATTTCTATACACTATATGAGAGTAGATAGAATATAGACTTTCATATCTAAGACGACTCATAATAATTGATGTTTCTGAAAGCAATTCATTGCAATGCTCCATCTTTCTACACAATAATTATCCAACATAAGGAAGATGTAACTCAAGAAGTATGAACATTAGGCAAGTATTCGTGAACAAATTATATTCTAAGCAATTCACACGATCTAATATTGTTTCATAAATCATCTCTGCAATTCAGCAACAAATGTAAGCTCAGATTCCATAATTAATGCATTTTGAGCAACTAAAATTTGCAATTAAGTTTGGGAATGTACATTCAGGTTTTCAGAAATTGTTATTGTGTCTAGAGGTTCATTCACCTTGTTAGATCGAAAGTAAATTTAATAAAAATTAATACATAGTTATTTTTTTGTTCTAGGCTAATTGTGACTGCGGCTTAATATTCCACTATACTCTATCGGTTTAGGTACTTAACTAAATGTAAACAAACCATAAAAAGGTTACTTAACATTGCCATTTCTCATTTCTAAATTAATTGAAGACAAAAAAAATTGTTTACGTAAATGTTAAACTACATTGCATGTTCAAATTTATTATAACGATTATAATTATGAATGTGTGAGGTTGGAAACAAATAAATTATGTAAGATCATAATTAAATTATCTAAATTAAAGTATCTAATTTCACATAATGCAATCTGTCTATAAAAAAAGACCCAAACAGTCAGGCATCCAAAACATTTTCATAAAAGTTACAAGAAATATTATGCTACAAAATCTAGAAGTACGACTTTATCGTAATGCGACCATTTAAATGAAAGATAATGCGTTAGGTCGGATAACTAAGCATCATCATATGTTATCTATTGCAGCCAATTATTATTCATTGCGTTAAGTACTTACTGTTTTCGTGAAGTGGTGAAGTGTTTGGAACTGTTCATCGTTGTTTTTACTCTGTTTTAGTTATTATTTGTTGTATGCTGCTGTTAATACTTGTTACTTGGTTGACTAAGAAATATTCGTAAATTGGACTTTGCAATAAAATGTTGAACAACCATGCATCACATGTTCTGGTTTGTTTACATTTAGTTAAGTACCTAAACCAATGGAGTATAGATTAGGATTGTTTAATGACGGAATACTAGTAGGAGCTCTTCATATGAGTTGAAATTACCTCATAGGTAATAGTAGGCTTTAGCAAACTGGAACATAATATGTCTACTGAGAATACTAATGTAAAGTAAAACGATGTAGAATTGCATAGTATAATTGATGGAGTTTCAATAGTATATTTTAGACGCCAAACATTTCAAGACCCTTCGGATTAGTGCATTAGAAGCTAAAAATACTATATTATCAAATAACATTACTAAAATCAAAAGCAATATTGATTATATTATGATACAGTGTATATCAAGAGTGCTACCGAAAACGATGCCGGATGGTAGTTTTAGTGACTTCAGACCCGAAGCAACTAAATTTTTTGTAAAAAAGCGACGATTTTTTTGTTAATATTTTCCTATCGTCGTATTTGGGTGGTATACACTGTATGTATAAATGACACGGGGGCACCGTATGCAAATATTAAAAGTATTTACTTATTGAAAAGGTAAATATATTTTAGATTATCTGTTATTTAAGATCAAAATAATCCGGACGTGAACATGACCAACTTGACCCGTTTTTATAAGGTCTAAATAATTTCAAGACCGCAGTGTTCAGAAAAATAATTATCTCAATTGATTGCAAATATAAATTAAATTTTTAGAACATCAAATGCCAGATTAAGGTCAGTTTTGATGAACCTTTATAGAATCGTGACTGCGTCAATGATGTTTTTAAAAAAAACTTTGTTGCAATTAAACAAACTTATTCAGACGAATTAAAAGCATTACCTCAATTCATTGCGACCCTGGTTGTGCATTTAATTTTGTAATATATCTTGGTTTTAATGTTGTGTTTACAATAACAAACAATACTATTTTCAGTTTAAAACGAGAACTGCAAAATATTAAAATAACATTATGCTAACTGGCGATTAAAATTGCTTTTACGTTATTATAAAACCAACCGATTTTATACTACTGTGGTTTCCAAGTAGTAGTATTTTCAAGTAGACAATGCTAAGTATGATATTTATTTTAAACGATTTTTTAGCCGCGGATTTTGTTACAAATCTTTTTTATAATAACTAGCGAATCTAAACCACTGGTTCTCACGGCGTGGCTTTTTACTAGGTCATTCAAATCGGCCTTCAATCAACCATGTTATAAGTTCAACTCATCAATATATGATTCTGTCATGTTCTAATTAACTTGTCAAACACTTAAGACGTAATGTAAAAATCGGGTTCACCTCATTGGAGAGCTTATACTTCATAAAAAATCGTATGAGTGGCCTAAGACTGGCATTATATCTGCCGCGACGATAGGCTAGTTCCTTATCACATTATGGACGAAAAAAAGTTTGGTTAATTATGTGTGCCTCTAATAGGATCCTTACCTACCTCTTTAGGTATGTAGACGTGAACTTACATATGTATTGTGTATGTTTAATAATCGCGCACTGTACAGTCCTTGCTCTCGTGACGCCGCTGAAGATGACCGCTCGCCTTTCTATTTCAAACAAGGTTAAATAGCATCGTGTAATTAAAGATTTTAAATTGTGTTACATGAAGGTTCAATGTGAGAAGAAAATATTTTTGGACTGGTTTAATTATTTATTAAATTATATTTTTGATGGTATAATCGACTTTTACAATTATGTGAGGTGCGAAAATGATGTAAATTTTAAATTTAAGATACATAATGATTTTAAGCAAAACAGATAGTTTAAAATAGCAGTAATGATGTATTAATAAACACAATGACATATGTTAATCCTAAAGGAATAATAGAAGGGATAGGTATTTCTATTCTATATTAGACGTTTAAGAATATAACAACAATTTCTTATTCTAAGAAAAGATTAGCAGATTTGAAAACGAGATTACTATAAAATTAGCGAGTTAATTTAATATCACATATAAATGCAAGAAATTGCACAAAACATGAACAACAATTTTATATTAGATTTTAGATATTACATAAACAATTTGCTTTCAAATGTTAATACTAAGTTATTTTATGAATCAGCACGAGTTGAAATGTCATTAATAATTAAAACAAACAACATAAATAAAGATATTACATCTGTTTCGTCCATTCATTGAGGTTTTAAGAACTTTTATTCAGGTCTTTGAGGTGAAGGTTGTCAAGAAGCATTTAATGCTATATAGACGGACAAGTGATACATTATACTTATATTGAGATGAATTGATGTGATTTCTTACAGTGTAGTTGAATGATGTTGATGACATCAGACTGAAGTTCTGTACCAGCCAATGTACGTCCCACTGCAGGCAGGCAATGTACGTACCAGCGTCCTCTACAATCAAGAGTACGATTGAGAGTGTTTAGTCCACTACTCTGGCCTAGTGCGGGTTGGCGGACCTTACACACCATAGAAATCCTTACAAATTCGCTATATTGTTCAAGGTTTTCTTACGATGTTTTCCTTCACCGTTAAAGTGCGTGGTGATAGGGTGATTGACAAGCAATACACACATGACTCCAAAGTCAGAGGTGTACCCTGGGATTTGAACCCGCAAACACCTTGAGCATGCTGACAACCGCGTCTGGTCCGTTTATCAACAGGTCACCACGCGCTTAAGCTAATTGTAATTAAAATTATTATTACTACTGAAAAGGCTGTCTTTGGCGGATACTGCATTACTAGTGTAAGTACTGAATGATATACTAAAGTAATCTAAAGGTACAACTAAAATACCATGATGGATTTATCATGTCAATAGGTTAAAAGTATATTAATAGCAAGCCTTTGTTGCACGGAATGCTCTTAAAAGTTGTTAAACAAAATCGGCTTTACTCATAGCCCATTTTAAAACCCATCGTAACTATCGAATGATTTTTCGTCTTCGCTCAAACTGAATTCGAAAGTCGTTCGAAAAGGGCAAAACATTCAGCAACTAAAACAGGTTTTAAAACTGTCTTTAATAAGGCCGAATAAGGTTACAACGAAGACCAATAAAAGAGTGATAAATTTGCTTATATTAGATAACGTTAGAAATTAAAATCATCTAAAACCGTTTCTACTAACTCCAAAATAACTCAATAATCAAAAATATCGCGGCCCAACTCTAATTTAAATATTAAAAAATATTAACCTAGATATAGAGGCGGAACGTTCATATTATCGACATTTCCGTGTGCATAACATCTCACTTCCTCGGGCGTAGTCCAGACGATGTTATCGATGTTATGAAATGATTTATAATGTGGTGAATGTTTGGTGATTGTGCGATCAAGGAGCGGTCATTGCGAAATTTAAGTACGATCTTTAATGGTCAATGTACATTACTGATTTTGTAAAGTAAAGGTATGAAAGGGTGGTGATGGGAGAGTAAAAATAAGATTTTTTCATACATACATTATTACATACATATATTAGTATATATTTTATGCATGTATTTATAAATAGTTTGTAGATACATATACTCAAAATATAACCATTTTAGGTATCTTAGAAACACCCTTTTGATCTCATCTCTTAAAGCTTGACTGGTAGAAAATTCCGACGCCTTTAACTGCCCCAGTACTATTAACAATAATAATGAATAAACTCTAAACTAAATATTCCATTAACTAAACGCCCACAGGCCAGATCGATCCACTAATACGTATCAGGATATAAAGGAACTACTTTTTAATTCGTGACCGGAATCCACTTACCTCATTCAGGTCGGCGCGGCGTGGTGAACGTAAGCTTTTGTTATATCACTATATCGAACGGTTAAGATATGATACTATACTTGTTTCCGGTGAGAAATATTTTAAATAAAATAAATAATAAATAATACCCAACAGTCACATACATAGTCCTGACCCCACACTAAGATCGAGTCTTGTGTCGTGGGTATCAAGAACTACGAGAGACTTTTTCGGTCTCACAAACACCCAGACCCGGAAGAAATATTTGTGGGACGCACAAAAATTTCTCTCGGTGCGGGGATCGAACCCGCGGCCTCTCGTTTCACAGGCAGCGTCTAACCAACTGCGCCACGGAGGCTGTCAATGATGAAAATGATGAGTTTTTTAAGATTGATTATTATTTATTTATCCGTTCGGTAATTTATTTCTTAGATTCATAAATGTCTGTTGCGTGGTTTTTAGTATTGTATCGGATTTAAATTTGACGCTTATTGTAATTTGACTACCTCGGTGGCGTAGTTGTACCACAGAGTACTAACAGAAGTCAAGCTTGTGTATGTACTTCACTTTTGTTGCCACACTCACACTACGCTCGGCGTTCGCGCTAGGGTTGTTAACTCTGGCTTATGCGAAAACATGTTTCGTGTTAATAGCACTCGTATTGTTTGATTGAATTTTTAAAATAAATTATATAAAACACAATAATACAATAAATATTTTTTTATTTTTTTATGAACTCGCTGAGAATGTGTATGTCATTATTCTATTTTTTTTAGTGTTTTTGTATAATATATGTTTTTTTAATGAAATTTATATTCAATTATTATAATCTGGTGTTTTATATACAAGTGTAATAACTTTTATTCATTTGCTCCATCTTTGCACAAAACATCTCACTATTTGCGTGCCCGAAGCGGGTGACACTCGCGCTCGCAGTGGTCTCGACTGGTTTGAAATATCGTGTCGGTGAACGCTGTCAATGTGTGCGTTGATTTAGCGCGCTTTGTATGGAGCTTGTATTCTGTGGTTATACTAAGATACGGTTACAAAGCTGAGGTCTCGGGTTCGAATCCCGGGTTAGGCAAAGTGATATTAGATTTTTCTATTCATTATCAGCCCAGAGTCAGGAATTTGTGCCCTATATGGCGATAGGCTCGCCACCTATCACATTGTGGGACGGAACATACAAGGCGAAATGTAGGTGTCCTGGCACCTCTGCTTACCCCTTCTGGGATATAGGCGTGAGTTTATGTATGTATGTATGATTATTGTAATTTTTTTGCTATTTGCTTGTTCTATTTTTAATCATCGATTTGGAGGTACAGTATTGTTGGGTAATGTTTGAATTGTGAATGAAATTTGATAGTCATTTTAGATTTTTGAGTTCAAGTTGGACTGATTTAATAACTTGCAATATTTATGTGAATAAGTAATAAATCTTGGGTAGTTCTGTTTTAGCTATCATAAATGGTTATAAATATGGAATTGTAACTAATGTCATATAAAGGAATTCATAAGTTTACTATAAATTAGTAATGAAAAATAAACTCTATTTTTAACTGTATTATTTAAAGAACAAGGTCTTTGACACTCAGAAAATCTCACTGGAATATACAAATCTTGTATAACCGACCTGAATAAAACTCTCTGCCACAAGAAAACCAAATACAAAATAAACAAATTCAACTTGACGTTCCACATAATTTATCACTGTTACAAAATGTCGAAAGCAAAAAGCAGAAGTTCAAATTACGCCGCATTTGAGACCCATTTGGCACAGAATGTTGATGGCAAAAATTACACGTTTGACCCTTCTGTTGCGTCACTACGCTATAAAGATAAATGTGGGTTGGTCGGTTAATTTGCTTATTAGGGTGTCTTCACTAAAAGCATAATATTATGACTGTGATATTAACATATCAGGCGAGAGACTTCTTTGTGTGAATTTCTATGAATCTTGTCAATCTTGTCCACTAAATCAACACAATAAGTATTTAAATTTGAAAAGTCGCTATACCGGGTGGGGTAATATCATACAAACATACATAGACTCACACCACATCCCAGAAAGGGTAAGCAGAGGTGCCAGGACACCCCCATTTCGCCTTGTATGTTCCGTCCCGCGATGTGATAGAGAGAGCCTATCGCCATATCGGGCACCAATTCCTGACTCCGGGCTGATAATGAATAGAAAAATCCAATATCACTTTGCCCGACCCAGGATTCGAATCCGAGACCTCAGCTTTGTAACCGTACCGTAGTACAACTACGCCACCGAGCCACCGATTAAAAATTGAAGTGTTATTATTTGTCTCAATTAAATAAACACGATTAAAAATAAAAATACAAGTTTAATTACGGAAACAATTACAAGATTTTAAAATAACACTGCACAAAGCAGTGTGTATAAAAACCAAGTAAAAAAACTTGCAAAAACATTTACAGCTCCAACGAAACTAAACTGCCAACATTTATCTTAAACTTTTTAGCTCAAATGTTATTAAAAGAGTAAATAAATCTAGCAATAAGGATAATGTTCTAGCGACACAAATTGTCGAGAGCTTTGCAATAATTATAACTGAACTCGGTTCTAATGCAGTTTAACCAGTCTAGTTACGTCACAGCGCCATTAACTCTGAGTAAACCGTTCGTACTGGCGTGACGAAATCATTTTCCTCCAATTCATTAATATTTTACGATTAATTTTAGATTGTATTTATTTTGTTGATTACGGTTGTAAATTATTTTTTATTCGGTGATTATAATTAACTACTGAAATGGGTAGCTGAACAGGATTAACTCTGCATGGAGTAGATTATTTGTGAAATTCAGGATATCTATTTCAGTACATAGGACCTTCTCAAGCATTACTAAAACGACGTGTAATACCTGAGTGGGTTGGATTAACCAAATTTTAGCCTCTCGGTTGAATATAAACTTATTACAGTTTTTAACATCTTATTTTGGTAAGTAAAAGTAAAACTAGAAAACAAACGCGCAGAAAATAGCTCCATAATATGCTGAAGAAAATGTATTGTAATTTACCAAATGGACATGTAATACAGCAGATACACAAAAGATACCACTCACAAAAGAACAAGTAATTCTCATCAGTCCATCAGCTGTTAACATCAATATCACTGAATCACATGTTTCACAATACTATTGTGTTATATTCCGAAATCTTAGACCAGCGCCGAACACCCGGATGCATGGCGAAATAAACAAGAGCACATTTTAATTTCAACAACGTTTTAACAGCTTATTAATTCCACTGATTATATCTGCAATCGAAAGGTTTTTGAAGGTCTAGAACATTGGACGATACTTGTATTAATTGTACGGTAAAACCCAAAAACAATTTGCCATTTATCGTATAGTTCAATATGGTAAAAACCACAGCTGTACGGTATAATTTTCCAGAGTGGTCAAGGATAATTCTTCCTTTGGTAGTCAACTCAAGCTTTAGTATTGTGATGCCTTAATTCTGACTGTTCAGATTGCTATTGTTCTTTCCCAACCTGTCTTTCTCCGGATTATGTTATTTTGAGCTCCTGAAAGATAGTGATTTTCTAAATAATCGTTTTTTTCAGGTTTATAAATATACGGTTAGTTGTAGTTTTTTTAAAATCAATCAATTACTTCCTGATGATCTAAATGACGCTATTACATTTATCAATGACGACATTAGAAGCATTTCTGATTGGAGTAATGAGTTCGGACTAAAAGTTAACCCAAGTAAAACGCAAGTCATTGTTGTCGGCAGCCCTCGGTTAATGTCTAGATTAAACTGGCCACTTATACCATCTATTTCGTGTAATGGAATATCTATTCCTTACAGTGACACTATAGAAATCTAGGCATTATTTTTGACAAATCTCTTTCTTGGGGTCCTCAGCTTCGAGAGTTGAGTAGGAAACTATTCGCATCGGCTGGGTCCTTGCGGAGATTACGCAATTTTCTACCAATCGCCACGAGAATTTCGCTTGCTCAATCCCTCCTTCTCCCCATCCTTGATTATGCGGATGCCAGTTATCTCGATCTCACTGAGGAGCAACTTAACAAACTTGAGCGCCTTCAAAACTTCTGTATTAGATTCATATTTGGATTACGCAAATATGATCACGTTTCCGAATTTCGTAAAAAGCTCAAGTGGTTACCCATACGGTTTCGCCGGAATACACATATTCTTTCTCTTCTTTACTCTATTCTTTTCAATCCTCTCTCTCCCCCGTACCTTCAAAACCGATTTCAATTTCTTCACGTTACACATTTAAAATCCCTGAGGTCATCAGAGAATTTAACACTGAAAATTCCAGTGCATTCCACAAACTTTTACGGCAAATCCTTCACTGTTCAAGCTGCAAGGCTGTGGAATGCATTACCAGTCTCAGTGCGGCGAGCAAAGTCCCTACCCATATTTAAAAGACTAGTAAAGCAGCATTATCTATCGCTGAATAATTGAAGACAGTGCTTATATTTTATTTATATATATTTTCCTCTTTGTTTTTCATGTGGATACATATTTATTTTATTCATATGTATGTGGGAATAGTTCCGTAAGGGGTCAAATTAAACAAAGATCGTCTTGGTAATCTTCAATATATTGTCGTCTTAAATAAATTCGTCTTCACTTCATACGTCTTCTACGTCTTTCATGTCTTCCATCGTCTTCCAGACTGTTCTCTTCTATTCCGTCCTTGCATACTTCTACATCTTAATCATTCATCCTCGTACTCTTTCCATCTTAAATACTTTCATTAGTCATCTCTTTCACACAAACCACGTTCCATATCAGTCATACGTCAACGTTCCATTCTACTCATCTTTCTTCATAACATTCAAATCCTACATCTCGGCCATACTGACATCTGACTGCCCTCAGTCAGGTCTTATTTACATCGCAAAACATACTTAAACTCAAATCACACAATCTCCCAAACCACGTAACATCCTTCATCTACTTTAAAATATATACAATATTCTTTATAAAAACATCTTAACATAAAATACTAAACAACATTACAGATCTTACAACAATATAAACACAATATTCCTCTTACAAAACAATTAAATCTTTTCTTTCTTTTCTTCTTTTTAATTTTACAATTTTCTTGAATTCTTCTAGGTCTGTTTTCCACTAGGTCGTCATAATGGTCTAGTAACAACTTCCATCTCATAACATCATCTAACGGTTTCACAATTGGTACTAAAATTCTGAATAAATTTTCCAAAATGAAGTCCTATAAAATCCTGAATCTGCCTTAATATCTTTAGTCCAGTGTTCTTGCATCCAAACTCTCTTTTCTCTGAAGTTGACACGTTTAATAATAATTTCATCTTAAAATCACTTTCAACGCTAACTGTCTTCTTGTCAACATTTTTTTCCTCTTTAACAAAAATCCGTCTTGGTTGCTGAACCACTGATAATTCGTCTTTGCACACATTGTAGTCCGTGAGCCAGCAACAGATTTTCATGACCAATTTCCTCTCAAGAGGTAATTAGTAAAATGCACCAGAGTATAGTATTATGAAGCCTTGTGAACGTCAGCTGGCACTCGGTTGGGGGGATGAGCGGGTGTAGCCTCCCACGCATGAAAAAAAATAAAATACATTCACTGATTTCCTCTCAGCTGAAATTTTGTCAAATTGTAGCTCATCTAATATCTCAACGAAAAAAAATAATCAGCTGGTTACAACGTGGTGTATTGTACGTCAGCTGGTGTCTCGAACATGAAAAAAATTTTTTATTTTCAGTGATTTCCTCTCAAACAAAAATTTACCTGATGATAGCTTATATGTAACTGTGGATAAATATATAGGTCAGCTGGCTGTATCTTGGTGGAAAAACCGTCAGCTGATACTTTGAAAGTTATTACATAGGAGTTAGGCAGGAGCATCTACTGTCAATTTAAATACATCAGCTGACTAGCTTTTCCTCGACTTATTGCTAGCTGATTTTTTTTATTTATCGCATCAGTATATTAACAATCAACTCACAAATATTCATCTGGGAGGAAATGACGTATCTTTAATTATTCGACATAGCGCTGCTTCAATATGAGAGTTGAGTTGAAATAAATATTCTGTATCAATGTTTTTGAAACGAATAAGTATATTATCAAATGATATTAGATATATTTAAATAATTAAATAAACAATTAGCTTAGTATAAATTAACTAGTTACTCGATAAATAATATTTTTATATAAACGTGATGAAAAATGACAATGAGAATAACAATGTGATTTATTCATTTTCGTTTTCGCTCTGGCTTGAGTCACTTTCCTCTCTTTCCGATTCATCGTCAGAGTCGCTGTCAGAGCTGTCTGTACAAAAATTTTAAAAAAAGATTAGGATGTGTATTTTAACATAATATAATCAAAAATTATAAAAAAATGTTACCTTTTTCAGGCTGAATAGTGATTTCATTAATCGATGATGGTAACTGACTTCCAGAAAACCAGGTGAATTCATACTTGTTGTCGATTTCTGCCCAACCATAATCTACAGGTTCATGAGAAGTTGGAACCTTCAGGTGTGCATGTGACCAAATTTGAGCAATGTAACATGCTCTTAAAAATTGCTGATTTAGCTCTGATCTGCATGGTGGTAAAGAAGAGCCATCAATACCTTTTTTGGTAACTTGAAAGTTTCAGTATCCAAAAATTTATATGTTTTTTCAAACGACGCTACTCTTGCCTCATTGATCTTTTTTAGACGATTAAATCCATACATATGGCAAACAAACTCTTCTATCTTCTCAAAAATATTTTCTTTTATTTAAAAATTTTATTTCGTTAGAATTCTTTGTGTATATTTAAACTTCGATAGTATTTTTATCTCTTTTAATTGGCACTAATTAATTTAATATTATATCTATTTTGTAGAGAATTTTTTGAGCTTTAATTTAAAAAAAAATTCTCTAACTTTATTAGGGATCAAGATATTTGAAAATTAAATATGTTGGGTACTTTTCACCCTCAATGCCTAAAGAGGTATACGGTTTAGATGTGTGCTTGTCAGGGGTTAAAGATACGTCATTTCCTCCCAGATGAAAATTTGTGAGTTGATTGTTAATATACTGATGCGATAAATAAAAAAAATCAGCTAGCAATAAGTGGAGGAAAAGCTAGTCAGCTGATGCATTTAAATTGACAGTAGATGCTCCTGCCTAACTCCTATGTAATAACTTTCAAAGTATCAGCTGACGGTTTTTCCACCAAGATACAGCCAGCTGACCTATATATTTATCCACAGTTACATATAAGCTATCATCAGGTAAATTTTTGTTTGAGAGGAAATCACTGAAAATAAAATATTTTTTTTCATGTTCGAGACACCAGCTGACGTACAATACACCACGTTGTAACCAGCTGATTATTTTTTTTCGTTGAGATATTAGATGAGCTACAATTTGACAAAATTTCAGCTGAGAGGAAATCAGTGAATGTATTTTATTTTTTTTCATGCGTGGGAGGCTACACCCGCTCATCCCCCCAACCGGGCACCAGCTGACTTTCACGACGCTTTATAATACTATACTCTGATGCGTCTCACGAATTATCTCTTGAGAGGAAATAATTAACCAAATTTGCAGCTGGCTCACGGACTATTGGGCAATATAAGCTCATCTTTTTTTGGACTCTGCATTTTTCCAAATATGTCATCTTCGCTGCTGTTACCGCTGTCATACGCGTTGTCATGGCAACCATTGTCGTCGTAAGCACTCTGTTTGCACTCGGTGACACACGAAGTTCGCAAAACGATGAGGCAGCTCGACTTCTCATTCGTTGTGGTCTGAATGTTTTCCTCCAATTGTTCTTTACATTCCGATGCAATATCACCAAACACCTCACAATAACCTTCTTCATTAGGCGAAAATTCTTTTATTATTTCGGCTTTAAAATTTTCTAGCGTCGTGAATGGTTCCTCAGCTCTCAACCATTTTTCGGCGGTGCCTGTCAATGATTTTTTGGCAAGAATCAGCGTCTGTCTTGATGTTAATTTGAAAATTTTGCCAATGTCTTCTATTTCTTGCATCCACCTTGTTGATGTGAAGGTTTCGTCATTACCACTAAATATCGGTCTTGACTTCCACCTGAATTCCCTCATTAGTCCATCCATTCTTCACGTAGTAGTCTTTCGTCTTTTGCTTGCTTCTTCTTTTGACCCGAAATACGGAACTATCCCGGACGATAAATAATAATTTTCTTCGTCGTCTTTTCTTCTTCTTTTGACCCGAAATACAGAACTATCCCGGACGAGCCCCCAAAAATATGTGGGAATAGTTCCGTAAGGGGTCAAATTAAACAAAGATCGTCTTGGTAATCTTCAATATATTGTCGTCTTAAATAAATTCGTCTTCACTTCATACGTCTTCTACGTCTTTCATGTCTTCCATCGTCTTCCAGACTGTTCTCTTCTATTCCGTCCTTGCATACTTCTACATCTTAATCATTCATCCTCGTACTCTTTCCATCTTAAATACTTTCATTAGTCATCTCTTTCACACAAACCACGTTCCATATCAGTCATACGTCAACGTTCCATTCTACTCATCTTTCTTCATATCTATTTTTTTTTATGCATGTTGTATGAATGTGTTTTTTAGTTTATTTTATATCATTTTTATTACATATATTATGTATTTAGATATGTTATATATATTGTCCTTTGACATCATGTACACCTCACAATACCCCACAGTTGTCTCTATTTTATCCATCCCATGGTTGGTTGTCTGGAAGAGATCGCCTCGAGCGATAAGACCGCCATTGTACTCTTTTCTTGCTTGTTAAAATTGTGTTAATGTTATTTCCTTTTATTTACTGGTGTACAATAAAGCTTTAAATAAATAAATAAATAAACAATTATAACATGTTTTGCAATGTAAGACGACCTTTCGGTGTATAATTTGGAATTTCTGTAAAAAGAAGATCATCTTGATGGGTTTGAAAACTAGGAGCATTTTAAGTCTCATTTGAAAGACAAGAAATATGTTTTATTTTAATAAAGCGTATCGGGTGTCATATTATTATTTTAAAATTGGACATAATGAACAGTTACTTATACTCGTGTTTCACACTTTGCATAACAATATTTATATGGCGCCTATTAAAATACAATTTTATATATTTACTCCCAAACAGTGTGTCATGTATGTTTGTATGTCTATATGAAAATTATAATGAAGTTTGTCACCATTATTTTAACTGGACACTGTCGAATAAGGAAGGGCGTGGGAGCTGTTTTCCCCAAATATCGTGGAATGAAGGTCGGATGGTCATCCTCAGCTCTTGTTATAGACAAGTCACCTTGGTTTATTTTAGAATAAGTAGCAATACTTTCACTAATCCGTGATGAACCGGACTTTTTTATTGTAGTCGTATCTTCGTCACATTTTGATAAATTGGATTAAAGATAGCTCAGTCTTACAGTATTTCATTTGCTTGTTTCTGTGCAGTATGATTTTTGAGCTGGAATCCTGTTATATACTCGTTGATATAAAACGAAGTTTTACACGAGATGGATCGGATTTTATAACCGGAACAAGGCAACTAATTTTTTATAACTCTTAGTACAATATTCACGTATATAAATACTGTTTTATAATTTAAAATAAATTAGGCT
The DNA here is from genome assembly GCA_023078785.2 of Hyles euphorbiae. Taxonomy (NCBI): domain Eukaryota; kingdom Metazoa; phylum Arthropoda; class Insecta; order Lepidoptera; family Sphingidae; genus Hyles; species Hyles euphorbiae. The sequence goes on along the minus strand of CM041041.1, from coordinate 3,061,787 downwards.
GTCGTTGTAACTTAAACTAAGTCAAAATATTATTTAAATTGAAAAATACATTTTCTTATCTATACGTTTCTACCTTTTTGCTTTTCTAAACGCTTATACAATTTTCTCTTTACATAAGTGTAATAATATTTGACGTGAGATTAAATTTTCCGGCGCTCGCGTATCGTCACGACCGAGCGATATGTGCACGCTCAACCACATTGTGAAAGAGCAGATCATTGTATCGTGCTAAGCTTCTTCGTATGAGTTTTTGTGATCATTTGGTGATGTATTTTATATAATATTAAGTTCGAAATATCTACGCCGGCCCGCCCACTTTCTACTTTTTGTCCCTATCTGCCTATTCACCTATCCAAAATAATGTAAAAACAAGTCAACATTAATAAGTAATTACCAAATGGTTTCTTAAATTTACGCAAATGTTACACATTGAAATAAAACTATTATTTGCGGCGTCCACCCCGTGACCATGAAAGCTGTAAAGTAATGGAAATATTGCGAAATAAAAAAAATTAGAAAATTAAACCAAATCTACTATAAGATTCGTCAATAATAGTTTTATGAGCAACGGAGGTAATTACTTAGCCTCCGTTGCTCATTCGATTTGTCACCACAATATAATGTTTTTTCTATAATCGATATTGTGTGTAGCAAACAGCTGGATTTAGGCCACTTCCATCAAATCAGGGTGGAAAAAATTACGTATGCATGAGTGGACTTTATGTATCAAGGCAAAATCATAATGATGACGATTAAGAAAAGGTGTTCCCATAGTTGTTTGTATGTTTCCTACAGCGATTATACTGCCATTTGTACTTTTTTATCTATGATTTTTTTATGTAGGTTACTGCATATATTCATTTACGTATCTATGTTAGAGTAAAATATAACGAAATGAGAGTTTTTTTTATTGCAATGTATGGCGAGACGAGCATGCCGTTCGCCTGATAGTAAGCGATACGACTGCTCATGAGCAGAAGCAAAACTAAACAACACTTTGAATTACAAAGCAATACTTGGCATTCCACTGCACTCGCCAACTTGAGGCATAAGATATTGTCTAAATATGTCCAGTAGTTACTTTGGCTACAATATACTTCAAACCGAAACACAACAGTGCATTTACACTTTCTGAATTTAAACATATAATAATTGTACCAAATTAAGCAAGAATAAGCTGTAATAAAAAAAAGTGCGTGGTGGCCTGTTGGTAAACCGACTAGACGCGGCTGCCTACATGTTCACGGTGGTCGCGGGTTCGAATACCAGCGCACACCTCTGACTTTTCGGAGTCATGTGTGTATTGATAGTCAATCACCACACACTAAAACGGTGAAGGAAAACATCGTGAGGAAACCTGCATACCATAGCGATTTATAAGAATTTCTATGGTATGTAAGTCCGCCAACCCGCACTAGGCCAGCGTGGAGGACTATATTATGGCCTAACCACTCTCAATCGTACTCTCGATTGTAGAGTAGGCCCGTGCCCTGCAGTGGGACGTATATGGGCTGATACAGAAGTTGTAATAAAACGGCACGGTTCTTAATTTATATTCCAAGTCATTATTAGTTCTATGTTTAGCTAACCTCAACTAATTGTCTCAATAATATTGTTCGTGACCTTTTCTTAATAACTTATACGTGCACTTTTAATATCCGATGTAGTCTTAAAAGCTTTTTAATTTTTTCATTGGCATTATAATAGAATATAGCCTGTGAACTAAGGAATTTAAAGGTACTGATACGAAAATCAGAATGATTTTAAACCTAGGATAGACAATACTAATGCTACTATAAATAGTTGAACTTGGCAAGGAATTTATTATTTCTTCACTGTTATTAGCATTCGTGATCTGGCTTTTTACTTAATATCATTTAATGATTCGCCCTCGATGTTAATATTTATTTATTTACCATTAATCCCTTTTGTAAATCTCAATATGGCTTCAATTCAATCTCGCACAGTCAATAGTTTGGTTTAAATTAGGGTATTCAGTTTGCTTTGCCTTAAAGCAATCTATTGACTATTTGTTAATTTTGTATTGATACTGACAATTTCAAAGCTAAATTAACCTGCATTTCATAATCTGGTATGTAAACAAGTTTAGTACGTTCGCAATTAAAAAAAAGATTAGTTAATAACCTTTTCTTCAATGGATCTGGCTTATTAATATTCATATATTTGTGGAATTTTACATAGATAATACTAACTATTTGAATTGTCAACACTGATTTTTGTAAATTTTTAGTTAAGAAATGTTTTTGAATTGGTAGGTCTACACTATTACATTGGACAACTGAAAGAATGAACTGGCTATATCCGATACCACTGTCCCGGGGGAACCGCCGCGAATCTATGACTTTTGTCCTGTTTGGTTTGGTGAGTGAGATTGTCAGAAGTACATATCCTTTATGTTGTCTCTTCTTTTATTTATTTCCTTTTTTCTCTCACTTGTAGATCTAATTGATAAGGATATATTGGTGTCGTTAAAAATTTACCTTCAGGTAGATCTTTGATTATTTGCATGGCTGTATACATAAAATATGCCATAGAATTGACATCAAAGCTTATATCTAGGTAACGGTAGCCTTTCTATACCTAATTAGGGTACTCATTTTATAAGACTGCTACTGAAATTTAAGTCAGGTGGTAGTTCCAGTGACTTCAGATACAAAGCAACTCAAATTTTGCTTGTTTTTAAGCACGCTATGGTTCGCAAGGGTTTAAATTATTATTTAAAAAAAACTATGGATTTATCACCCAAACACCTGTTGTCGCCTTTCTTTGCGAAATTTTTAGTTGCATTATGTTTGTACTAAAACAGCCATCATCTTCGTTTTCAGTAGCAGTCTTGATATACCTGGTATATTAATCAAATCAAATAATTTTGTTTTAAAACTCATCTCGCTCTATAAAACCGTTAAATCTACTAAGTGTTTTATGATCCTATTTCACCGAAGAGGAAATGTCAAGGAGATGCTTTAATGATCTGTTTGGAATTATATGTCAGTGGATGAGTCTTAATTATATTTAGGATGGCAACTGTGACCTCTAAAGAATAGTGTATGTTTTTGTAAATGTCAAACATTTAGGTTATACGGTTATGTGATTTAATATTAGGTCATTAAGTTTTTTTTACTATCGATATGGCATTAGTTTTATATATATATTTTTGTTCATTTATTTGGTCCACAAAACTGGTTACAAACAAATGATATTCCTTAAAAACAGTGATACAGTAGAGCATACAAAATACTTGCAACCTTCTAGAAGTGAACGCGACATGCATAAATTAGAAGTTAATATTAACAAAAATAATAGATATAGGAAAAATGAAAATCTAGAATGAAAGGACGCGGTACAAATCGTGTCCGAGTTATATTATATATTTAAATGTTTTAATCTTAGCTGAGGCAGGCGAACCAAAAAAGATGTCATAATCATAACAAATACTATTATAAGAAGAGCACATTCGATATATATAGCCTCATACTAACAGATTACCCACACAAGAATGTAAAATAATAATAAATTTATGCACCTAACAGTCACATACATAGACCTAACCCCACACTAAGATAGAGTCTTGTGTCGTGTTCAGGAAGTACGAGAGACTTTTCGGACCCACAAACACCTAGAACTGAAACAAATACTTGTGACTTACACTATTTTCTCAGTGTGGGGATCGAACCCGCGGTCTCTCGTTTCACGAAGCGGAGCGCTATGGAGGCTGTAATTCAGGCATGAATTTTTTTAACGACACACCGTTTACCACAACGCTATCCATAATACAAGTTCAAACTTATTTTTGGTACTAATGTTCAATAAAACTATTATAAGTTTTTGCATTTTATCAATATATGTTATTTGTGAGTGTATGTGAAACATTTTTGGCTAATAAATAAATTATTAACGTTTGAACTTCAGCATTTGATGTGCAACGAAACTATGAAAGATCCCACCTACTAAAGATAAAAAATGACATCGAATGTAACTATTGTTCACTTTCATACACCCCTCAGTCATGAAGATGATGTAACAGGGTCGTTAAAAGCCAAGTGAAAACTGGAGACACAATGCGTCGAGTGTAAATGTGAAATGTGGGCGGAACGAGCTATCTCAAAAGGTTGTGCTCTTTTTTTAATGGATGACATTTTAGTCTTTACGGAGACGTCTCTGACTTTTATACGAGTGTATTGACTGTCGCAACTATAGGATTTTTTATACATTAACTCACACCTTTTTTCCACAATGGGTAAGCAGAGCTGTTAGGCACATATTTCGCCTTGTATGTTCCGTCCCATAATGTGATAGGAGCCGGTCGCTATATCGGGCATAGATTTCTGGTTCCGGCCGATAATGAACAGAAAGATCCAAAATCACTGCCCGAACCAGGATTCGAACCAGGAACTTGAAATACTCAGATTAAAATTATCTATTAAGAAAATTATAAACTTATAGCTCACGGATTATAAGAGTGAAATCAGAAAATTTTATTAATACAACTGTAATTTTTATTTTTTCTTATATTGTTCCAAAAAGCGAATAGGAATTTAACCTTTTAAAATTCGTGTTTAAATTATTTAAAAAATAACATATCCCAGAGTTCCAAATTCAAATTGTTTTGCCAATGTAAATAGTTTTAAAAATGTATTTATTAAAAAAATACTTTAAAATGACAAAAACAGCGCCCTTCGCCTCATGGAGGTGCTGGGACTTGAACCCAGGACTTTCAGCATGCGAAGCAGACACTCTACCACTGAGTTACACCCCCGGTAATGGAGTTATCGAATTTACCGATGGGCTAAAAGCTCCGGAGAGATTTGCTTGTATAGAATTTACTGTGCGGATTAACAAGGCAAGTATGCCTTGTCCATAGTTTTAGGATTGTAAAAAAAAAAAAACGTAAAAAGCTTGGAATGGATAATTCTATGAGTTTGATAGTTGTAAATTAAAAATAATACTTGTTTATTTGTTATGCTAAAGTCAGGAGGTATAGCATACACAGTACACACATTTACGAAAATTTTGCACCCTCAGTGGCGCAGTTGATTAGATGCCGCCTGTGAATCGTGAAGTCGCGGGTTCAATCCTTGCACCGAGATAATAGTTTGTGTAAGCCACTAGCTTGTTTTTCGAGTCTTGGTGTTTGTGAGACAGAGAAGTCTCTTGTAATTTCTAATACCCACGATGTTAGTTTGGGGTCAGGACTACCTATGTGACTGTTGCATCTATTTATTTATTTATGTAAAAAGTGGTTCCAGTTTTTTAGGAAAATGCACCACGGAAAATGTGCAATAGCGTATATAATCTTTACAATAATCTGAATAGTATATTAAGGTAGGTAACGTAATAATTAGCAGCAATTGGAATAACAATGTCTTTTGAAGTAATAATACTTCTTAGAACAGGTAACACGTTCAGACGACTGTATCTATTGTGAGAGTACAAAAGGTTTTGTTCTGACCCAGATTTCATCGTATGTGATAGCATTTAAAAATATCGTTTGTAAGAAGTGGCCACAGTAAAGTATTCTGCAGTATGTTAAGTAATACTTCGTGAGTTAAAAGATGTAACGTTTGGATACGTGTCGAAATAATTGTAAGTGTTAAGTTGTATAGTTTATTTTATACAATGGTTGCGTTTATTGTTTTTTTACTAGTGGTACAAAGTGATTGTATAGACAGAGGAAGTATAATTGCTTAATAATGAAATTATATGAAAGGATCGATTTGCTGACTTCCAATTATATTTCGTTTCATCATTATCAGCCTTTGCCGTCCACTGCTGGAAGTTGGCTGCACCACGGAGACTTCTTAAGATCTAATATTCCATATCTATGTAATATAAGATAAAGGTAATATAGAATAAAAGAGTTGTAAAGGATACGAATTAATTTTTTGGTCAATATTTATATCTTGATAAAGCACAAATTTCTTTACTCAGATTTAATGTATAAAATAAAAAGAATTTTAAATTAACTCAATTAATTTTTAACCACCTTGGGGCGTTAGCTTGTATATTAATAAACAACGTGCACCTATTCACCTTCTCCTCATTCATCTTCGAAATAATAGGTGGAGCTGTTCGTGATTAGTTCAGCATCATTAGTGTTACCATCTTAAATTAAAGCTTCCAGATTTGCATGATCTTTTAAATTGAATAAACACTATCACGTAATCAAAAAATCGACGTAGATATTTATTCTCTTTAGTAGGTAGTTTTAAACACAATTTAAAATGTTTATTATAATTTTCTTGCGAACTCCTAGCAAACAGATCCTAGTCCATAAGATTAACAATCGAATTTGAAAATAATTTTTTATCTTTATTTTTATTTATTTTATTGAAATAGGCACACCAACGACATGTATATTAAACATTTTCTAATACCACAATCTAGGACAATCTACTGATATACATATCAATTAAAGGTGTACACAACATTTGTAATAAATAAATTAAATTAAATTGTACAACATCAAATTAAAAAAAACGTAATTGAAAATAAACGCATTCAAAACATAATCAACAGACAAACAGAATGAAGAAGACAAATTGAATTTTATACAATAACAACGTTAATTGGTTTATATAAAAATTGCGAAATTACTATAAAATAACAAAAAAAAAAAAACTTAATTTTTAATTTTGTATCGTATCTCTAATTTTTCTCTTAAATGTTACAATTGGGTCAAAGAAAATATCAATATCTGGTGCTTTAGTAGATATCTCATTAAATTTCGTTGCAATCCTACAGATAGGAGATTGCTTGACAATATTGGTTCTGCTAAAAGGTTGTTGAAAGACTCTACTTATGGGTTGTCGTGGGATACGGGAAGGCACTGTTAACTTGAAGCATTTAAGTAAGTTATCACAGTGCATTAGACCGTTGACGCATTTGTAAAGGAAAACATTGTCGTGGACGGTCCGCCGGCTACGTAATGATCGGATATTAAAGAAGCGAAGACGCTGCTCATAGGGACATCTATGTGAAATTCTCTGGGAGGTAAACGCTAGATACCTAGTAAACGCACGTTGCACCGATTCAATGCGTTGCGAGTGCACATAGTAGATGGGATTCCAAATGACACTGGCAAATTCGAGGTGACTACGGACTTTCATAATACATTGATTTCATTTTATAGATAAGAATAATTTTATATGCAGGCGTTATCCATAATATTGATATTAATAATCGCATTTGACAAAAATAAAACATAAAATGAGTTCATTTATGGATTTTTACATGCAGGCGATATTAAAATATCCTAACAGGAAAAGAACAACATCCGACATTTGTATTGCCTATTACTTATTTCAATATAAATTAATAAATATGTAGTCACACAAAAAAAGCAACAGACATATTGCAATGAAATTACGCAGACGATGTTTTAAGTAACACCGAGTTGATTTACTAGTACATTTGCTGTACCATCGGTCTAGACGGGGTTATGTAACCGGAGATAATCGACATTTAGTATGCACTCACAAGGTGAGGAATGCAACAATACGCTCTAACTGTTATGGAATAATAGACTGATTTTTAAATACCGTTGTCATTATTTGAAACATGTATTTTTTACATTTTTATGTTATGATGAAATGAATTTATAGTATTTTATGATTAATGAAGACATTGATCTCTCACCGACACAATTATGTTGGCCTATTGGAAACTGGAATACACAGTTTGAACTTCACAAAAATTTTAGTAAGGTACACTAAGATGAATTTCCACCACCTTGACCGGGAGTGGGGCACAAATATTTGGGCAATATATATATACACAATTTGTATTAAATAAATAAATATCCGACGACCTACAAATATACGTCCATAAATCATTGAGACAGAAAGCCTTTAGAAATGCACACTAGACATATAAAAAAAAAACAACATTTTTATGTGCCATACGGCACACGACGACGCAATTCTCAAAGCAATTATCTCGAGATTTATCTCCGAAACACATCTTTAGCACATTTACACCGTGATAATGGGAACTGATACGGCATTCGTGAACCGAGACTAACTTTCCAAGTAGATCATATCGAAGAGTTTTTGACATCGCGTGACGGTTATAATTTAATAACATCTTCATTGTGAGACGAGTTACGAGTATTCATAGTGTAAGTTAAATTATCAGGTCATGTTATAATAATAAGATTTCAGGAATTTACTTGATGCAGGCTCTTTAAACAGAGAGTTTGTTTGTTTTGGAGAATGCTTATACCGGGTATATCAAGACTACTACCGAAAACGAAGCCAGGTAGTAGTTTTAGTGACTACAAACACAATGTAATTTAAATTTTCGAAAAGAAACTATTTTTTTAAAATATCGTCGATTTTGGGTGGAATCCATAGTTTCTGCTAAAATAATAATTTAAAGCCCAACGTACCATAGCGTCTTTAAAAATAAAAGGGTGTACACTATTATTAAAGAAAAAAATATGTATTTACCAGCCTAAAACGACGACAGAAAAAAAATGACAAAAAAAACATCACAATTTTTTGCACAAAATTTAGTTGTATTGTGTATGAAGTCATTAAAAGTATCACCCGGCTTTGATTTCGGTAGCAGTCTTGATATACCCTTTATATTCGGTTCTGGTCTTCTTGTAGCCTAAAAGATAAATAAATGTCTCATTATTAAAGTTTTGATCTTACCCTACTAAAAACTATTTCATTATTGTTTACGATTATCTTTTGTAAGACGTGTTCTACATTACATTTCTAGTAGATCAATTTACTCGGTAAGAAGTCACATAACGTGTGATATAATAGCAACGATTATTTAATTCAGGATGTCTCTTTATAGATTACCGAGTATTTTTTTTACGATTGCGATAGCCCGATTAGTTAATATCTTAATGTCCTCTTTTAAAAATTAAAAGACATACATAAATACGAGTAATAAGTTACTTCATGATGAAAAATGTTTGACCATCTTCAGATATTATGCCAACATACCTACTAGAAACAATATAAATACTAGGAATATTGGGATATTCCTAGTATTTAGCCAAATGCCCAGGCTTCTGAATTATTCCAACGTGACCATCCAAAGCTTTATTATTTTACCAATAGTTGGATTGCGATTGGAATTCATTTTAATAATTTCATAAAAAAGAATTATCGTCACCATACCACATATTTCTAATCATAGGCGACTTACAAAGGTTTCCTAAGTACCCTGATATATTCAAGAAAATTGGGTTCAAGGAGTGAATTTGCAAAATGAAGAAAATACGTTTGCTCCTTGCATAAAATCATTTGCGAATTTTCATTCAACTGTTCAATATTTCATCTCAGTACTGGCGCAAAGATGTGACAGCAATATAATGATAGAGGCTATTTATTTTTGAATTTATGCAAAAAAGTTGCATATAAATGCAGCCTTGAATGCTAAATTCGTTTGTTAAGGAATGTGGATCGGTAAGAACATCAATTTCGATAAACAAAGGCTTTATTTTGAGCTCAATCGACCCACATTATTGAATAAAAGGTTACAAAATTTGCATAATATAAATTATGCCTTATTGAATATATAAAAATAAAAATTACTTTTTTTCTTTTTCTGAAACTTTATTTTATTGCATTGTGTAAAATCATGATTATCTACATCGAGATTTAAACTTAAAATAAAGTTATGTTTCGGTAAGTGAACTAGGATTACACGATTGTTATATAAAATCACAATCATAAGGCAAAGCCAAGCGACACGTTGATTGGGTGATTATAATTATCCAATATCCCTCTCTCCTCCGATAAGAATCTGCCAAAGCATCTATGATCTACGTATTATGCTTGGTACACGTTGCTGAGCAGTAATCACTTACGTCCTTATTCATAGACAGTTTTAAAAACTTTTTTATTTATTGGATGTTCTGTCCCTTCCGAATGACTTATGAATAACATTTGAGCGAAGAAGATAAGGTTTTAAAACTGTCTGGCCATCCTATTGAACTTATGAAATTAAACAAAACGAAATTCAACAAATCAAGAACATAGCAGTTTATTATCAAAGTAATATATAATAAATGCACAAAGTACGGTGATAAATGATCGGGTAGTGACCAACTATTATAACTCATAAGTAAGGGACAGTTGGAACACATTTACTGGCCTTGTCGGGTATCCTCGATTGACGTAAGATAACAATTATTAAAATTAGACCTTTGCGATAGCTAAAAGCTATTATCAAGTATCGATGGTTAAATTGTTTTGGAATTAAGATCTGATCGATTTTGCTGATGGTATATGGTAACAATTTCGTTGAAATCGAATTAGCTTTACTGGTTAAGTGATCAATAGCCTTGTTGGGAGATGATTTCCCACCCAATTGGTGTTTGTGGGTTCGAATCCAATACACACTACTAACTTTTTAAGTTGTTTATTGTTGGTTAAGCATTGCTTGCTTTAACAATGATAGAATGGAAAGCTAAGAGTCCTATTAATAAAAATCGTCCTTGTCAAGAATATGCCTATAAGGGTCCCTTAGATAATAAGTCAAATAATTATGTTGTATGGCTATTAAAGCACGTGCACAAGTGTAAGTGTGGGCAGAGGTAGTAGAAGAAATATTTCATTGTATGGATTTCTCTTCGAATTTGAAACACCTTCATACATTAACTCACGCCTCTACCCCCAAACGGATAAGCAGAGTCACTAGCACTGCCAATAATTTGTCGAGCTTATTCCTATAAATAATATTAAAGAGCGACCCCACTGCCATACCGGAAAAAAACAGATCACGTTAAAATAAAATACAAGTATATATGACACATACGCTTATATAATGGTTTGGGCAGTTAACGGAAAGGTGGCGGCTACAAGGCTTTATCACTTTCGGTGCACCGAGCAACCTTGAACGGCTTTACTAGCGCTTGGACCAAGTGATGGTATTGTAGCGTGGGAGAGCTTTTCTGGGAAGTTAATGCACTTAATAAGGCAAAATGATGTATAAATAGAATATTAAATGTATTATTTAAATAACTAAACTTTTTTAAAAGCCGTAAAGAAATAAAGATATTGTTTTGTTTAAATTGATTTCGTAATAGTTGTCAAGCTGGTTGACATTTGATCATAGACTTACCTACGTTTTTGCTAGTAGTAGTCTATAAATTAATAATGAAAAAACTAGATATTTGTTTTTATGATGTACGTTTTTTATGTCGTATGCATGCGTGCATCTCTCCCCCTTGAAATCAGGACGTCAACTACCCGTCTCAAATTTAAAATGAAGGTCCGTGAAATGCTGCTCAAAGAAGGTGCAGAATCCTCTCTATAGTCTCTTGTATATATGTATATATATATATATATATACATATATATATATATATATATATAATATTTATTTTATATAGTGTATATATGTATGTGTATATTTATATATATATATTTGTAAATCGAATAATAATATATGTAATATAATTTTTAATTACTTGTATTTTTTCTCTTTATCTTTTAATTAAGTATTCGTACACCTACTACAGCTCATCTCTGCATCACCTAAAGGTCGACTGGGAGAAAATGCCACAGGCATTAAGTCCGCCTTGTATACATTTGTATATGAAGCTTAATAAATAAAAAAAAAAAAATAAGAGTAAAGGAAAACATCATTAGGAAACCTGCATACATGTGGTTTGATTGTTATGGTATGTAGATAGATATCAATCGTACTCTCGATTGTGGAGGAGGCCCGTGACCCTGCACTGGGTCGTATATGGGCTGACACTGATACTGATATTATTGCATCCAACCAAAAAATATCTCATTTAATTTCACGACCATTACAGAAATTATCACATAACTTGTACCACACGCCAGCTGCAATATTATTACGCATTATGGAAGAAAGCCAACTGGTTTGCTACACGAAAGCGAACTGCCTGTTTAACTTTCGCTCAAATTCTTTTGATAATGTCAGCCGATTGATAAAAAATAAATTATCACATGACCATATTGTTAAAGTACAGCTATTTGTATACGGCCCCTGATGGAAGTATTCTACACGATGTTTTGATGGATAAAATGCATTTAAATAGGATTTTTTGGTTGCAATATTTGTCATGGAGAAAGTTAATGGTTTTTCCCGTCTTCTCATATTTTGCTTTAGTTAATTGGTTTCTAAGTTAATTTCTTCGATCGAATATATTTATTGTTATTTTTTGTGTTTTGTCTAGTGGCGATTAGTGACAAGCCAATGTCATATAAATTACTTTATAGGCTTTCGTAGTCTACGTCAATCATTTATTTGCATAATTGGTCTATTTTAGTTACAGCACTGTACATGGCGTTATCGTCTCGGAGAGGATTGGAAAAATACATAGCATCAATGATAAATGAGAATTTAACAAAAGGCTAAAAATAATGACTGGAATTAAACCGTGTGAAGATTCTACCATTTGAAATGGCTGATCTTCTGCACAATTGCTTTATGTACAAATGATTTAATACGCTATGTGTATGTATTCTCCCCTAATTTAGAAATCTTAAATCTACGGCAATGGTAAGACGAGGCCTTTCACAGGTTTCCTTTCAAGTTTCTCCCAATTTTTTAAATAGAAAGTATAACTTTGATATTAAACGGAAATTATGTGACGTCACCAAAACGATTGATGATTGGTTAATTAATTAATTTCTCGTTCTAATTAAAATAGGCGTAATTCAAATCCAGTTGATGTGAACTCCAAGTGAAATTTTAAATTGATTTATAACTGAAGTGGAATCGCATTTTCTCTTGCGTAAAGGGGTCTGTCGCTTAATTTCAATATTCATTTTGAGAGATAGAATTTATTAATGTCTATTGTTAGGCTGAATTTAGATGCAAAAGATCTAGATTTTGCTAATTGAAATTACAATAGCTGGGATTATAATATGTAGTAAGCTTAATATCTGATTTGTGAAGTTAGTCATTTTCTCGGCTCAGACCAACTAATGCTGTTTGGCAATTGCTAGAAGTGTTCTTAGGTGCATTGAAATTAAAGGTATAAAATAATATAATAGTTGGCGTTGGGCGGATTCCCGTGTCGACACTAATATAGGTGTAATCCGCAAATATTTGTTTTGAAGCTAGTTATTGTTTAATGATTATGTCTGTGGTGTGCATCTGTAATTTACATAATGTAGTTTATTCGGCTAATTTTGAAAGTCGGATTCCGATAATCATAAATTGTCATTACATGTTCCTATAAACGAATATGAGTCAAGCGAAGAAAGCGAGCGCATACCGGTACGATGAATGTTGTTGAAGGAAACGATACTTGCCGAATTTAATGACTATCGGAATTCGCAGAAATTTGTATTTATCAGAAGAGACCATACGATAGTTCGTAAAATAAGTCATAAATTGCGTGGTACAAGCTGACCCAAAAAGCACTGAAATAAAGTGCATATTTGACTAGTTAACCTTCCAATACACGACGTAACCGGCTTCGGTCATCTTTGCCTCCCAATTGCCATAATACCAGACATGGAATAATATTGCCAGGCATCAAGTATTATTGCCAGATATCGCAGTGAGAGTCATTAGTGGCAAATGTCAGGGTTGTAATGCGCCAGATTGACGGTTAACTTTTTCTGGCAGCTAATAAACATGTTAAGGTTACAAATAAGTAAAAAATACATTAGTATTCAATTGAGGAAATGAATTTATAAATCATATGTCGTGGTTATAAATGCTGATTGATTTAATGATCGCGCAATCTAAAATGAGTTGATTGAATATTATTAGTGTTATGATATTAAACTTTGTATCGTATTTATAATTTCGTACTTAAGCCTGAGATTTTCTATCGTTCTAATAGCAATATAGTGCGTCATATTATATTCTTAAACATTTAAAATAATTTTACTAGACACTAATAATAATAAAAAATGTTTATTTGCCTTTAGTTTGAATGTCATCTTGATCCAGTTGGTTAGACGCCGCCTGTGAAACGAGACACGGCGGGTTCGATCTTTACGCCGAAACTAATATTTGTCCGAACCACAGATATTTTTTTCGGGACTGGGTATTTGTAAGATCGAAAAGTCTCTGGAACTCTGATACCCACAACATACGATATGTGTGTGACTGTTGGGTGTATTTATTTATTTATTAATACAACTAGTATTGTATATAATATGTAATAGTATACCTGTAAATTGCACTTATAAACGAAGCTAATAAAAATATCTAGTTCCTAATATATTTCATATTGGAAGAATCTCGAAACAGTCGAATGAAAATTGGAAACTTGAACTGATGGAGGTCATAAGGTTACATAAAAACGGACCGTGAAACGCCCACTTCCATCAAGGAAATCCCGGTCATTGTTACATTATATACTTTCTAGTTATATAATAGCTATTATTGTTATTTTACTTTGTTTTAACGTCTAGGTATTCGATGCCTTAGAGTTTAAATGCCGTTATATAAGGCGAATTTCAGAATTAAAAAAAAATCTAAGCTTTTTAGAATCTTAAGTTTTTTAACAAAGATATCATGAGCAAATAAAAATACTTCACTTCAGTTTGTTAAAATTATCTTTCTTATTTTTTAAATATTTCATTATTACTGCAATATTCTAATATCTATAATAATATCTCCTACCACCTCTACGCAGATGATCTCCAAATATATACTCAGGCACCCGTGGACAAGATTGTCGATGCAATTGCTTATATCAATACAGATATTCAACACATCTGTGATTGGAGTAGAGCTCATGGTTTGAAGATCAATCCCTTGAAAACACAAGTCATTGTTGTCGGTAGCCCTAGGATGATCTCGAAGCTGGATTGGAATCAACTCCCCAGTGTTTATTGTAATGGGATAACCATCCCTTACAGTGACACCGTCCGCAATTTGGGCTTACTTATTGATAAGTCATTTACTTGGGGTCCTCAGCTTCGTGAAATCAGCCGTAAGCTGTTCGTTTCAGCTAAGTCCCTGCGAAGATTACGCAACTTTCTACCCGTTACCACGAAGATTACGCTTGCGCAAACCCTCCTTCTCCCCATCCTTGATTATGCCGATGTCAGCTATCTAGATCTCACCGAAGACCAACTAAATAAACTTGAGCGTCTTCAAAATTTCTGCATAAGATTCATATTTGGTCTTCGCAAATATGACCATGTTTCTGAGTTTCGTGCTAAGCTCAAGTGGTTACCTATACGGCTTCGTCGGAATACTCACATTCTCTGTCTTCTTTACAATATTTTGTTCAATCCTCTCACCCCATCTTATCTTAAACAACGATTTATTTTTCTTCATGACTCACATTTGAGGTCCTTGAGGTCGTCCGAGAATCTTAGGCTGAGAATGCCTGTGCACACCACGACATTTATGGACAAGTCTTTTACTGTCAAAGCAGTTCGATTGTGGAACGCGCTTCCTGTTGTGGTGAGACAGGCGCAATCGCTGTCTTCATTCAAGAGGCAAATCAAAGAACATTACCTCTCTCTCTCTAAATAAACAGATTTTAGTAGATAATATTATTTCCTACTTCTAATTAATTTTAAATTTGTATTTATTATATATTTATATATGTATATGTTTGTAGTATTATATATGTATGTATTTATGCTTTTTATTATGTATGGTATGTATGTTATTTTGGTGTATTTTTATGTTTAGATTATATATATAGATAATATGAGTTTTATCTAGTTTTCTCACTTTTAATTATTTATTTTACACTGCCCTCTCTTTTTCCTTCTTTTAAATCCATCCCATGGTTGTCTGTAAGACATTGCTTTAAGCGATAAGACCGCCATTTGTACTTTTTATATATTTATTTTTTTTGTTTCTGTATGTTGTATTTTTTTTTTATGTGTACAATAAAGATTTAAAATAAAATAAATAAATAAAATAAATATTTTTTCGAAAAGGTTTATTGGGTTCACCGACTTTGTTGATATATCCCACAGAATTTTTAATTTGCATGGTGAAGCCGTCTCTTTTTTAAAAACACTTTAACACCTGTTCAATAAATTCATATGACTATTTTGACAGTATGCAACATAGGATATGATAATACTAAGGGCCAAGATTCGGTTGCAAAAGTTCAGAATTTTGTATTTTATCTGACATATGAGTGCCATATAATTATCAGGGACTTAATCAAAAACTAGTAAATCTACCCCTTAGGTATTTAAAATTAGAAGTCATGTAAATATCCTTTAAAACATAACTAAGTATTACAATTAGTAAGTACTTATTTGTGTTTTTTTTTTTGCAATAAGGAAGTGAATAGTGTAAAATTAAGTACCTACTTTTAACTAGCCACTTAGAAATACATGAGTATTCTGTTTAAAATGTTACGTATTTTTTGCAGTACTAAAATCTTTGACAAGTTAATTTTAATTTGTAATAATTATTTCATACCTACACTAGTAGTAATGAAAACATTTTTACCTAATTGTATCTCCCTATCTTTCATTGTTTTATTTAACATTTGCAGTAAAATACAATGAAATTAAAACGATAAATTGCGTTAGTACAAAAGTACCAGTAAACATTATGCTAAATCAATACAATGGATTACATTTTTTTTGTTTTTTAAATTTCAATATAGTCGGTATCATAATATAAAATTAGGTAAGTAGTGATCAAGAGAAAATTTTAAAAACATGCGAAGCGGGTTGTATTGTCAAAAGTAAACAGTATTTGAAGGTAATTCGGTTGCAATATTTTATTTAGTTCCGCGCGAATTTGTCGCCTTGTAGTACCGGCATCGAAATTGCTAATGAATTATGACGTTGTGTGGGTTTCATTCAATAGTAATTAATTAATTTTAATTTATTGTGATCATGTCGCTAAGAATTTAGTAGTTAGAATACTATTTTTTATATTAATTTGATTTAGGTTACTTATTTTGAATTATTCAGATGATTGGGTCTAACAGCCTTCCTATGGTAAGTACATATTATATTTAGAGTGCACATATATACCAGAATATGTGATATTTATACGGATACACGAGGCACCCCCTTTCACTTCAAAATTCAAAATGTTTGGACGCCCTTACAAGATGTTATGGGCGTCCATGACAAATACGAGGCCACGTGCTCTTTCGCCCTACTGAGGTTCACTGTCGGTGGAGGCGCATCGCTTTCCCAGTATTTCCAGCACCCCGATTATCTCTTAAGGTCATCTCTTAACAGCCAAGGTATCAATTGTCTCATCCCGTGGATATAGAGCAGTACTGGCCCTATCGGTGTTATCAATCCCCTTATCCCATAACCATAAAACGGCTGGCCCTATATCTCACTCACGTTCTGTCAGGGTTTAAACGATGCCAATTAACTTTTACATATAGAGCAATAATTCTTATCAAATTTACAAAATCACAGTACCGAGTTTACTGCACTTAAGAATTAAACTTACTCGGACCTCACAGGCCATGTATCAGAGAGGCAATATTTACTTAAACTCTGTTAACATATGCATATAATTAAGTATCGTGTATTAGGTGCAATCAAAATATACTCGTTTGGTAAACAACTTAACTACACTCAATTTGAAAAGTAAACATGCTGAAGAAACCGTTTTTACGTTGATCTTAATTTCAATTTGTAGTAGCCAAGGATCTATGCTTATCTCTTCTCGGAACACTATGAATGGCCAATTTTTTTCCTAACTTTTCCTTTAAAAAATAATAACGTTCTGGTAGGTACCTGCGTTTTTTATGAAGTGATGGGTATTAATTGTTATCGGGAATACTTACGTTCTCCACATAACAATAATAGGTAACTTATAGTATGTGTATATATGTATGTATATTTATCTATAGAAGTATTTATGTATGTCTTTATATAATTATGTATCATTATATTGTGTTTATCTCTTATTATTTTACTGGAGCTTGTACTCTTTATTTTTCAGACGGCCCTCTCTTCTTTTACTTTTCTCATATCCATCCAAAGGTTGTTTATAAGAAATCGCCTAGAGCGATAACACCGCCTTCGGTATATATTTTTTTAATATCTGTGTTTGCCACCACCCCCCTTTTTTATGTAATATTTTAACTGCTTTTTATATGTAGTTAATAATAAATAACAATAATAAATAGCTAATAAAACTGTGTGAATGTCAGTGATATTAGCAAAGTATTGTAACAATTATGAATCAGTTTAACAAGTCGAGTCTGGGTGGGTATCGATAAAGTTCGATCCGTTACATAAACTACTGTCACGGTGCACAGCTGCCGCCCACGGAGCAAGGCATAGACTGAAGCGGTTGGGATGACCTTGATACTCAATTTATTGGAATAAGTGCATCTATTTTGTGCATGTTTTTATTTTTAACGAAAGAGTGCTTGTACTGTACTTAATGAAGCATGTGTAGTATAGAAAGCAAGTATGCTGATAACAGGCAAAAGATAGCCTTGAATTGTTAAACGAAATTATAGGTAATTAATTATTATTTATAATTTGGAACTTATACTCATGTGTAACATACACAAAGAAGTTTACAATTTATTACGCATATTATATGTTTATCATAGTGTATGACTTTTTCTTTAATTTCAAAATAAATATAGCATTCATATACATACACATAGATACATAAACTCACGGTTTTTGTCCCAGAAGGGATGGGCAGAGGTGCCAGGACATCCACATTTCGCCTCATCTTTGTAACCGTACCGTAGTACAACTACGCTACCGAGGCAGTCATAGCATAGCATATTAGTAATATATAAAGGTATAAATTATAAGTGATAAATTAAAACAAAACGTCACAAGTTCGTATCTTGCACCGCCCGCTCAATTGAATGCATTTGCAACCGCTTACTCAACAGTCCACTTGCCAACACATATCTGAAACTCGAACGAGTTGAGCTTTAAATAAGCTCTTATGTGAATGTTGCTATACTGTCAATATGGCTGTATTATGGACGTTGTATATATCTACAGGTTGACACACCTACTTGCATTACCAATATGTGGGGTAACAGGAAAATCTATACTATATAATATGAGGACTCCGTATATTTAAAATACAGAGTTCTCGAAACCGACGAGCGTGTATGAAGAGATTAATGACAGTTGAAGAAGCGAAAGATTTGTATGGACCGTAGCACTTAGCGCTCAATAGTCTCTGCCTACCCCACTGGGACATGGTGTGAGTTTACATATGCATGTAAAATAATATTGGTAACTCTATTATCGGTAAATTATAGTCTCCGTGACGTATTAGACTGTTGTAAGTTAGATGTCATATGGTCAACGTTGGAAGTGCGTGGTGGTCTGTTGGTAAGCGGACTACTCACTACTTTTTTTGTTGTTTTTTTGTTTCTATTTTTGTTTTTACTGGTGGTAGGTCTCTCATATGTGAGAGGCTGCCTGGGTGGGTACCACCGCAATGTCTATTTCTCCCGTCAAACAGCAGTTTAAATGCACTGTTGTGTTTCGGATTGAAGGACATTGTAGCCAGAGTAACTACTGGACATATTGAGACTTAACATCATATGTCTCAGGATGGCGAGCGCAGTGGAATGCCAAGCATTGCTTTGTAATTCAAGGTGTTGTTTGGTTTTGCTACTGTTCATGAGCGGTCGCATCGCTTACCATCAGGCGAACGGCATGCTCGTCTCGCTATTCAAAGCAATACAAAAAAAAAAAAACTAGACGCGCCTGCTAACATGTTCACGGTGGTCGCGGGTTTAAATCCCAGGGCACACGTTTGACTTTTCGGAGTCAAGTAAGTGTTGAAAGTCAATCACTACGCACTATAACAGTGAAAGAAAACATCGCGAAGAAACCTGCATAACGTAGTGATTTGTTAGAACTTCTTTTTTGTTTAGTGGGACACATCTCACACCTGGCCTGCCCTCTTTTTCCATATTATCATGCTAACACGAAAATCTGTACTAATATGAACGCGTGCTTGTGAAGTCATTATAGTAATTAATGGTTCGTTAAAGTAGTTTTTGTCGAAAAGTAATTTATAACCAGGTGAAAGGAAAAGTTATATGTAAAAATAAATATTAAAAGCAAACAGGAAAATTGACCATATTATTTTTACGTGAATAAGTGACTGCTCTGCAAGTGATATGCTGCTCAAAAGGATTATCAAATAGTGATAGCCAATTTCTATCGCTATTTGACATAACTAGTTGAAGTCTTTAATACTAGACTAGCACTAGGCCAGCGTAGTGGACGTTATGGCCTAGCTCCTTTCTATCGTACTCTCTATGGTAGAGGAGGCTCCTGCCCTGTAGTGGAACTTATATGGGTACAGCACTTGACTATTACTATAAGTTTTGTACATCTTTGACGGACTCTTTGACGATTGTAGTTGACTCTGCACTAAAATAATACTGATTCGAGTGTTACTTAAAAATATTTGTAAGTAGGTACATATGCATAGGATGCATAGTATTTAAGTTTTTAGGGCCGGCATTATTGTATCGAATTGTTTGGGACTGTCGTCTGATGCCATTTCATACTCTGCCTGGACGTCATTTGCGCTTACCATCAGGTACAGTGCTGTCACTACGCCGGGCCAGTGAAAAAAAGTGCACTTGAAATTATTATTTACAAAAGCACCGATACTGGAGAAATCACAGAAATCGAAACGTGGCTAAGTAGAAAACTGTACTTATACAAAAATGCAAGATCAAAGTTGTGTGTAATTTTCCGTTATTAGTTATGATAAGCGGACGCGAACGGAAACAGAGCTGCGGAAAGCTGTGATAATTCTGACGCTTTGAGATTTTCTGCTCCAATTACTAGTTGCTCTAATAAAAGTGTTATTTGTGCAGTTAAAATGTACGTATCAAATGATTGGGTTTTGATTTAAATTCTCGTGAATGATCTTTGTGTAGGGTTTTTTAATTGAAGGGTAAGATTACACCCTTTTCATCTTTGTTTATTTTTCCAAAATACATAATATCATAATTAACATAATATCTCTCTTTTCTCTAATTTCCGTCAAAAGTTTGCCTGTTAGAGATTGCCTAGTGCAATAAGGCCGCCCATTGTATCTATATATTAATACGTGATGCAAAAACTTTGGATCCCTTTTTACGAAAATTGCGCGGACGCAGGAGCATAAAATTTGGCACACTTATAGTTTATGTGTAGGAGAAGTGGAGAATGCTAATATTTTTCAATAATAATGCTTATAAAGTACATTAAATCAAAAAATAAAACATTACACACACTGCCATGCATTTCACACACACATCCATACACAAGTATACATACTCTGGTGTCAAATTGTTTCTTTTCTTTTTCATTTTGTTCTTCTGACATAGACATATCAAAAAAAAGGTTTTATTTGCCTAATAATATTAATATTAAAAGAGAATATTAATTTTAAATGAGGCAATAATATTAATATTAAGCCTAATATTAAATGTAATATAAAACAAGATTTTAATAATAATGCATAAAAAGTACATTAAATCAATAAATAAACCAGCATGCATTTGACACACGCATACACAAGTATTTGTACACGTATACATACTCTTTGGTCAAATTGTTTCTTTGCTTTATTATAGACATACATATGTAGTTGAATGTCAATCAGAAAATATTGTTTACTGTGGTTTTGTTGAATATCAAACAGAAAATATTTATTTGACGAATACTACGTGAAATACTGAGCGCTATCATTCATTATATGCATAAAGAAAGTTCTGTAGCAGCAATCTGCAATAACAACATTCAGGTACAAAAAATGTGCACGAATTATCAGAATAACAACATCATCATACAGGTAAAAACTTTTTCTCTTCTTGATTTGGTTGAATTTCGACCACCATTATAGGCGACCACTAGTCTATTTTAAATCCTTATTATATAGCTATAATTGTTTTGTTTTCTTTTGGTATATATGTTATGGGCCAAGTGATTAATCGGGCATTATTCATCATGCCCGGGCAATATGAATAATGCCCAATAAGAGCGGGCAATGTGATTATAATCAATCAATTTATCACATTGCCCGGGCATTATGAATAATGCCAAGTGCCTATTGGGCAGAGTGATGTAAAGCGAATCAAAATCAAAACAATGAGCCGAAGTAGTAGAATTTAGAATAAGGCAGCACGAGGGGGTGGGTTGGGAGGAGTGGAGGGGGTGTCGCACCTCCCCTGGTACCACTCCCATGAAAAGTTAACGCACCATTCCTGAGAAATATCTATTATAGCAACCTAACCCTTAAAACACTTGTTGTCAATACAAATTAGCTTCTGCATCGTCTCCGGCGCTACGGGAAGTTCAGCCCCTTCGCCCTTGCGTAACAAAAGATAGGCAACCATGCTCACCTCCGCAGCTTCGGCTTGCTGGTCGCCTCCGGCGACCAGCCTCAGCCGCTCCGGCTCGCACGGTTGCCTATCCTTCGTTACAGCGGGCGGGGGCTGCTCTCCCTCCGCGCCTCCGGATTTTTATAAACACTCTAGGGTCGGTAGCCAAAAGACTACGTGAAGTCGGGGTGTTCAGAGTCGGTTTTGGGGTACAGTCGACCTAACTGATCCATAAAGTGGGTACACGATTTTTTTTCTGAAGATAATGTTTCGGACGTTAAAAAGCAACTAAACATAAGCAGATCAATTCAACCTTTCTAATTCATGGGTCCATCGCAAATGCGACAATGCGGCAGCGCACCACGTAAAAAATCACCTATTAATCACACTGCCCGATCATCATGTAGCCATATTCATAATGCCCTGGCAATGTGATAAATAGGCGATTTTAGATTGTAATTAATCACTTGGCCCAATATGGCTCGGCCATATTCATACTGCCCGGGCATTGTGAATACTGCCTGCATTAATCACTTGGCCCATAACATATATATTGTAAGTACAATTAAGAGGACATTAAATAAGTAATTATCGATACCACAGGGGAATATGGACGTATATCACGTAATATCCTTTTCCAATTTTAACTTTATGCTAAAGTATATATTGCAATACGTCTTAAACCGTAGATATATAGAAGTTTAAATAAGCGTGGTTCACGTGGGAATTTTATATTAATTTCACAATTCATTAATCACATATCCTTCAAAGTAAATGTCGACATTAACAATTAGTCGAAAACTTTCCACTGACTCATATGAATTGATTTGTCATGAGGTGCTGATAAAAACTAGAGCACATTTATATAGAACATAAATGTCAGTTTAATTAGTTTGGTTTTAAAATATTGAATATATATGCAGTTTTCATTGGGATGTGAGTTGTAGCAGACTTCTATACTAAATAGAAAATAAGATATTGACTAAAGGAAAATAAGCAAAATTGATGAGTTAGGTCTATTTAAAATGGAAGTCTAAGAGACTAAATATTTAAGTACATATCATTGTGAAAAGAAATAATATATGGATACGCGTTAAAACTATCCGGTATACTTGTTGTAATGGTAGTTTTTTTATCCTTTGTAATATCGGAATTAGAAGGTTCTTAGATTAGTTAAAGTGATGCTCTTACGTATGATGTGTATGGAAGAGTTGATTCATAAAAAATATATTATAGAACTGATATTCATGGCCAGTTTCAAGCGACTATCCAATAACAAGTAATTGCAGACCAATGGCTATTTTATTCTAAGTTAATCATTATCTTCTCATATAACAGCTTTTGGATCTATTGTTACTCATTTTTGAAGCCAGACAAATTACCCCCTTAGGCGGTATCGTAATGAAATAAACATTATCTCGCAACATTCCAATTCAGTTGCATCTCGTCCTATCGAAGGATTGCGTAACGACATTTCTCAATGCACATCACTGGACTGTTTCTTGCTATACAGCTAATTGCAGTTTAATTATTGCAAATTACTCGGGGAATCGTGCATTGTGTCAAAAAGATTTTCGACATTCGACATGTCATCGAGGTAATGTGGTTACGGAATTGGCTGATTGGCTGGCGTGTACTTTTATTGTAAAGGAGTAAGATTTTTCTTAAGGATCATCGTGTTTGGGTCGTAAATACATGGCTTTTGCTAAAATTATAATTTAAACCCTGGTGTACTATGTCGTCTTTATAAATATAAGGTGTACATTATAATTTTACATTGTGACGGAAGTCTCCAAACTTCCACTGGCGTGGATATACCCGGTATATCTCCGGGCCTGTATCTCTGACAGAATAGCTTGATTTTTGTAGAAGTCAAACAGAAAAGTGATAACAGAAATATTTAGTAAAATATCTAATATTCTAAACATTCTATATGAGCCCATATACGTCCCACTGCATGGCACGGGCCTCCCCTAAAAGCGAGTACGATTGAGAGTAGTTAGGCCATATAGTCCAATATTCTAAGCATAATTGTTATAAATCCTGATAAGTATAGACACACAGCTGGCCGTCACCTCACTTTCATAGGTGGGCTCGCCTTGACCGCCGAGACAGACCCAGTGGAACTTTCAGCTCGCCCCTCTTGTTTCACACGCTCCACTCTTATGTAACTAGTATTAATATTAAAATCTCATTCATATTACAAGTAGTAATGTTCAATAAAATATTAATTAATTGATAATTTATTTGGGTGGTCAAATCGATTTTTTTTGTTGGATTGGGGAAAAATACTTTCGACAAATGTTTTTTTAATAAGTGCTTTTAACACTTAATTAAAATGTAAGTGGCTAACACACTACAAAATTTATTTATTTAGTGGTTTACAGCTATCAATAGCAAACAAAAGAATGTGAAAAAGAGTCAATTACAAGCAACCACAGATAGGAAATTCTAAAACATAAACTTGATATTTTACATTCATATTATTTACTGTATAATTGAATAAAATTAAAGTTTATTCACGTTTTTACTATCATCAATGCTAATTTTGCAATAAACATCCTTGTTTCATTTAAAAAAAAACTAAATTATGACTTTTTATAACTTAGGTACCTAATGTACATGAATACATATAATTTGATATTGACATCTGAATAATCAATAATGACACAAAATACGAATAATATTAGTATTACTAAAATGCATTCATAGGTCGCACACGTCTTACTAAGAAATCCTTTCCAATTCAAGAGAATAGCGTTATAAAAACATTATTTCTAAGTGGTGCCTTTACGATCTAACATTATAATTTGAAGGTTCGCTGGCACTTTAGTTTTAATGATTCCGAGGTCATTTTGTGGTCATAATATCGACGCCCCCTCGTATATTTTATTGTTCCTGTTACTTTAGGTCCTAACAGAAGCTTGACGAAGCAATTAAACAACAATTAAGCGCAGAAATCTTATTTAAAAATGCAGTGTTGAAAAAATCTACAATCTTCAGTCGCTATAACCGCTGTGGGCGCAAAGTAATAACAATAGTTTTTCTTTCTTTTCATTATATTGTACATGTTAATACTTTTAGATTACGAGTACAAATGGTTGTTGGATATATTATAAAAGTATACCACTAACAAAAGTTCTTATTTTTTTATTTTAGTTGTAGTTCTAAATGTCGCCACGCGCAAACTTTTAGTAGATGAATTACTTTGGCGAGCATTGACATAAGCTGAATATGATAATTTTCTGTAATATTTCATTACTCGAAAATATCCTGCACAAATATTTGTTCTAACTTCAGAATGAAACTCATTTCCTGACATTTTGAGGTCGCTTGAAAGTACTTAGGACAAGTTAGTATGGTAATTGATTGGTTATTGTAAAATTGTGATTTTGAAATGATAATAGCCACTTTCAATATGAAACAAATTATTTAAATGTCTATTTTTATTTTATTAGGATGCATATTTTTAATTTATAATTTTTGAAGTTGATTTTAAATTTATTATTTTGATTGTATTTATATACGTTTTTTCTAAATCAATATAATGAGGAAAGACTTGATTGTTTTTTGCATTGAGTAGGCTCTGAAACTACTGTACCGATTTGAAAAATTCTCACCATTTGAATCTTACATTATCCCTGATGAAAAAAGGCGATAGACTATTTCAAAAAGTGTACATAACTGACTGATTTAGTATATTTTAACTTTCTTTTGTTTGGGGACTAATTAATAAATATATGGTTTATAATACAGGGTATATCAATACTGCTATCGAAAACGAAGCCGGGTGGTAGTTTAAGTAACTTCAGACACAATTCAACTAATTTTTGTGTAAAAAATTGTGACGATTTTTTTTTGTTATTTTTTTTCTATCGCCTTATTAAGGTGGTAAATACATAGTTTTTTTTTCTTAAATAATAGTCTACACCCTTTTATTTTTAAAGAAGCTATGATACGCAAGGCTTTAAATTATTATTTTAGCTATAACTATGGATTTACCACCCAAACTCGCGATATTCAAAAAAATATAAAAAAAAATTGTCGTGTTTCTTTGCGAAAATTTTAGTTACATTGTGTTTATAATCACTTAAACTACCACCCGGCTTCGTTTTCGGTAGCAGTCTTGATATACCCGGTATACGATGACCTAGACCTGCTACACAATTTAATAAGAATAATAATACCTGTCAATACACACATGACTCCGAAAAGTCAGAGGTGTGCCCTGGGATTCGAACCCGCGACCACCGTGAACATGTTGGCAGCCGCGTCTAGTCCGTTTACCAACAGGCCACCACGCACTTTCGGAGTCATGTGTGTATTGACAGTCAATCACCACGCACTAAAACGGTGAAGGAAAACATCGTGAGGAAACCTGCATACCATAGCGATTTATAAGAATTTCTATGGTATGAAAGTCCGCCAACCCGCACTAGGCCATCGTGGTGGACTATATGGCCTAACCACTCTCAATCGTACTTTCGATTGTAGAGTAGGCCCGTGCCCTGCAGTGGGACGTATATGGGCTGATACACAAGAAAAAATACCTGTACAGTGTACATGATTAATAGATGGCGCCTCTAGTATTAGCAAAAACTATAATGCCTTATACATGAAAGTGAGTCATTGAATTAATTATGTTTGCAGGCCGCAAACAGCTTTGTTCATATTATCCAAGGTCCTTCTGACCAATAAGCAGCTGTAAAACTACATTTGATAAGATAGAAACAGATTGCGGTTTCATTAGCTGAATGTTTTAATAACACTAGGATTATGACTGGTTACTTGCTTGTAATACATAAGTTATATTTGGTAATACGATTCTCTAGTATTGGGTCTGTCTTCGATGGGGACAAAAGGACTAAAGCGAAGTTTTAAAGTTTTCTTTCGGGGATTTAAGGGATCGCATTATTCGGCAGTTAACGTGATCTCTCCTTTAATTATAATTGAAAAGACGTAATTGTAAACCAATTCGCATGATACCTTAGGACGCCCAATACCATCAAACTGAATTGTTGTTATTTGCCAACATTTGCCATATAGAAAACATATGATTTTGAGTCAGGTCAAGAGGCTCGTCACTAATCTTAATGCAATTTATTGCTAATGTATGATTGTTGGTGGACAGATGACCTGAGTAAGCTTGCAGGAAGCCGCTGGATTTAGACCGTTTCCAACAGGTCGATGCGGTGATCATTGGGGTAGGCCTGTGTTCAGTCGTGGACTTCCTGTGGCTTTAGAGGAAGAGAGAGAGTTTGAAAAAAAATATATTGTTTTTTTTTAAACAATCCTACTCTCGTATTGTACCGAAAGCTGAATCTATATGTCGAACCAACAATAAATGCAACCCATTTGGTATAGCTATCTGCAACGCAAGATCTAAGTTTGCAATCGAGAGGCGAGGCAGTGTTTTATTGAAATTATTACCGAGAAGATTATGTTTATATCACTATAGAGTACAGAGAATGTATCGGCTCCGGTTTTACCCAAGGCGTTTTATCTAGACCACGTTGCGTTACAGCCACACGCTGCAAATTGATTCATTCAGATGTGATTTATACAAGCATGCTAACTTTAACAATATGCACATGTATTATTTTATTTATTGGCCTGTTTTATCTGGGGTTATCCCATTAAAATCCGGCTTTCTTCTTTGTTCGACTCATGTTTTCCCTTGCAACAAAAAATTAAATCAGCTTCTTTTATGGTTGATTATAACCCTTTGATCCTGGTATTTAAATAAAAAATACACTCTATAGACACATACATAGCCCTGACCCCACACTAAGATCGAGTCTTGTGTCGTGGGTATCAGGAACTACAAAAGTTTTGGGTTTCAAAAAGATCTATACCCGAAATAAATACAGGTGGTTCACACAAATCGGTGCGTTCTCGGTACGAGGATCGAACCTGCGGTCTCTCGTTTCACATCCTGCGTCTAAGCAACTGCGCCACAGTGGTTGTCAAAAGTTTCTCATATTATAATATATTGCCTGGAATAGTTAATAGGATAAATGAATTAACAACATCAAATCTTCAAAATTGATGAGAATAAAACTTATACGGGTGGAAGGATACCCGGGGTTTCTTATTACTAATCCTTTACAGACCGTACTAAAATCGAAGCTATATGGACAGTTCTATGTGTGTCTATAAAAATTTATCGCAAATTCATTGCTTCTAATCAGTTTTATCAGTAAGCTTGGCTATCGCGCCCATTCGAGGCACTCCGCCAATTAACCGGCCAGTAGGGCGACTGGTAGGAAATTATAATTTCGACGTGTGTTTAGTAATATACTGGTTATATTTACATTAAGTGCAGGCGGTGCTTGCAGATTCTGTGCACTACTTTTTATACCTATTCAATGTTAATAATGCCAAAGGCGAAGAAAATATTTAACGCATAATTTGTGATTTAAAATCTCTGGTTATGATATCCAATATTATTTTTGATGTTGTCTAATGCATTATTTTGCAATGGAAGTCCCTAAAAATGGGTCTTTATAAGGCTTTCATATAATAATTCATTTAGTTACAGACATTACAATCGAAATTATTAGTTACTAAAGTTAAAAATTGTATGGTATGATAACAAAGTTGAGGTCTCGAGTTCGGGTCCCGGGTCGGGCTAAGTGATATTTTTCAATTAATTATCAGTGCAGAGTCAGAAATTTGTCTATAACATCGTGGGAAATAACACACAAGGACAAATGTGGGTGTACTGGTTGCGACCGACTGTTACTCGTTTTGGGAAAAAGGTGTGAGTTTATGTACGTATAAAAGAAAAAAAAATACAGTACGATTTTTTATTGTATTTACTTCAAATGATCCTATTTAGTACTTGGTATTCAGAGTAATTGAAAGTTACATTTAAGAACTGAAAAACAATAATTGAAATTACCCGTGCGAAGGCGCGTACTCATGTCATAATTTACGACATACGAGTAGTAGGTAACTCAACCGTGAAACTAGACCATTGAAAAATGTTATTTAATACAACCTAAAAATTATACCGAATGACTTTCTGCTCCGGCAAATATTAAAATGCAGGCATTAAAAAATCGATATCGGCTTACATTGCCGCCAACGTTGCTTAATTTCACGGTTCATTATCATTTCAAACAATATTCAATTTTATGTGCACAAGTGCATTTTAATTTATTTAGTTTAGGTAGGAAACCGAGGTTTTTGGATAGTCTCGATTATAATAGGGATTGGACCAGGAAACTAAGATGGTATTGTTGTTTATACTAAATTATCTCTATTATCAGTCTCTATTCCGGTATACAAAAAATAATTATTACATGTTTAAAAGCGTCGAAAATTAAGATATATTCATAATAATTTGATTCGCACTTTGGTATTTGTTATAGACTTATCACTCCAACTTTAGTCGCGGTCCAATTGGTGACCTCGTCGGAAATAAAGCTGAGTGTTCACTCATTCATTGGTTTTGTTGTAATATCCAAACGATAGGAATTTTTAAGTCCCATCCATCAGTTTTCAGGTTTAGCAATCCAGTTAATGTACTTTTTTTGGTTTATTTGTATTAAACCAAATCCGCGATAAAATCCGTAAATAATAGTTTTATTTCAATGTGTAACATTCGCGTAAATCTACGAAACCATTGTACTTTTTTTGGCTTATGAAAATATTATTTTTTCAAGATTGAAATGTTTTCTGAAAAATTTACATCAAACAATTGCCCGATGCTATATTTTTTCTTATACACCTCAAAAATGAGTCTGTCACTCAGGAAAAGTAGATATAGCCATATTCGAACCTTGAACTACTCCAATGTAATCTGTTTTTAGGTGTTACCTACTAACTATTTACCTATAAATAATGTTTATTTAATTTCACCGCGTTCAAATTGATCGCCTGGGTACGAAGGAAGTAATTCTATTGTTTTTACTCCGAGGTCAAGATTGCAGTTAGATTCGGCCTTGGACGGAAATCAATCATCGTAAGCTTTAATAGCTTTTGATAAGATCAGGTGTATTCTTTTAAAACGAGTGATATATCTTCTATAATTCGGAAGTTGTGTTTGCAGTTTCCTTTGTATATTATATTTTTCTGTTGCTTTATTTTTAGTACTATAGCAGCTAAAGGATTCTTTTTTATATCTGCAACGAAAGAGCATTTGGAAGGAAGTCGGATCGCTTCTTGACCTGGCATATCCGATGGTTATCATTATGTGCGTGGTTGTTAACATAGTTTTCATCAGTAATAGCTATTTGGAGTTAATTCTACGCATGCATTTAATTTCAGTTGAGGAAAATAGAATAATATATTAGGTGTCCAGCAAGCTTGAGATTTTGACATTTTTTACGTATATACATATATATAAATATTATTAAGTCGTTAGCATTTGAAGAATGGTAAATCTGTACTTTATCAATTGTAAAAATAAGGTTACTCGATTATTATAGTGATTATTATAGTACACAATAATCAAAATATTTGCAGCATTTTAAGAGTAATGTTACAATAATACTAATGTTTACAATCACGATTATAACATTCCAGCATTTGTCACATCTCCTCTTTTTCAATTTAAGAAGAAGTTACAATCAGTTGCTTTTCATCTTATTCAAATGAGTGTAGTATTCAAACCCTGAATAATCTCAAGGCAGACGTCTGCCTACTAGTTTGTAACATTGTACCTAAGGTTGGATATGATTTTATCATTGATATTACATGCAATACTAGAATTAAGTCGCTACGCATTCCACATTGTACAATTAGGATCGATTTAATACCAAATATACCAAATTCTGATTTCTGATACGTTATAAGTAGTGTCTATCCCATCAAAAACATCCTGTAAAAAAATTCCAAGTCTCGCAGCTCAGGTTTTCTACCGCAAAAAGTTGTGAGATGCATGTAATACCAAGTCGATTAATTTATTTAGTCCTTAAGGGACCTTCTATATAAAGTTATTACGTTAGTTATTACCATATCAATATTAAAAATTCTTTACGTTTTAAATAAATGAATCGACTTGGCCATCGCATGAAAACATTATGTATCGTACAATTTATACATAATGCTTCAGGCATCGATAGGTCCTTCTTTAATAACGGGTCTATAGAAATAGTCATGTTGAACTAATATATGATTAAAAGCCTAAAAATATAAATTTTGGCTTAGGAAATTTTAATTCTAAAGGTGTGTTATGTCCAGATCACATATACATAAATGGAATCGTCCAAAGTGGCATTTTTATATCAGTCCTATGAGACTAGACCATAGTTATACGCAGGCTGTCTGTGCGATTGAAAAGTTTCTATTATTGATAATTGTAAACAGTTGTGCAGTATTTAAAATGATCTCATAACTAATTTGCTATCAGTTATATATCAGGCGTATCAATCATACACGTTGACTGAATGATCATTAACTCCCTTCAGTTCTGAGTTACTGAATGGACCGCGAAAGGTTACATTTTTTACAATTATTTTATCATCAGTGCTAATTATACCTAAATTAGGAATATTTATTGTTTATGTTTGACCTTATTTGGGAACTTGATTTTATACAGGTTCAGTAACATTTTCCTTATATTACCTTTACATTCCGCCACCTTTCTGTGGTCGATATTTTTCTACGAACTGCTTAATGTAGACTACTCCATATGAAATGATAATTGAAATTTGTAAGAATTTTTATAGTACGTAAAGTCCGCCAACCCGCACTACGCCAGCGTGGTGGACTATATGGCCTAACCACTCTCAATCATACTCTCGATTGTAGAAAAGGTCCGTTCCCTGCAGAGGAATCGTATATGGTCGTATGGATTTGTATACATACATACATATGCACAACTGAAATGTTACTCAGAATCCTAAGGCTCACGGCCTAAATGTTAATATTCCGGCATATCCAGGACCTCATGATATAACCTTTAAAACTATTACTAGACTATCGAAATAAAATCCAAAAATTCGTAGCCATTAAATGCTTTGCTTCACTAAAAATGGTCAAAACTAAAATACGTTGTAGACTCAGCTCAATAACAAACGGATTGTCATACAGATATCGTTCGTGCAGAGCTTGCTTGATATTTGGTCGTGACAATAGCTGCCGAGCCCAGTAGCCGCAAGGTCGCCAAACGAAAGAATTTGTAAAATGTTGCGAAATGCACCAGCCAGCGGCTCGAAAAATGGCAAAATACGTCATGGTTAGACTTGACTTATCTACTGTTTGACAAGGCTGGTAGTTTAATTTCCATGGTTTATAACCTAAACATGCCAGTATTTTATCCGCCTTAAAAATTACAGAATATAATCGGCCTATTGAAATTACACATATTATAATTTACACGACAGAATTTATAGCTTTTGACGTAATGGGTTTTAAATTTTGAATATTATTGTGACATTTTTAATTAGGTCCAAAAACCCGGACGTCGCGTCGTTGCGAAAGGACAACATAAAATGCATGAATAAACTTCTACGTAAAAATATATTATATGTATGAGAAAAGTAATTTAAATTAATTGCTGTGTGAACTTTAAATGTGCATGACTCAGAAAAGAGTATGGGAAAAATACATATGGTTACACTATAAGTATGAGTTATGCCTATATGCTTTTGACTTATGGCTTAAGCCTGTAAATATTTTTTTCGGATCTGTGTGTTTTTGAGAACGAAAAATCTCTTATAGTCTCTGATACCCATGAAAGACTTAATTAAATCGAATGTTGGGTCAGGGGAGGCTGTGGGTTCGATCTCCGCACCGAGAGAAATGTTTGTGGTGTGGGTTGAGTGTTTTTGAGACCGAAAAGTCTTTCATATTCTCTGTCACCCTTGATACAAGAGTTACTGCCCTACTCAGAGACATTTACTACAAAACCTTTACTAAGGAACGATTTAATAAACATTAAACGTCTCTGAGTGCAGCCGTTAGTCATAATGTGGGGTCAGAACTTTGTTTGTGACTGTTTATTTATTTATTTATAATAAAGTTAGTACGTCTTATTCAACAACGTATCGAATTTAACTACAAGCTCGTTAAATAATGTTTTACGAGCTCGTATGAACCTGCGGCATACAGACATATGTGTTTAATAATGCCTGCTAAGTACCCGCGACACGTGTGTACCTACTGTAGTAATAAGGCCACGCGGACATAGGGTTTTTGTAAGGTGGTGAAGTTGGTGATAGGCGGAGACGAGTTTTGTAGCGATTTGGATTCATGGCCATTGGCGGTCGATATTAAGGCATTTTTTATTTTTGTCAAATATTTATTATATATTAGTTCGGGTTCAGTAATTTTTTTCTTGGTTAAAAAATAATTGGTGAAGTGTATTTTGTGTTCCTAAATTAAAAAGCTTCTGAGCGCCAAAGGCTACGTATATTAATGTTTAATCATTTTTGTAGTTTCGCACATATCTTGATCTCAGAATTAGAATTCAAAATCCTTCTACAGAAGCCTTTTTTTCTTAAGTTTCAAACTCATAATAAATTCAGTGATTAGCTTTGTTTAGTGTCGTGGGTATTAGTAACTACGAGATACTTTTCGGTCTCAAAAACACCCAGACTCGAATGTCTCGAAAGAAATGTTTGTGATTTACACAAAAAATTGTCTCGATGCTAAAATCGATTCCTCGACATCTTGTTTTAGCCGGCTTCTATCCTACTGCGTCACGGAGGCAGTCAAAAAAGTTATTATTTAAATATTTTTTTCTGTCATCACCTATTGTGTATGTAAAAAGTCACCAACCGCTACCTTCTATTAATATAGCTTCAGACCGTCTTGCACATGAGTGTTGTCCACATATGGACCTCTCACTTTGAATATACGAGGTGATTGGCCCTTAGGTCAGCTGATAAGGGATTTGTTGAATATCAGATTCAGTTGCAATATGCAGTTGCAAATTCAAAGCGTTGGGTAAAGTTATGATATACACGGTTTAGATTATCGTGTTATTTGTGATTTATTCAGAGCATACAGATTATCTAGGACTTATTGTTCCTTAGATTTATATAAGTCTTGCTTGGCGTTGGTTACTAGGCAATGTATGATATATGCTGTGCGGATGACTAATAAGTAATACCTCAGTCCACCCAGTGACCACGAAAGCTGTAAAGAAATCGAAACGTCGGGAATTTATAAAAATAATGTATGAAATAAACCAAATACATCGTAAAATCCGTGAATAATAGTTTTATTTCAATAGGCAATGCTATATCAGGATACATAGTTGCTAGCACTATGGTTCTTTTCAGTCATTTTTATGAGTTCAACTTAATGAAAACATTGTTAACTTGAAAGCTTATTCCGAAAAATCTTTTTTTATAACATTTTGGTTATATAAAATAAAAGAAACGAAAGCATTACGTGCAATCGACTTGCCATATCATTATTACATTACTTATTCAATGTGTTTATATAAAGGTTTTGATACTTATTTCGTGTTAGCTAATGCAATATTGCGACACAGAAGCCATTGTCGAATTAAAACCACATTAGGGCTGATTTAGAATGGCAGTCGGGTATTTAACGGTTTACATAAATATATACGCTGTTTTAAAAGCCATCAATTATATTTAAAGTGCGTATTGATCAGGATGTTTCTATTTAATGTAGGAATCGTCATCATGTACACACATCACGTAAAAATAATTACTTTGTTAATAGTAATTCGTGAGACTTATATTTTTTATTCCTTACTGTACATTATATCTTTAGTAAAACATAGAGATCAAGATTGAAATTATATGAATTATAATAGCTGTCAAAAATCTCTAGTGTTTTTGTGCTCGCTCAAATATTTAAGGTTGAAACTGATCATTTTCTTTTGGCAATGGCAGTAGTCCTCAGTTTAAACACGCTATCTTTAATCATAGTAAATTCACTATGAACAGAAGCCTGGTCCAATGAATGTCCTCAGACAGAAGGAAACTAGCATCGGGTTTTTTTTATAAATTTTACAATAAATATAAATTAAAAACTGAACGAGGGATCAGAAATTCTGTTTCAAGAAGGATTACTAATGGAATTTTGTTCCTCTATCAATCCGTTTGAAGTGACCGTTTTATTTCGTAATCACTTTTCGAGTGAGATTTTAGGTATGTGATTGTAATTAAGAACACTTACATTGAACAAGATATATATAAAGCCTTATTTTATTACATCAATCAGTAATACTACGGTAGTTTGACCTTAAATCGTCCACAGATGTAACCCTACCGAAACTGTTACATCATTGATGCATAAGGTATTAAATACCCTAAAAGACCGTTCCATTTTCGGGTATAACCTGATACCTGACATCCTGTAAGGCTTTGTGGTAACTCAATCGTGTGTGAAATTGTCGAACACGAGTCGACGCGTGTTTCTTTGTGACTGATTGATATGTCTAGTTGTTTGAAGGTTAGATGCCCAAAGATTAGCTACCTGCACGTCCACTGTCAATGTCAAATTTCAAATTTTTAAATTATACCCTATTTCTATATGCATTAGGCTGACAAATTCGATTTGACAAACGTCAACTGTCAAAATCGGCGGTCGGGACGTGCAAGTACTTAGTGAAGTACATGC
The DNA here is from genome assembly GCA_023078785.2 of Hyles euphorbiae. NCBI lineage: Eukaryota > Metazoa > Arthropoda > Insecta > Lepidoptera > Sphingidae > Hyles > Hyles euphorbiae. The sequence continues at coordinate 3,025,981 of CM041041.1, read as the reverse complement.
TCTGTGCTACGTTTTATATAGAGCACGGTTATGTATTTCTAGATTTGAAAATTGGTTGAATAATACTCGTATAGGGGAAAGAACAATATCATTATCATTTTCATTAATTTCTGGCAGTTTTTGGTGGGTCATCTAGATATTAGATGTCAGAACACAATTTGATATTTTACTTTAGTGCTATCGTATTGCATCTGGCCATTCATGTTCATGTAATGTGTAAGAACAATTATTATTAATTAGTTAGACCAAAAATTCAAAATAAACATTTTAGCGACTTTTTACCTTAAACAAAAAATGTTGCACACCCATGACCAAAATGGACTTATCAGGATTTCCTTAGAGTGGTAACCTTTACGTGCCTTTTAATTCCGATAGTTGTGAATTAATGCAAGAGTACCCAATTTTTCGAATAATTTGGCCGAGCTGTTATCGAATTGGACACAGAATACAGGAATTGTGTTTTTCATTTGCATAATAATAACGTAGCAATATGTTATTCGATTCTCGAGTTAAAGAAAAATAAACCACAAATGCACTTTTGGTATATAATAGTATATAGCTAATTAATATATTAAAAAACAATAACGGTCCGTCAGTAGTCCAAGCATTGTTTGAATTCACTGCACTTTCTTTGTTCTTCTGTATTACCTCAGATCAACTAGATTTCATAAAAATGCATTGTTCAGTAACATATAATGCCGCTTTCTATTTTAGATATGGTCATTATGTTACGTGGGCTCATCATTTGATTCAGCGTAATTTTCTATAAACGTCATTAAATCAGTTTGTTTTACACATGTGTTAGTACAGTATTTTTACATTAATCAATGAGTTATTTATCAAATATAATTTCTTAATGGGCTCCATCCCTAATGAGACTTCCAACTTACAGTAGCTTAAATATGGAACCTCATAAATATTGATAACCTGATATCACCCTAGAACATCAATTTTCAGATTTTTTTCAGTACTGTAAAGAATTTATTGAACTATTTTCTGCATCAATTGTAACAGATTTAAACCACTTGTTTTATGTTATTTGATAGAGGTTAATTGAACAGATAAAAAATCATCTTTGTTATCGATTCATGTTGATTTCATCTACAAAATGTTGGTAATATGTGGTTTGTCTATTTTTAGAAATGTCAACACATGTGAAACAAAATTTGTAACTAAAATCTCTTACTCTTTACAGGTTGAAGGAGCATCTCGAGTTGGCAGAAGATTGCCAGGACCATCATCAGCGGACGAGAACAGCGTAGCGAGTGCAGCGGAAGCTGTGCCTAACTTCAGGTCGAGGAGCAGCAGGAGACGAGAGGAAACCTCAACTGCACGCGATGTCGTCCGCTCCAGATCCAGGAGTAGACCCATAGAACCCACTTTGGAAACACCACAACCACAACCACAGCCACAAGCAAACAACGAACGATTCGATTCGAGAAGGACTTCAAGTCGAACGCGTAGCCGACCCGCCGAGGTCGAAGCAAAAACGGAGCCTGCGGCAGCCAGAGAAAACGTCGTCAGAAGCAGATCGAGACAAGTCAGCAGACGACCGGTACAACCGACCCCAGCTCCCTTAGAAGTATCATCGCCCACTATCGACGAGAGTAAAATAGAAATTATCAACTCCAATTTGGATGATATTTCAAAAATCATACCTAAAGAAGAAAACTCGGCCACGACTCAATTCAGACGCAGGAGCTCCATTTCTATGGTCCAAACGACCGAGAGTATAGCTCCTAAAAGGACCGCAAGTCGTGGACGCGTCAACACTCGCACCAATACGAGATCACTCGACCTAGACGGTTCTGGAACCACTAACTCTATATCTGTATCGGACAAAGAACCTACGACAGCTAGGACCGGCGATCTCAGAAATTCAAGGAAATTAAGATATAGGACGCGTCAATCAGAAACGGACACAAATTTGACCGGGGAAGGACTGACGGCAATCAATGAAGTTGTCAAATCTAGTCACATAAAGGGAAGTGCTAGTCAACCTGAAGTTCAAACATTCGCCCCGATTATCGAAAGGATTGTATCGCAGAGTACTGAAGCTAACAAATTAAAGACGACCACTATTAAAATAACTAAGGTAGTGAGACGTCCGTTGGGTAGAGCAAAGGCTAATGTTAAGCCATCTGCATCGGGACCCACAGGTCAAGCCACGGAAGAAATAAATGACGACGATAATTACCCCGAAAGTTTTAAAGCATTGATACAAGCTAAAAACGCGTCGGTAAGTTGTTCTAGCAACTTACCAGTGCAACAAAAGCCATTTTTCGCAAAGACTTTACTGAAACCGCTTATAACAATCAATATTCTTTCAAACTTCTATCAATCTACACAAAAGTAGAATAATAACAAATCTCGCTTAGTTTACTTACTAAAACATGATGAATTGGCTTTAAACCGCTTAGCAATTTGTGTTTTCAAAATTTATATTGGCGTTTCATTACATTTTTCAGACACAAGCGAGCTCTCCAACCAGCGAGAGTTTGTCCGTGAAAGCGTCACAAAAAGTTTACAATACCTACACTCCTTCACTACAGTCCACTCTTACTGGTCCAGCTGAAAACAAATATTCAAGGGTAATTCACTGGGGTCACTTCCATACATGACCACCAATATGAAAATTATACATTTAGGCCGACACGTAGGCATTCCTATCCTTTCTTAAATGTCTTCTCTTTCAATTTAATGACTAATATTTTTTTAAGTACATTCTACTGCACAAACTTAAACTTTATTAAAATTTTGCAGATTCGGAAGCAAAAAGCGGAGGAAGAAAAAAAGGAAACAAAAAACCAAGAAAATTCAACAGCTTCCACGGAAGCTCCAGATGCATCAAAGGCTAAAAAATCTGAATACCGACCAAGAGGAACGTATAGAAACAGAAAGTCAACTACTGGTTCATCAACTCCTCCAAGTGTTTCTTCCAGCCAAAATCCTTCAAAAGGGGTGTATAAATATAATAGAAAACTTAAATCATCTACCACTGAATCACCTAAACAAGACAATGTCGAAAAAGAGAAAAACGTAGAAAACGGTGGCGTTTTAAAAAAATCTTTCGCTAGGTCACCAAATTTTTCACGAAAATTTTCGGCTAAGAATCCCAGCACGAGCACTGAAATTTCTGTCGTAACTGAAAACAGTAACAGTTTCACCAATATTGGAAAAACTAAGACGACACTACCTAGAACATCATATTATTCGCGACTGAGAAGCAATCTCAAGAATGACACGACTTCTACCACGGAAGCGATTCCTAAATCTAGCGCTGAACCAGCGCAAAAGAAAACGGAAGATCCTGCCGATGCGCCACTTATATTTAAATTACTAAAAAGGCCTGAAGAAAATAACATTGTGGCAACAGGACCCCAAGCAGAAAATAAGGATAAAGAAGTAGCAGCATCGGTAAGGGAACCTAAGAAGAATAAGGCAGTGCCGTCTGATATGGCGCAAGAGTCGGAAAATATGGCCTATGTAGCTGTTTCGCCTACAGGGGGAGCTAGAGATCCTGACCGATACAAATATCACGCAAATTACAAAGACCAAAACCCTAATTTATTGATTGAAAAGGAAAGAGGAGTGTCGTCAACTGCTACCCCGATAGTAAGAAACCTTCATACGAGGAAATATGGCCGTAAACGTACAAAGTCGAAAGATTTAAGTGATGATTACGATTTAACAACACCGAAGCCTAGAGATAAGCATGTTAGAAAATTCAGTGAAGCTTATTCGAAAACCACAGAAGCTTCCACTAATGGCGTGAGTATTTTTCAAAAAATTATGGACTATTTCTTCAAAAAAATATAAAACTACTATTTGAGATACTTGAACTGATTCCACAGATAACTCCTGAGCCGGATAGACCTAAAAGCAGGTTTAGTTCTAAATATCGAGCTTCGTATCTCGATAAACCATTTTACAAACCCACTGTACCCACAATTACATCATCTACTGTAAGTAACATGCAAACTATGATAAATACAGTTAACAAAATATTTAAAAGTTTCTTCAAATTCAGTGCAACAGACAAAATTTACATGTAAAACCACATTCTCTTTACAGTTTTCCAAAATTGAACAAAGCCCCTTTATTCCAATTGGCATTAAGATAAGCTCTCATTATCATTGTTGCACCTCATTATCATTGTCATTGTCATAATCAAGATCTGGAGTCAGTTTTGACATATACTTTACCATCATATTTTTCCAAAATTTCATGCTTACCATTTGAATTATCAGAGCTGATTTCATATCTTGTACTGTGCTAAGCAGTTCCATTCATTTGATGTTATTTAAAACAGAATTTTGTATGTTTAACATAATACAAACAAACAGCATTATTTTAATATAAAAATGAGCAAATGGTAATGTTTGTAATAATAAGTTTCTCATTGCTAAAGGCGTGGCTGAAATTCTTCGTCACTGACAACCTGTTGACAAAGTCTGTAGAAGAGCCTAAATGGTTCGTTGGTGGAGATGTAGATGGCACTACAGAGTCGATGTCCAGACAGAACGTCACGACGACACCACTCATTCATGAACCATCCATTGAACTGGTTAATGGAATCATATAGTTTTGACATACCGTTTATCGGATCACTATCATTCATTTCATTCACTCATCTATTGTAATATAACGGTTATGGTTTAGTTTTAAAGAGATTGTAATGTTAAGAGCATTTATTTGTATTGGCATTTTAATTTAGACAGTAAGATTGTAATGCATTAATTTTGTTGAAAAAGTCTCTTTGAAACGAAACGTAAATTTGTTTATAACAAGTTTTTGCGTTGAGCTATCAAGAGACATCGTTATACAATTTAATTTTACTTAATTGTAAGTCTGATAAAAGAACATATTCATTAGTTAAATAAACTTAACGCATAAGCTTATAAAACTAATGTACCTATATTTTGTAGTGTAGAAGTCACTAACAAACAAGATATTAAATATTGTATAAATCTTACAAATTGTTTTAATAATACTTCATTTCCATCTAAACTTTCTCTCTCATACGACACTAACATCTGAGTATACCCACTATCTTGATTCCAAGTATAATAAAGAGGCTTTGGTCTTTGCACGAGTTTCCACAAACTGTCTGAGGGTTTCTTTTACAAGCAACTACTTAATTCTTTGCAATTATACACAACGTCTATATGTTTTCTGTTTTTATGGGTGAGATTACTTCTTATTTCAGGTAGAGGGAGAAGAGATACAATTAGGGCCAGACGTGAATGCTATTTCATTTACTCAGACACGAAGGACTCTGTCCCTAGCAGACCTGAGACTTTCCGAGAGTCTGGTTAAACCATCGCACGTAATGAATGTCGAGGCGTCACATCATTCGCCTTCAGTTACAGTATCCATATTTGATGCTCTAGCTGAAATACTTACGTCCACACCCAGACCACGACTCTCTACAACAACTGAAGTAACGAAAAATACAGTCCTTAATACAGACGTAACAAATATACTCAACGGCGTGAGTAACATCAATGTAAATAGTGCCCAAGGCATTCCGAATCCGGATAATTTTACAGCTGTTGCAATCAATGTAAGCACTATTACTAAATCTGTACAGAACACGGTCCAGACAACACCAAGTGTGATTAACAGTACGGGCGGGGCAAATGTTACACCGTCACTAAGCACTCAAGATGAAACTGTAACTCCTGTGAATACACCTCAAACCCCCACTCCTACTCCCACCACTCCCGTTTCCGCAAGGAGACCATTCGCTATTAAAGTATTATATTCAGATACAGAACCGCCAACAGACAAACTCACGACTGCACCTGAACCTACATCAAATCTGCCGACGACTGACCCAACAATGGTATATAACACAGTGTCTGATCTTTTGTTATCAAATAACAATTTAGTGTCGTCAGAACTAACTAGCATGTTGTCTAATAACATTAAAGAAATGATTCGAAACATGGACGAGGACAGTAGAGCTAGGATATCTGGAGATATGGCGAATTTGTTAAAGAATTTAATTCCGAGAGCTTTAGATGGACTTGCGACTGCACTTGACAATGCGGACATGACTCCTAACACTACCCCCTACAGTTTGGAGGATATTAAAGATACCGAAAATATTGATATTAATACGGATTCTGTAAATATAAATATCCCCCAAAGTGTAGCTGTGGACGACAATGTAAATAGCACTGTAGATATTACGGTTACTGACACGTCCCCTCAGGTTGTAAATAGCATTGAAACAACTGCGGCAGCTATAGATAGCACTCAGTCCTTGTCTAGTAGCCAGGTTACGTCAGCTGGTATCAGTTCAGTAACGACGCCAGGAACCTCTGAGCAACCAAGTTCCACTACGACAGTATCTAGTACAACACCAGTTACTACTGTACCAGCTACGTCTTCTGGCTCCTCAGACATCGCTACACCCAGCGGAACTAGTGGTAATGACAATATTATTGGTGCCGATGTACAAGTTGATTCTACTAACATAAACACTCCCTTGCCATTCCTTTCAAATTATAAAATTAAAGACTTCACTCCTCCCATGTCTGAGAACTTTAACGGAAATACTAAAATGACTCAGTCTTTACAAGTCACAAAATCTTTACCTGCTATGTCTTCGTCATTAGTTGAATTGCAAGAAACTGATGACGTTGATTTACAAAATCCCAGTCAAGTTTCACCACTTCAGTTATGGGTACTATCCAAAAAGGCTAGGGTTTTAAAGATGATTGAAGATCTTATACGACAACATAATAATGAAATAGCTACAGCACCACCATTGATTGACATTGTGAGCTCTCCAGACAAAATCAATTTATCTGAACGTTTAACAAGTATAATAAATACTATGATATCTACGACAGAGACTCCTGTGACAAATGACGATACACGTACCTCTACCTTGACCAGTCCTTTTATTCCATTTCCTACCACCACTTTGCCTCCCTCGCAATCTGATGAAACAACAGTCGGTATTGCTGAAGACAGCGTCACAACAATTGAACCAGTTGAAACAGCTGTTACTACAGAAGGTTCATTGCCTACCACGACAGATGGAGGTGTAGATATATTATCCCGTATTGCTTTGGCAACGGAGATATCTAACGAAATAGTTGACACAACTATTTCAACAGTAGCCACCACTGAAATTTCGAACGATATTTTAAGTACCACACCCGTTGCAACTACAGAACAGACACAAGATTTGGGCAGGTCACAAGATGTATCTACTGTAACAACTACAGAAAATGTCATTCAAACGACTACACAAGTTAATACTGAAACGACTACTGCTCAGACAAATCCAGAAACAACAACGCAATTAAATGTAGATACAACGCAAACAATTGTAGAGACAACTCAAGTCGACGCTGAAACTACAACTCAAACAACAATTGAAACAACACAATCGAACGACTCAAATCAATCCACTACAACCGGTAGTCCTTTACCTGTCGGTACACCCGCGATTCCGAAAAAAGATTATGTTATTTTCGGAATATTACCAAACAATACTGTGGTACGTAAAGATCCTAATGACGATGTACTGGAAACATTAACAGAGGCGAGTCCATTCATCGTTTACGGTGTGCTGCCCAATAACACAATAATACGTAAATTCCCGAACGGGACTAGAGTGCCAAGAGTCATGCAAAAAATTGACGTACTACCAATCAGCCCATGGAGTTTGAGGAATCCATACAGCCCCATCCATAACAACCCGGCCATTGTCAAACCGCGGCTTAACCCCATCCGAGTATCCACTAATTCTGATAATACTGTGACATCCACAGACACATCAAATAACGGAACGGAATTAACCACCGACACTGTAAATAACCTACAACTTACGGTATTGACTTTACATTGTTTAGCTTAAACGCTGTGCTTGGGGCTTATTTAAACTTGCAGCAGCGTCTCTATAGTGAGGATCGCGCATGACCGCGGGAATACCGGTATACATAACATCTGCATGATTGTCGCACTAAACACGCTTCTCCATTAACATCGCAAAGGCATAACAAAATATTTCGTAATTGCAGATATCTTCATCGGCACTTAATTTTTTAAGCAGTACATTGGGTATAACTACTGCCAAAAATAAGCCTACTGCTGAAAAAAGCACTGCCTCGCATGTATTGAGTTTACGCACAACTACAATGCTACCTTCCGTTGACGAAATTCTGCTTAATAGTATATCTTCAGCCGCTAAACAGGAAATGGTCATATCATCCATGACGAGCTCTACTCACGAACCAAGAATATTAACACTGGATATTGATCCGGAGGTATATTTATTGTTTAAATCGTGTCTTTATTTATATACTTTTTGAAATCACTAATAGTCTTGAACACTTTCTATACTTATATACACGGACTGTAAAATTATTTATCTTACATACATCTTGCGTACTTTAACTTTAATTTCTTTTTGGGCACGGTTCTTTAACTGTAGATCATACCAAATTTCATTAAACTTGTTGTCGGATAAGGTAAGTGGTGTCGGTCTTAGTAGTATGAATATTTTGTGATGGACACAACATTTAATAAATCTCAATAACTTTCTACATAACATCTACCCAATATTTAAAATTCTAACATAACTTTGAAATAAATTACAGACAAAACAAATACGAACGGAAAAACCCGATGACGGGGCAGGAAATGCAGTGTTTAAATTCATACCAATTGACGAAGTAACAGTGCCTTCTTTGAATTCAAACGTACAGAAGTTAGCAACAACGAGGCAACCACCTACAACTAATACTGCAAGGGCTGAGGTACAAATAGTAACAGCGACGTCAGTCACTGAAAGTAATACGCAACCAACACAAACACAAGCCAGTACGAATGATGCTACAACCACTCTTCAAACTGTTGTTGGAACAAAAACTGAGGCAACAGTGGAGTCAACGACGGCTACTAATACGCCGGTTGCTACAACAGAGACCGTAATAACTACGATACCCACTACGCAGCCGGCGCCTACAACCACTTTAGCACCTACAACAGTAGCTACTACGACAACGTTAGCTACAACAACTTCTGCGCCGACAACTACCACTCCAGAGCCAACAACAACAACTCCAACACCTACAGCAACTACTGCGGCACCTACAACAACTGCGGCGCATACAACAACTGCGGCAACTACAACAACTACTACGGTACCAACAACCACGATTACAACTCTCCCAACAACTATCACTACAACCGCAGCGCCTACAACAACGACACAAGCAACAGAGCTTCCAACGACTTCATTACCATTAATCTTCACAACACTACAAACAGCAACTGTGCCCACTTCAACTGTCAGCATAGAAGAGGATCTAAAACAATACAAAAAAGATTTAGAGCTTTTGCAGACACTATTACAAGCAACCGGGAGGAACCCTAAAAATTTGAATGTACAAAATAAGCTAAATCAAATACCGCCTAGTAAAATAACAACTACTATCAGACCATTTACGGGAGCACCGGTTACTTCTCAGTCACTAGATCAAGCTAAACTATTAGAGGCGCTTCTATCAGCCGCTGGGCAGAATACTAACAAAGTATCTCTATCAAATGTTGGTGGCAGTATTCCAGTAACACCTAGAGTGCAAACGACCACATCTCGTTCAATCGAGGATGATATTAGACAGTTTGAAGAAGACACTAAATTGTTAAAAGCGTTGTTACAAGCAACTGGTCAAAATCCGGCTAGTCTAAACATACCCACATTAGACAGTATTAGAACAACCACAACAGCACCTACCACAACTACAACACCGACAACAACCCGACCCACAACCACAGTTAGTCAAACAACAATGACACAATCTATAGCGGAAGACATTAAACAGTTCCAAGAAGACACGAAACTTTTACAGGCTCTGTTACAGGCCACTCAGGTTCAGAATAAAGCTAATTTGAATACACCGATAGTATCAGGAGTGACGTCAAATGTGCGAATTGCCTCAAATCCGCAGACAACATCAATAGGATCCAATCCCACCACTCCATTAGAAATAAGGCCTGTTTATACAACGACGCAAGTTCCTGTGTTTAAAACTTTTGCCCCTAGAACTGTTTCCCCTACGTTACAGCCTGGTGCCACGTTTAGTACTGTGACTGAAGATGTGGGAATATCCACGACGTTCCCACCATTTAATCAAAGGACAACTGCCGGCAGAAGTTTTGATTTTACCACTGTTCCAACTGCTCGGCGCGCGCCAGGTGCTAGGTTCACTGTGACTACCGATATACCCAGTACATCAACATTTTCCGTTGAAGAGGATCTAGCTTTCTTGCAAAACTTGGTAATTATTATTTTTACTATAAATGCTTATATAATATATTAAGACATTCAAGTAAAACCTTTTATCATTTAGACTGTTCATAGTTTTGATGATGAAATAGTAGAGTTTATTGTTATTTGTTAACTTTTCAGAAATCGGTTTTGAACACCAACCCTAAAAGCCAAGATCGCGAGGCTGCTTTAGCTAATCGCATCATAGCACTGGCTGTGGAAAAGAGTCTCAATGAAATACAATCTGGAAATCGAGATGAATCTGTTCGTATTGGAACAACTATTGCTAACAGCGCAACAATAACGACTAGTAGACCCACAACCACAACAACCACTGCTACAACTACAACGCCTACTACAACAACTCCTACAACCACAACGCCTACTACAACAACTACTACAATAACAACAACTACTCCCAGACCCACTACAACAACCAGGCCTTTCACCACAACGTTCTCGAACGGTCCATCCATCGAAGACGACATAAGACAATTCCAAGAAGACACAAAACTACTACAAGCGTTGATAAAGGCGACTGGACAAGATCCGTCCAAATTCAACATACCCACATTACCAAACATACCGACCGAACTAAATGTGAGTCCAAATGTACCAGAGACTATCCACGAAGAATTGAAACTGCTTTCAAATCTTCTCGCTTCACCATCGCCTTTGAATGAACCCTTCGACCCTTTAACACAGGAGCCTAACGCTAACGTAGTTACTAAAACTATTGACACAACACCTTTACCGTATGGTGCCAAAATAGCTGTAAAGGATGATCTACGAAGTGTTCAGGATGATGGGAAATTGTTACAAACTTTGATACAATTGCAGGGTGCGCAGGAGTCGACCACACAACGGAGCAAACTTACTTTGACAGGTGAGGCTATAAAAAAATAATGTTGGTACTCATTGATCATCAACATCCATCAATCATCGCCGGAGACATCTGCTGCGAGACCTAAGACATCAGGATTTGTACCAACATGGTTTTATTTGGTATCATTAATTAATAATAATTCCAGTTATCCACATTCAAGTAAAACTATCACTAACGAGTATCTTACAGAAAAATGATGCAACACGCTTTAACCGACATTGCCTGCTATGTTATGCCAGGCACGGAAACAGAATCAATACACTTTAAACTCTTATCATTTCTATTCCTTATCACTGACACCTTGAGATTCCCTTATATTGGCAATGAATACATATCTTTCACATCATTTACAAAGTCATTCATCATTACGCATGACACTATATAATTTTATAACGATTCAATAGTTGGTTGCTAATTGTTTTTTTCCTTTACAATATTTCAGGACAAACTTCTGATGAGGCACTACAAAAACTCATTCAGCAAACACAAGGTGGTATGGTTTCGGAAGCGACCAAAGCGCCTATATCACTGAGCACTGAATACGGCAAGAGCAACGACGCATTGCTAGCAGCATTGCTGAAGGAGCAAGGTTTCGGTCCAACCACGGCAAGTTCTTTGGATGAGCAACTGCGACTCGCTGTTAGTCTAACTTTTCTTTTCTTTTCAATTAATATTTCTAATATTTATACCTAGCAAACGACGAGATAAGATTTGAAGGTAAAATTTATCACACAAATTAATATCGCAATCACATCGTTTAACTTCGAACTTGGCTTCCAACGCTTCACGTTCATTCTTATCTGCATCTGTCTTACTTTGAGCTTCACCGTCATGATTTCATCTTCCATAGTCATTATTAATTTATCATTCATTAGATTTAGACGTACATGTAACATCGTAGGCTTTACTCAACCAAGTGGTAGTGACGCCTAAAGCGAGGCGGACGACGACGCCACCGCCTCCGCCGCCGCCGCCTGCGCCACGCCGGCCCATTTTAGACGGGATTGCGTGGTTATGGCAGCAGTGGAGAGAGACGGCGCCGGGGCCAGGGGCTCCGAGGCCCACCAGCGCCAGCAGCAGTAGTGCCAACGTGAGGAGGCCACCTCCTGCTGCGTCATCGGCGCGCCCGTCGCCCGCGGCGTCGCCAGCAACAAGTAACAGGGTCAATTGGTTTGGCTCTGGACCGTTCGTGGGCAACGCTGACGATCGACCGGCGGCCAATAGAGTGGGTTTCTCATCTCTTTTACTTAAATTGTGCGACTGGGGGTGAGGTGACGGGGCCCAACTTAGATTAAATACGTAAAACGAAAATGGAACGAATTCTTCGGTATAATATAGATTTTTAGAAATTTTACTTAACTTGTTCCTATTTAATCTAAGTGTGGAGATGTGTAAATTTTGTAGATGACGTTCGGGTTGGTTTGTAAATAGTGAGAGATGAGATAAGATATTAAGTTTCTTTTTTTGTGTTTTTATAAATATTTTGTGTTTTTTTCTCGTAAATAAATTATTTATTAATTATTGGCTTCATTGGCTTGTACATAAACATTTGTGCCGTAATGCAAAAGCGTCCTTTTTCTAATGTAATAAAGTGTTTAATTTATTCGTTTTTTGTTTTGTCACTTGTTGTTTGTACCACGTTCTCATCATCGAAGCACCTTTCACTGTGTAATATGTATGTGTACAAAATGTAAATAACTTTGTTTTTAATTTTTGTCTAGATTGGATTTTATTAAGAACTTCCTACACAAATATGTAAATTTTCTTCAGCAATTACAATTAACGAGAAGGTTTATTTCTCACTGTGTATGTAAATTAGTTTAACACGCAATGACCCTGTAAAATAATTACTACCTTCATATTAATTTGTTACTAATTTTCTTATTGATATAATCTGATCTATCTAATAATACGTTGTGGTTTCCAAATAATCATTACCAATCATCGTAGAATCCTATCCGGTAGTGGTACAAATATTGTGTTCTTGCAAAATGTGCCACATCATAGCTACTCATCACATAATGTAAGTTTATAATTTACTACATACTAAATAATGATTGTATTACTTTCATGACTAATTACTTAAATATCTACGTGTTGTTTATTTCATTTAAGGTCTAATTATTGTACCTCTATGGCTAAATACTTTTGAAAGAGTGGAGATACAATCACTACTAGAATAAGAAAATATTGCTCTGGAAATCAAAATCAAGTGCAAGTAAATATATATTAATTTATAGAAATTAAATACGCTAAAGTTTTATCAGAATGAAACATTACATTTAACGTTACATATTTTAAGGCGTTTATTTATAATTGCATCTACACATTTTAATGTTTAGTGTGAAAAATAATATCAAAAGAGTAAAGTTACGAAAATACCATATAATTATAACCAAGTCTAATAACATAAGAATTTAACATTGACTGATGTGTTTCAACGAAGTATTCGTTGAAATATTCTCCAACATAAAATCAACTCTATGTACAAAACTAAATATCTCAAACAGGCAAGTGTAATGTAAATAATTGTATATTATTATGTGAAGTGTATTATGTAAATTTGGTGAGTAAATATTGTCGTACAATGTGAAATAATATTACAAAAATAACAAGATTAAAACTTAATTTTGCTAAGCATGCCTTGATTTTTTAAAACCTATTCTAATTCTGTAAGAATGTGTAAAACTCTAATTTTGTTTTTCTAGGAATGTCTAAATTATTTTCACTTGAACTAACACATCATAACCATACTCATTCAGAGACCATGACATGTCCTTTCAACTTCACTAACTGAATGTTGTAAATATGTACACTTGTATATTTATGTCTATACTGCACCATTGTTTTTATTTGCACCTTTATGTGATTTTATGCTGCAATTTTACGTAAGTTGCTTTAATTTCAAACACTTTCTTTATTTTTCTACGAAAATAATAAATAGTATATCTATTAAGTCAATGTAAAAATGTCTTAAAAAATCAATTTTAACGTTTCTTTTTTTTAAATCATTCAATAATTTAAAAAAGGCCAAAATTAAATTTGTAAATGCATTTTTGTGTTCCGGTATGAACGACATTGTAGCCAGACTAACTACTGGATATATTGTGACTTACCATCTTATGTCTCATGATGGCGAGCGTAGTGGAGTGCCAAGCATTTCTTTGTAATTCATGGTGTTACTTGGTTTTTGACTTCAGTAGTCCATAAGCGGTCTTATTGCTCACTATCAGGCAAATGACATGCTTGTCTAGTCATTCATAGCAATTACAAAATGGAAAAGATTATATCATAAAAAAGTTAAAGCAACTTACGTCTCACTCATAAAACAGCTGGTAGCTTTAGCATGATAATTCCCTGTGTATTGGTCGGATGTATATAACCTATGGGATTGGTGTAGATACCCCTGGAGCCTCCGAGGGCGGTGGTCACGGAGCAGGCGCCCGGGCGGGGGCAGCTCGTGTCAGCAGCTATTAATGTCACGAGAGCATTCTCGCAGTTTCTAGGAGCTGCTATTCAGGTAATATTTCAGGGTGGCATAATTTCGTCGTCTTGTTTTCTCCAACTCAAATAAGATGTAAGTGCAGTCAATTAAAGAGCCGGTTAAATAAGGATTTTATGTATCAAACAATTGGATTGTTGATAAGTTATATTTTTGGTCAAAATTATAAGGTATATTGTTATGAAGATTTATAATTTTTATAATTGTGAGTTTACAGAAAATTGGCAGCAATTAAGTAAGTTCAAAATATAACTAACTTATCAAACTAATAATATACATCAAACAACCTCGTGACAATAATATGCCATTGGACATTATAATAAATTAATATTAATCGTTCAATTGATTCACATAATACAGTAAATCAAGTACTAATCGTATCATAAAATCTTAACTTCAAACAAGTTATGCTAACTTGACTAGGTACCTATTAGAAGTATACATTTTTTTCCATCTTAAAGTGATCCAGTGAATTTTAATTTCACAGTTATGAAAGTCTCCATTGTATGTAGTTCTTACCACGATTGGATTAAATTGAACCCGAACTAAGACATTACTGCCCTTAAGTAGTCCTTAATTATAAGTTAAACTCTGGATTCACCAACAGGAATTGTTTGTATATAAATAATTTAAGACATTTTATTTTCTTATTAAAAATACGTAAGTAGTCCTTAATTATAAGTTGAACTCTGGACTTACGAAAATGTCTTCATAAAAAATTTAGGATATTTTTATTTTCTTATTAAAAATACATATGCCACAATCCCTCCCTCCACAAACAACCACACTATATCTAATGTACCTATATCTAATCCCATGTTCCTACATCTTCCAGGGAGCTGCCCAAACAGTCCAGAACGTGATTAGAGCTGGTCAGCGGGCGGCTACTGACGTCTACACCAACGGCTCGGGCGGTTCTGGGTAGGATATAGTTGGACTCGAAACTTTTCCGGAAGTGTCATAGTATGCACTATGTGTTATAAGTGCTCAAATGTAAATATATAGTCGGATGTACTTAGTTTTAAGGCTTACTTAATTGCGAGGTTTGACAGCATTTTTCTAAACGAAAACTTAAACTATTTAAGCGTGCTTAAATAATGATAGCTCCTATAAAAAGAAAAGTTTATGAAAAAAATTCCGAGAAAAGTTTGGTCAATCATATTTTGTCTGTAAATCTGTAAATTATTGTCATGTTAATTAATCTTTTTACGTATTATGTTCGTTTAGAAATGAAGTGATGTTGAACCGTTATAATATTTATTATTTTATATTACGAAGAAAAGGAAGGGTTAGTTGTATGATGTGATTAGTTGATATCTAGAAAAATACCACCAGGATCATTGTTAAGATTTGAGGAAATTATATTCACCAGGTATTGTCAACATTTTATTATAGTTTTGTATATATTTCCGATTGTGTTTAAGGAAGCGAACTGTCAATACCTCCCTAACAAAACTGTTTCTTAATATTTTATTCAAAAATTCCTACCTGATTTTGTGTATAGTAATAGTATGTCGCCTAGTCATACAGACACCGATTTCTAAGAGGTTTTGATAGTTCAGTAGATAATTTCCTCATAAATGTTCCTAAGGAGGGGTGATAAACATTTTATGAAGCGACTCTTAATACGTTTCAGTATAAGTAGGATCGTTTTAATCGAATATAGAATATGTTTTTACATATTTTATTGTAAGCATAAAAGTGTTCAAAATATGAAGCTCCCTTAGGATAAAAAGAAATTTCAAACAGATCAGGTGATGTCGACAACGTATGGAATGTGATCCTATAGCTCTACCTTAGTTTGTATTATTTAATTTGAACTAAAATGATTCATACTGATAGATTCTACCTAATCGCAAAGATATCTAAAAGCATGGTGAAGCTTACAAGCTTTTGCGAGGTGTTATGTACTTTTAGTTCGTTACGCTTAGCAGTTTTTTAATATGAAATATCATGGGTTTATTTTCTACTATACAATACTGATTAGACAATAGGTTTTGGCGATTTGTTTCTGAAAATGATTATAATATTTAATTTTACAACTTAATATCTCACCACTCTCAATCGTACTTTCGATTGTAGAGGAGGCCAATGCCCTGCAGTGGGACGTATATGGGCTAATATAGATACAGACAGATAAATTAATATGTATCATCTTAGTTATATATTTTTCTGGTCTTATATTTATTAAAAAAACACATTTTATGTTAAAGTGTATTCTTATTGAACAGTTAATATTTTTCTCTCGATGTTTATTTTAGATTTATTTTTTTACTTTCAGAAACATGTTGTCAATAATTAAATTTAAGTTATAGTTTTAAGTCCTGCCTCTTAAATGTAAGTCTAATTACATGTGCCATTTCGCACGTGCTCGAACGTATCGCTTCAGGTTTTCAGTTTTTATTTATTTATTTAAAGGTCTTTCTTTGCACGGACAAATCTTGCGTCTAGTAGAAACCATTAGTAAACGTTGGTAATTTGAAAGGAAAATGGAGGTAGAAATACTCTACTTATAATCTTTTTGCATCGGGAAACGATTTTCTCTGGCTACAGGTGGGAGTGAATTTATAAATATAAAAATACTTTCTTTAAATTACACGACTCGACCAATTAATTCGAACAAAATAATGAAATAAATAATATGTTTCTAGAGATTTGTTTTTTTTTGTCTCAATTTAACTTAACATTGGCTTTTTACAATAAATATGTTTTGACTCTACTAGATTACTTAATACCGCCAATATTTACTAATGGAACTAGTTTTTAAGTTATGTATTTTGTCTGCAATTTAAACTTATTTCCTGCCTACTATAGTAATTTATTAAATCATATATATTGAGACGCCGCGCCGGAAAAAACATATTTTATGTCAAAATGTATAAAAATTCTAAAATGCATGCATATTCATACGGAATATTTGGTATGCTTCTTTGTATAATTATAAACAAAAATAGTTTTGAATTTTTGAAACAAACAAATAAAGCAATACGCATTATTTTGTAAACAAGATATACATTTTATTTTTTGGT
The DNA here is from genome assembly GCA_023078785.2 of Hyles euphorbiae. Lineage (NCBI taxonomy): Eukaryota > Metazoa > Arthropoda > Insecta > Lepidoptera > Sphingidae > Hyles > Hyles euphorbiae. The sequence continues at coordinate 3,008,270 of CM041041.1, read as the reverse complement.
ATTATAAATTAGCCTTAAAACAAGAAAACAAATTTGCTATTACTGAAATGATAATAATATTTGATACCTATGCCATCCAGCTTACTGGTTCAATTATATATTAATTTAATATCTTATACTCATATATGTCTATGCGTATAATCAGTTGGTGCAAATACTTGGCGTTTTAATATGTAAAATTTTTGAGTAATGAGTAAGGTATGGCAGTAATGATAAACTTAAAATTATTGCAGCGTTAACGATCTAACTATCTAGGATGTGGTTAATAATTGTAATATGTTTTGTAATTATAAAATTCTTATGGAAATAACAGCACTAAATGAAAAAACCATACCTTCTTACTATAACATGTTATTTTAATTGTCTTTGTGTCATTAAAATACGGCATGAGTCATATTTTTATGACACATGAGATTTTAACATTTGATTTTAAATTTCATAATACTCACTGCCGAATTGTAGATTTCAAAAATATTGTTTTGTAATGTCTTTATAAGTATTAATTAAAGCCTCATTAACACGGAGAGAGTTTTTCGTCGCGAATATATAATTATCTTACAGATATAAAAATGGTGGTGTAAATATTTTTCCTGAACCTAAGAGATTATCGTATGCGATAGTGGAATACGATTCTGGAATGGCGAGAAATTTTCTCCTCGTAAGTGAGCTTAGAATCATAATAACTAAAACTACGAAACTGATTAATTTAAAATTGTTTAAAAGACTTTATATTCACTGCCAGACTTATATGATATTATTATAAGCTACTGTAACGCTTTGTATACATCGACTAATAATACGTAAAAATTAACGAATAAGCAATATTAGTATATATATTTGGCGACGAACAGTCAGACAGTCTAAGCTTCCTAATTATTAATTTAATTTTTGTACATTTTTATATAAAGGGAGAATGATAGGAAAATAAATTATTAAATAATGGTGTATATGAGATTTTTATTATCCTTCTATTTGATATAAATAAATAACATGTTGGCATGACCACTCTCAATGGTACTCTCGATTGTAAAGGAGGTCCGTGCCCGTGCTCCGTATATGGGCTGATACAGAGATATAAATAACACCAAACAGTCACACACATAGTTTTGAGCCCACTCTAAGATCGATTCTCGTGTCGTGGGTATCAGAAGCCACAAGAGACTTTTCGGTCTCAAACACCCAAATTCTATAAAAATATTTGTGGGCCGCACCAACATCTCCTCATCCTCTCGTTTCACAGGCTGCATCTAACCGACGGCGCCACGGAGGCTGTAAAATATAATAATTATACATAGGTAGGAATTAATGAACCTCCTTATTTGGGTTTGGATTGGATGCAGTCCTTCTTACCTTTTCATCTTTAGATACCATTAACACCTTTTTCAAGGAAAGGGTAACAAGACCTGGTGTAGAGATTTTTTTTTATGGCAGTGAATGGCGAGACGAACATGTCGTTCGCCTGATGGTAAGCGATGCGACCGCTCATGAACAGTAACAAAACCAAACAACACGTTGAATCGCTCATGAACAGTAACAAAACAAACAACACACAAAGCAAAGCTTGGCATTCCACTGCGCTCGCCATCCTGAGACATAAGATGTTAAGTCTCAATATGTCCAGTAGTGACTGTAGTGACTGGCTACAATGTCCTCCAATCCGTAAGACAACTGTGCATTTAAACTGCTGTTTGACGGGAGAAATAGACATTGCGGTGGTACCCACCCAGGCAGCCTCTCACATATGAGAGATCTACCACCAGTAAATGAATGTTCACGGATCACCACCAATTTCATAACGGTCATCTATGTATATACATACATAATGAACTGCTTGCTTGTTTAATTTATTTCAAATTAATTGCTGGCACTGGTTTGGCGGCGTAGTTGTGCGGTTTGAATACTCGGATTCGAATTCTGGGTCAGGCAAAGTTATATTTGATTTTTCTATTCATTATCAGCCCAGAGTCAGGTATTAGTGACGGATATGGCGATAGGCTCGCCCCCTATCACATAATAAGGCGGAACATACAAGGCTAAATGTGGTTTAGCAATAGACGTGAGTTTATCTGTGTCAGCCCATATACGTCCCACTGCAGGGCACGGGCCTCCTCTACAATCGAGCGTACAATTGAGAGTGGTTAGGCCATATAGTCCAACACACTGGCCTAATGCGGGTTGGCAGACTCAAACCATAGAAATTTTATAAATCGCTATGGTATGCAGGTTGCCTCACGATGTTTTCCTTCGCCGTTTTAATGCGTGGTGATTGACTATCAATACACACATGACTCAAAGTCAGAGGTGTGCCCTGGGGTTCGAAACGGCGACCACCGTGAACATGTTGGCAGTCGCGTCTAGTCCGTTTACCAACAGGTCACCACGCACTGTACTTCAAGTGAGTTTATACATGTATGTAATTATAAATTAGTAAAAGTAACTCATTAATAATCAAAACTTTCTAGACTTACCGAGTACTTATAGTAAATTTGTAAAAAAAAGAGCACACAAAATATTTACAAAAAAAATCTTTATGTTTTAATATCGTGTAAACATCAACAAATATATTTTTGGTGTTCGTCTTTCTGTCACAATTCTAATCTAATTTATTTGGCTTTCGATTCTTAGTAAAGTTAATGACTGGTAAAGCAAATGTTTTGGATGTAAAATGCAGGTGATTGCTCGATGTCTTTATTCGTGACACAACCTAAAAGTCTGTGTAGAATTTCAATAGTATTTCCACTATTTTTCTAAGAAAAGTCTCATTAAATTATTTGTACCGTGAGTATGGTCGAAGAATATTAATGACCATTTGTATTTAGATTATTTTAGAGATAAGTGGGATATTAAGCAACCTTTTAACAATCAAACACTTGATAGTGGACACCTACACTCAATAGTGGGCGTATATGGGGTGATATTTTTTATTGTGCATTTGTTTCACCAAACTTGACAGAAAGTTATATGAGTAACTGTCGTAGAGAGACATTTAATGTCAATTGAATAATTACTAAGTGTTGATTTTATAAACAATTCTGTACCTACTCAGAAATAATTTAATTGACATTAAACGTTTCTGAGTGCAAACATATAATTTCTTAGATACAAGAAAAGTCAAAGTAAAAAGAAGAAAAGTGGCTTTTTGGAGTCATGTATGTATTGAAAATTAATCACCACGTACTATAACGTTGAAAGAGAATATCGTGAGGAAACCTGCATACCATAACAAATTTGTATGAATTTCTATGGTATGTAAAAACTGTCAACCCGCACTAGGCCAACGTGATGGCTATATGGCCTAAACACTGAATCGTATTCTCGAGTTTAGAGGAGGCCCGAGCCCTCCAGCCCTCAGATACAGAGTAGAATGAGCACAATATCTTCATACCATGCAAATTTGAACCTTATAATTATGCAAATAGTACAGTCGGCCGTCTTTTCATCTTCATTGTGTCACAATAATGCTAAGGATCGCGTAATGATAAAATAGACTCCAGAAATTAGTAGCTAACATAAAAATACGATTTATGTTACAAATTACAACATTTATGAGCATCCATAGTTTTAATCCGAACCCGTATTAATTTTATTTATTGTAATTTAATCGAAAAAAATCTATTCCACAGACGCTGGATTTAAATAGCCTTATAAATTATTTATAGAAACTAACTAAAGATAAAGTCGTGTCTTACTTCTAATAAATATTCCGATACCTATAGCACCTGCGAGCTGTGATTCTGAGGGGTTACTCTATAAAAACGATACGAACTTCGAATATTCGGATGTTCGATGTCCGGAGTAAGATATAAGATTTTCACTTCTAAAAATTAATACTATTCTCTAGTATACTTAATACTTAGTAATAGTATACTTAATTTCTATGGTATGCAAGTCCACCAACCCGCAGTAGGCCAGCGTGGTGGACTATATGGCCTAACCACTCTCAATCGTACTCTCGATTGTAGAGGAGGCCCGTGCCCTGCAGTGGGACGTATATGGACTGATACAGTATACTTAAGATTTTCCCCGAACTTAGTCTATGGTTGCGACGTACGATAGAGGAATCCAACATTTTGTGGAGTATCTAGGCTCATTAGTGAAGTTTTACGTACGGCGTCCGAACATTCGAAGTTCGTATCGTTTTTATAGACTAACCCCCTGATTAGATTTCGGACGTAGCCTTGAGAACGGTGACAACGCAGTACTACGAAACAAATAGTTTTTTATATATTATTGTTGAAATGGACAAAAAGATTTTTGATCAAACACTCACTGATCAGTTTTTTTTACTGATAAATGAAAAATAGGGTTTATTGAAGCAGAAACAATTCAGGGAGTTGGGCGAGGAAAACAGTTTTGTAAGAAATATAAGCGATAATTTTATTAAGTGGAAACCAATGTCAAGACTAAAACTTGACTAAGTTTGACAGCCTCTGTGGCGCAGTTGGTTAGATGCCGACAGTGAAACAGGTAGCCGCGGGTTCGATATTTACACCGAGACGAATGTTTGTGTGAACCATAACTATTTATTTGGGTCATACACATACGCATGTTCAGAATGAATATTATCTTCAAATTTCTGGATTGATTCTCTGACTTAATTTTGGTAAATGACTTACAAGTATTACTATTAAGACATATACCAAATAATGAATTATCTTCAGCCATGATTAATATAACAACAAAAATTTCCTCAAATGTTTCTGTGGACTGTTCGTAAACGCACTTGGCATATTTTGATAGATATTTCTCATACTTGATATGCGTTATCTATTTAAGTTTTTTAAATATCATTAGTATATATACTGAATATTAAAATTTTACTGAGTAAATTAATATATCGCACCCCCGGTGCAACAATGTCACTTTTGCAAAAATGCATCTTTTCAGGAAAAACATTTGAAACTTTGACATTGTATAAAAGTATGATATTTCAAGACATAGACAAGTTTAATAGCTTCTATCACAATACCAACTTTTAATTTACCGTTAAAAAATTATTACGACGTAATATTCTAAAAAATATAAGATCATTTCTTTATACCTTCCACCCTTGCAATTTTTGCATAAGTGACATTGTTGCACCGGGGGTGCGATATGTTAAAGTGACTCCACAAAAATTTCAATAAACTGTTGGTTACACGGTACTGCGACTTTTCTGTGGACCTTAAATTCAACCGAATAAATTGGCCTGAATAAAATACTATTTTACAAAAAAAGAAATTTAACTGGCCACACTGACGGGTGGCATCGGTCACGTTGAATTTAATGACTGAGCCCAGCGTAGGTTGTTCATTAAGATATTGAGATCTTTAATAGTGTTATTGTTAAAGATCGGTGCTTCTTTTCTGTTCCTTGTGTACTTCAGTAAATAATTATTAGTTTTATTAATTCACATGCTGCCGAAATAGCTTAAGGGGAGTAGTTGTGGAATAAATTTACCCACTTGGCTATCCTCAAAACTAAATTAGCATTGCTAATTTTTTTAAAGAATGTCCTTTCTGTGGACATCTTTTCTGTGGACTTATAAGTCCACACGAAAGACAATGTCTACAGAAAAAATTAAGTAATAATGATTTAACAAGTAATGCAGTATTTTGCTTGCCTGTAAACGTAGACGTGGAGTGCTGTGGGCTCGATAGTAATGTATTTAGCTTATAATAATATTAAATTATTACTCAGTATCGGAATAAAACCATGTTCCATATGATAGCGAATTATGTGATGTCCGTTCATCATTTGATTCAGATAACTCAATTGCACCATCGAAAAAACAAAAAATAAATTAATTTTTTAATTTCAGCGATGAAGACACTTGCTTTGTAACTATTTTTGATATGTTTGTTCTTTTGGGTAGACACAAGACCCTTCTGTGCTCGAAAAAAATATATTATAATTTCATTTTTGACGTGACAACGTCTTAAATTAGGTTGCGGCTGAGAGTCACTTATGAAAAAGTGTAACGCCCGGTAACGTTACGATGAGTCACCGAACGAGAGAGAGGCCCGCCGAATGCCTTGCGTCTCTCTCCCACTCAATTTAATTATATTTTTTTTCAGTTTCACCCACTTTTTCCAAAATTGTCCCATAGCCCCCCCCCTGCCTTCCCCCACCCTTATTCCGAAATAGTGCCTATTAGCCTCACCACGAAACCTACCCCCCCCCTCCCCTACCCCCACCCCGAAAATTTACCTCACCCCCCCCAATCCTATCTCGGCCAACATAGGTCGTAGACCCACCGAGTTTGGTATCCTCGGAACCGTCTTGGTGAGGGCTACAAATTGACCCCGCCAGAAATCCCAAACTACGCAAAAAATTACCCCCCCAAAAAAAAATATTTTACCTCCAAAACAATTAATTTAAGTTAGCCTCCCCACGAAACCTTCCTCCCCCCCCCTCCCTTACCCCCACCCCGAAAATTTACCTCACCCCCCCAATCCTATCTCGGCCAATATAGATCGTAGACCCACCGAGTTTGGTATCCTCGGAACCGTCTTGGTGAGGGCTACAAATTGACCCCGCCAGAAATCCCAAATTACGCAAAAAATTACCCCCCCAAAAAAAAATATTTTACCTCCAAAAAATTTATTGACGTGACAACGTCTTAAATTAGGTTGCGGCTGGGAGGCACTTATGAAAAAGTGTAACGCCCGGTAACGTTACGATGAGTCACCGAACGAGAGAGAGGCCCGCCGAATGCCTTGCGTCTCTCTCCCACTCAACTATGACCGGTCTGCCGCGCGCGCAGCACTAGAGAATTAGGCGCATTGAATCGGCGCATGCTTGTGTCTCTGTCTTTGTCTTTCTCGAACGTTCTTGGCGTTGGAAAAACAAGAAAGCGTCACAATACAAGTTCACACGTGTGGTTAAAGTATCGTCAGCTGTGTCTGTAGTGAAAATATGGAGTGCTTAGATTCGTCATTACATGTACAATGTTTTAGTAAACAAAATATATTTCTATAGTTAAAATTTGTGCAATTCTTATTTTCATTCAATTCCTTGTTCCTATTGTGCAATTTAATTATATTCATATCAATAAATATTCTACCGAGAAAAAGACGTTGTCACGTAAAATCTTCGCCCGTAAAACCGACTTTACAGGCAACCATTTTTTTTTAGCCTAATCGAGGAAACGATCTTGTTTTATGTTTTAATTTTAATATTCTGATTATATCATATTAAATGAGACTGATTTTGTAAAAATCCCGACCATGTTTTTTTTATACAATTTTTCGCCTCGTTTTGTGTATGACCCATTTCGGGTATGGGTGTTTGTGAGAACGAAAAGTCTCTCGTAGTTTCTAACACTCGCGATACAATACTGGATTTTAGGTTAAATTCCAAAATACTTTGACGTCACGTATGTTCATTATGGTTGCAGTGAAGTGAGATTTCCCGAGATTTTTCCACGCGAATGTACAGCAATACACATAAAGCTCAAATAAATTCTCATAATCTTAGAAGATGCTTGTGCCTATCAATGGAACATATTGATATTGATATAAATTGTCGTGTATTCTTGTATTGAATGATAATACACAAGTTTAATCTCGTACTATCATTGACACTATTCAAGCATTTTCCCAAAAGATAATATAGCTCATTGCACAAGGATTAAAAGTGGTAGAACCACGCTGTTGTTTGTCATGACTCAGCATGAATGAGCAGGCTTGTCTAAGGCAGTATGACAGTCTCAAAGAAGATACAGGAGATCGACGTGACGTGAAGGTGAGTGAAATTGCCGAATGCCCAATACTCATTTCCTCTTCCCATCCATTCCCTACCGATTTGACGGACCGGCAACACATCAATGATTCAAAGTTGTGAATGTTCATAGGCGGCATTCGTCACTTAACATCAGGTGATCTGCTAGCTCGTTTACTTGTCCTATGAAATAATAAATCGCTATTTCTACATATATAAGTTTAAAGCTAAATATAGGCTTCATCGTAACATATTACCATAGCGACCTACGGCACGGCCTGCATCAATCAACTACAGACCATAACTGAATATTATATTTTATATATAATCGATGTTAAGTATACCATACACTAAAGTACACATATGTGGTATATTTGATTACACTAATACATAACTTGCAACAGTCATTTGCATGTAAGCGTTCGTAACATACTAACACAAGTCGTTACGCTGTGAGTTATATCTCCAATTTGTTTAATCACATCTTGATTGGACCACAATTTAAAGTGTTATAAATTAATTACCATTTGTGATTAAAGGACATGTAATTGCACGGCATTTGTAATTTTAATTATGTAATTGAGTAAAAAACTTTATGTAAAGCCGATTGCGGTGGCCTAACTTATTTTTTGCGGTGGCCCTGCGTCTAATGCGAATAGTCCAGTCATAATTATTAGGTTAGTGTGGTTTTATTAGTTTGTAATTGTATTTATCACGGGGTACGTTTGAATGTTTGAAAATGGTGAGTCTTAGGAAATTATTAGTTTCAGTTTGTGATTCATGTCATTGAATTTAACTAAAGTTGTATTTTTTTATGCGTGGTGGAGCCACGTTGCAGTTTGTTCAAACTACAAAATAAATAAATCAACCACGAACTTTTCCTTATCTTAAATTTAAAAAAGTAGGACAAAATTGAGCTTAAAAGAGTCGGCTACATGTAAAAATATATACATACAAACATACAGATGAAGCTAATAAAAGTGTTAAAAAATAGTGGAACATTGGAGCAACCTTATATTTTTAATTGGTTCGTACTGTTTGGTGATTTATCTTATTCGATCTACAACGTTATCGATATGGGCGTGCCGGAAGATTATTAAATGGACCATGCAATTTGTGGGTCACACGGAACCTCAATATGGTACAATTTTGACTATTTAAAAAATATAATAATAAAATATATCATATGGGTAGGCACCACGGCAATTTCTATTTCTCCCGCCAAACACCTGTGTAATTGCAATGTTGTGTGTGCATATGTTTATCGTTTGCTTCAATTGTCTCGCCATTTAATGCAGTAAAAAAATATTATAATAATAACTTCTAGTATTTGGTTCTGAAAAGGTTGCTGTGTAGAATTTTTTAAATAAATATGGATCTATAAGAGTCTGCCTAATTCGTCTTCTCACGTTGGCTGTGAAAAATGAGACCCTGGTTTTGACTCCGTGATTTTTTAATCCGGAAACTAATAATATATAACTAATGAAAACAAAGATATATCATTATCTGAGATCAATTGATATATGTATAACGATTTAAAATTGTATTTCTAATGATCCTGTAATATTTTGCGTTACCCCCTTAAATTGAATAAAACTAGATAGAATAAATCACAACGGGATAACAAAGCAGTTTAGAGTTATTATTATTATTTAATCTTTATTGTACACAAAGATAAAAATAATATACAGTAATAACAAAAATAATTACAAATAGCAGTCTCATCTCTATTCAATGTCTTACAGACAATCATGGGATGGTATACAGTTACAGTAAATAAAACCTTACTTATTTATTTTCAAAACAAACCATCAATGCTATTAAAGGCTCGCAACGACAACGATCAACGAAAACAGACATAACTCAATTCACTGACCTATCGTAGACCGGTGAACATTTATTAATTTATAGATATACAAGTTGAAATTTATACCCTGCTCTCATTTCTACAAATGTCAACTGTGGAGTAATGAGTTTCATCAATATCAGACGAGCTGGCTCATTGAGGGTAATATTCTGTACGCATGTAATATGGCTGGCCCGGGGCGAGGGAATTAGTCGCAGTTAGTGGAGACATCGGGATTATTAATTACTGTTAAATGGGGTGCATTGGTGTAGTGGTATTGAAGAAGGTGGGCAGCGTTAGGTCCTGAGTTCAGATTAGCACTAGTTTCATGTTCGTTCTTCTCTATTGAAAACCGCTTTTCGAACTGGTTGGTAGATTAGAAAAATACTGAATCTACGAGTAAATTATGTTTACGTTTTATAGGTTCATTAAATTGTCATTTTGATTTCTCATTTTCAGATTTGAGGTAAGATAATTCACTTTGTATGAGCTTTTAGTTTGAAACCCGGGCTTTATAATTATATTATGAGTTCATAAAAATTTATTTATTTTTGTGATTTGCGTTTGCTTAGGCTTCTCCTATCATCCTTGTCCTATCTTAGAACACTTCTTTTGTTCGCAAATGTGATAGGAGGAAAGATATTTGGTTTGTAATATCGACTGTATATTATAGTTTTTTATATAAGCTAACTAGAGACTTTCCCGCCCTCACACCCACCACTGCAACTCCTGTCAGCCAGGATCAACAGTGGCACACAAAGATTTGACACCGAGCTCCGGAGCTCGGTGAGTCTCTCAGGGACACTAGCTTGTCTTTAACCCGCATCGAAATTAATCAGAAAGAAAAACAAAAGGAGGAGTTGGAAACAAATAGTTGTCCACTTCCCTCTGCAGCAAAGCGGGTGACAAAAAATATTGAGTTGAGAGGTATTATTTATCCTCTGATATAAAGATATACAACTGGAGAATCCAGATGTATTAAGCACCACGGGATAAACAATTACATAGGTCCTATACTTTGAGGTGCTAAATTTGGGACCAATAATAGGTATGGCAAAAGCGCCGGAAAGCACGGAAATTCCTCCTCGATTCCACGAGGTCCGTATAGTATGCAACACCAGATGTTATTTGCATATTGTTCAACATTATTCCGCGTTCATCGAACGGACGGACGCTAGGAGGATGAGTCTCTCATATGTATCAGGCTACCTGGATAGGTACCCACGCAATGTCTATTTCTCCCGCCAAACAGTAGTGTAAATGCACTGTTGGGTTTTTTTTTTTTTTTTACTTTATTGGTTTATCAGCAGTTGTTACAATATTACATGATCGCTGTACATTATTCCACTTATATATGTAACATATATTTATATTTCTAATTGTACAACTATTTAAGATAAACACGACATGCATAAGGTGTAATCAAGTTAACAATTTAAAAAAAGAACTAAATTTAAAAAAATGGGTAAATACAAAAAAAAGAACAAGTGAACATTCAAAATTAATAATAAAGAAAAAGTAGTGTACAAATAATAGTAATAATAGAATTATGATCAAATTATTATGTTGTTTACACTGAATGGCTTATACATTAACAAATCAGGACTAATGATATCATTAGTCCTGATTTGTTAATGTATATTATGTATGTATGTATGTTTATGACTACGAAACCTTTCAAGTCGCAATATGATTTTCCGAAACGTATGCTCATTAGTGAAAAATAGATCTAAGTCATTACTGCAGCTGTTATACAGTCTGCATAGTCGTGGAATCGGTGAGCTACGACCCATGACGGTCCTATATTTTGGCGGTGATAGAATATTTTTAATAACTTTACGTGGGTAGTTAAATGGGACACTAAGTTTGAATTCCTTTAGTAATTGTGGGCAATCGACAGAATTACGGAAAAATTTAAATAATAACATCAAATCTAGTACATTTCTACGCTGCTCCAAGCTGACCATATTAAATCGTTTTAATCTAGCGTCATATGATTTTATCGCTTTAGCTTCTCCCGCTGCAAATACTAAATGCTTCAGAAATCTTTTTTGTATTCTCTCAATATTGAGTGCATGAGTAGCGTAATGGGGTCGCCAAACTACCGAACCATACTCGAGGACGCTGCGTACTAAGGTGTTGTATAAAATGATTTTGGTTGTATAACATTTGTGTTTCGTATTGAAGGACATTATAGCCAGTGTAACTACTGGACCTATTGAGACTTAATATCTTATGTCTCAGGATAGAGAGTGTAGTGGAATGCCATGCAAAGCTTTGTAATTCAAGGTGTAGTTTGGTTTTGCCACTGTTCATGAACTGTTGTATCGTTTACCATCAGGCGAACGGCATGCTCGTCTCGCTATTCATTGAAATAAAAAAATAAAAACCTATCATAATACTTATTTATCACTAATAGATCTGTACCCCACCTAGATGTCAAACAGAAAAGGCTTGCTGATCTATAAAGTTTACTGCATTATTGTATGCATTACGTTAACTAGACAATTTTATAAACGCCTTTTTTGTATCTTATTGCATATGGATTCAAGATTCATTAGTAAATATTTTGTTACATTTTTTGTTGAGAGACTTAATTACTAGTAATAAATCATATATATGTAGTAATTACCAGAAAACGATGTGGCCTTTATCAACTGTCATTGCAGAAAAATATATGACATATAAAGGTTAATATAACAAGTAAATGCTTTAGTTTTTGAACATAATAGTTTATTTTTCATGTCATTTTGATCTAAAGTTAAATATCTTGAGAATATTTGCTGATCGGAGAATTTATGATAAGACTTTTTAGCATTGTTTTCAAAGACCTAATAAGCCTTCTTAATTGGGCAGTCTTATATCGAATATAATATATCGCTTTATTTATAAATATTCAATACCGTGTATAAATGTGTCGTAATCCCAAATAGGTAATTAGGGCTTGCATGTTGAACAATAAAATGTCCTTCAGAATTTTTAATAGCCACGGATCGGAAAACCCTAGTCTGCATTCAGGATTACATAGCAAATATTTATATATTAAAACAATAAAATGTTTTATTAAATTTCTTGAATATGTATAAGCGAGGTAAAACCATAAGGAATTACCGATAACAATAGAATACTTCGTATTATATATAAAATTAATTTTATGCACAGAAACGAGCGTTATTCCGACTTCAATAGCACGCAAAATTCCCACAGCTTTTTATGATTGTTGAAAACCTGATGTCATTAATTATCGATACGGTGATTATGATTTCATATCTTTCGTCTAACATTTAACGTATACAGTATTAGGTCAGGTGGTTTTCAAGTTGTTGAATTAAGAGTAGATTTTGTTAAATGCTATACAGAAAAAGGTGGTAATTTTAGTGAATTCAGACACAATGCATCAAAAATATTGCAAAAAAGTGACTTTCTTATTCTTTTTCTATTGTCATATTTCGGTGGCTATTTATAAATAGTTTTCCTAAAATAATAATGTGCATCCCCACAGCGTATTTTTATATTTAATACGCTGTGGTATGTAAAGGCCTAAATTATTATTTTGGTAAAAACTATTGACTTTTTTGCGCAATTTTTATTTTGCATTGATTGTGTTTGTCGTCACTAAAACTACCAGCTGGCTTCGTTATGGACGCAGTCTTAATATACTCTGTATTTACGGGCTACTGCAATTTAAACTTCAAAGCCTAAATCATATAATCTTATGACACCGTCATATGATCTGGAAAAACACTGCTGGTTTAACATTTGGCATAATGGAGTTATTCGGTTTTTCTAAAACATACAAAAGCCTTTAATAGTGGTAAAAATAATCAAAAAGTAGAAGGGGGAAAATGTGCATCTTGGAATTTAGATACGACTAATTTATAATCCTTTGTTTAAACTAAAATATTTCTTTTAGGTTTTATCATATTACATATTATAATAAGGAATTACCTAGTTTTTTTCTTTATCATCTATATTTGTTTAAATATTTATGTGTACCTACTTCTAAAAAATGCAAAGTGAATAAGAAAGAGTATTAAGAATTAATTATTCTCCAAAGACGAAGAAGAAGTTGACGAACTATCATCTAGTTTACTATAACTGAATAAGATCATTTGTCATTGACAATTATTTTTGTATAATTAGTCGTTGATACTCAAGTAAATACTAGTCCAGATAAACTTCACTTGTTACCATCAAGTAGCCTTCTACCGCATCTTCTCTGACGAGTAAGAGGCATTGTTATGCTCAGTTCGTCGCCCACGACACAAATGTACATTCAGCATTAATTAAATAGTTCACATAAACCCAGTATCTAATTACTTAGCCAGTTTGTTTCATAGGTTCCGTACATTTTATTACCTTTCAGATAGTATTTATAAAATTAAATGGAATTTAGTTTATAGATCGCATGAAAACATAATGTATCGTACAATTTATACATAATGCTGCTGGCCAAGTCGATCTATTTATTTAAATCGTAAAGAATTTTTAAAATTGATATGGTAATAACTAACGTAATCACTTTATATAGAAGGTCCCTTAAGGACTAAATAAATTAATCGACTTGGTATTACATGCATCTGACAACTTTTTGCGGTAGAAAACCTGAGCTGCGAGACTTGGAATTTTTTTACAGGATGTTTTTGATGGGATCTCACGTCTTTTTGTAGAGTCCTACTTTTTTCCTTTTCGATACTTCTTACTTCTAGAATATCACTAACGATTTTTCTTAAAGCCTCTGTCTTATGGATTTTTCTTATTTTTGTAGGCATCAATTTATCACAAATATAGCGGATTTGATTATTAATGTTCTTTCTTTCATTGTAATTGATATTTTCGAGCTATTTAGTCTATTTATTTGCAAGGGCATGTGACATGCTGAATACACCATTTCCTTCTCTATATCCCCTCCTGTTATGCCTCATATATATAGATATCTATCTACAACTATTATTCCATTATATACGGGTACAATGATTCATTAACTGCAAATGTAACTTTGTAATCCTATACATTTATATGGGATTACAAAGTTATCCGCACCGCCGCTCATGCCCGTCAAGGTTAAAATAGTAATACAAATTGCCCTTAGTGCGACCGAAATGGCCATATTTAACGGATTTCTAATGCATCCAAACGCGCCACGTCATGTCAACTAGTAGTTGACAGTTGGTCTATCTAGAAAACTAGACACAAATTATGAAATGTTTGAATTTTCCCTTACTTTAGACACTAAACACTAATTATATTCTAAATTTGAAGGTTCTATGTCTGCTAGAAGTGCCTTAGACTTTTGATGATCGGTCAGTCAGTCAGTGAGTGACAAAATTAAGAAAGTTTGACTAGTTACAATTATTAAACTACTGGTTCAAATTGAATGAAATTTTAAATATACCGTGTTTACACAATGCCTGCTTAGTAACTGAAAATTCAGGCTTCATGCTTTAGCCACAACGAAGTTATAGGGGGTTGAAAATGGTCTGAATTGCTTCGAGAAAAGAATGTTACGGCCTATAGCTCGACTTGGACGGGGGCTCGGCCGCGCCCCCAGATTCAAACATTTCATAATTTGTGTCTAGTTTTCTAGACAGACCAACTGTCAACTAGTAGTTGACATGACGTGGCGCGTTTGGATGCATTAGAAATCCGTTAAATATGGCCATTTCGGTCGCACTAAGGACAATTTGTATTACTATTTTAACCTTTACGGGCATGAGCGGCGGTGCGGACAACTTTGTAATCCCATATAAATGTATAGGATTACAAAGTTACATTTGCAGTTAATGAATCATTGTACCCGTATATAATGGAATAAAAGTTGTAGATAGATATCTATATATATGAGGCATAACAGGAGGGGATATAGAGAAGGAAATGGTGTATTCAGCATGTCACATGCCCTTGCAAATAAATAGACTAAATAGCTCGAAAATATCAATTACAATGAAAGAAAGAACATTAATAATCAAATCCGCTATATTTGTGATAAATTGATGCCTACAAAAATAAGAAAAATCCATAAGACAGAGGCTTTAAGAAAAATCGTTAGTGATATTCTAGAAGTAAGAAGTATCGAAAAGGAAAAAAGTAGGACTCTACAAAAAGTCGTGAGATCCCATCAAAAACATCCTGTAAAAAAATTCCAAGTCTCGCAGCTCAGGTTTTCTACCGCAAAAAGTTGTCAGATGCATGTAATACCAAGTCGATTAATTTATTTAGTCCTTAAGGGACCTTCTATATAAAGTTATTACGTTAGTTATTACCATATCAATCTTAAAAATTCTTTACGATTTAAATAAATAGATCGACTTGGCCAGCAGCATTATGTATAAATTGTACGATACATTATGTTTTCATGCGATGGCCAAGTCGATCCATTTATTTAAATCGTAAAGAATTTTTAAGATTGATATGGTAATAACTAACGTAATAACTTTATATAGAAGGTCCCTTAAGGACTAAATAAATTAATCGACTTGGTATTACATGCATCTGACAACTTTTTGCGGTAGAAAACCTGAGCTGCGAGACTTGGAATTTTTTTACAGGATGTTTTTGATGGGATATAAAACTTTACGACCCCATCGGCCATCAGTTTTTTACAGTCTACGCTCTTTACCCATTATCAATTCAATATCTGGTCTATATCAGTAACTGTTTCTCTGATTTAGCTTTTGTTAAGTAACTAGGAAATAAATGTTAATTATTTATATCTATTGGAGCTTTTATAATCTTTGTTCTTTCTGTCTCCTTCTTTTCATCCAAATGTTGTCTGGTAGAGATCGCTTATTAGAGATAAGACCGCCTTTTGTACTTTTAATAGATTTCATTTCTTTTCATTGTTATGTTCTTTTTGTTTGTGTAATAAAGATTAAAATAAAGAAACGAATAAAAATGCTCATAGCAATTGCCAATTGGTAGAACTACCTAGATATGTACTCGTATGTACAGTATGCCTATACACATATATTGTTTATATAAAAAGCACATCATTGTTATCCAACAACTAATACTGGAGCAGTTTTTGTTTAAAAATATACAGGTAGTTGGTGTTTTCTCGTTTGAAACAGTAGCGCAATAATTGTTCGGACAATTAAAGTATTGTTTCAATAAAAAAATATTGCGGTGTCATTGTATAATAGATTTTATGCTTTTATTATAAGGTACATTTATGTTTAATTCGAACCGATTTTATAGATACGTTTTTCGATAAATGATATGTATTAAATGCCTATAAAAACTAAGTTGCTAATGATGTTTTGATAATGATTTGGAAAATCTTGTCTTTAAAATATTATTGATACATAATATACATAAATATCACGCTTTTACCCACAAAGGATTGGCAGAGGTGCTACGAGGAAACCCACGTTTCGCCTTATGTGTTCCGTCCCATGATGTCTTAGGGAGCGAGCCTATCGATATATTTGGTGTAAACTCCTTACTCCGGATGATGAATAGGAAAATCCACTATCTCTTTTGGCGACTCGGGACTCGTAAATCTATGCAATCAATTTAGTCAAAAGTATTAATAATTTGGTTGATAATACAATTCAAATAATTTTAAAACTCAGTATTTATTATTGCCTCCTGCTTAGTTTATTAAATAGGATGTATAGAGGTGCTTACAAAATCGATCTATATGAATATTATAAACAGGAAAGATTTCATTGTGTTTGCATTCTCTGAAACTATAGGACCAATTTGAAAAAATATTTCATCATTAGAATCCTACGTTATCCCCGATGAACTTTGACGACAGAATATTTTCCAAAAAGTGTATCCACATCCATACATCATACATACAAAATAAATAACTTAAAATATTTTAATTCGGTTTATAATTTCATAATTTTGCGTTATCCTTAGCACGGTAGAAATCTCTATTCCTAATCGAAATTGGAATGGAAATAAACCCCCCAAATTGTGGCAAAAATGGCATAAGTGTCGCTTTTGGTAAGCCCTTTTTTATTATATTTAAATTATAATTTAGCATCCATCATCGTGCAGTGAGTCAGCTTAAAACCAGAGGTCTATTGAAGGTAAATATTTTTGTGTATTATACAATTGAAACATCTTTCATAGTTCCTTGCATCCGCAGTAGATTTCATTCCTACCATATGGAAACTATCCGTTCCCGAATGGTGCGTCCTGGATTGAACTCCCTGCTTCGGTGTTTTCTGAATGCTATGACCTGTCGTTCAAACGAGGCTTAAATAAAGTGCTCTCCTTATGGTAGCAACTGGTTGAATTAGACCCTTGGCATTACGAAGGTCCATGGGCGGCGATGACAGATTACTATAAGGCGGGCCACACCCTCGTATTTGAACGACCTAAAAACAATACAAAACACTTAATTGGCCTTTACAAGTTATGTGACTGCGGTATTAATTAATTAACTATACAATAATGCATAGCTCATGTCCGTACACTACTCCTAATGAACCCTAAACATGATCTATCAATATATGTATAATGTTATTCATAAGTTCCGCGGTACATGACCATTCCAATCCAATTGCAAGTAGATTAACCACAAATGATTATATAAATAATTTATTCTGGGCTTTTCCTTCAAGGTGCCCAGTTTTTGTTGAATAGGATTCTATGGCGGATGCGAATTTCGATCATTGTTTGCGGATGTGATAAGCGCATGTAGGGATTACAGTTTATATTTTTTACGCTCATCATATTTGTATTATTTTTGAGATTTTAGTAGTGGTTTTCTTGGGTTTTTACAAGCCAGAATGTTTACTGGTATGTCCAAGGTTCGATTCTCAGGTTGTGTATTCAATGGAGAAAAACCGGGCTTGGATGAGTTGATCTGGTGGTACAGGTCATAAAAACAAATAAATACCTGTATTAGACTAATTGTTAAATTTACTTAAGAATATTATGTATACTGTGCTGTTGGTGTACCAAATATACTGAAATAAAATAAGAAATTATTATAATTATTTGTGTTATTATGCACGTTTAATGCTGGTGATTATATTTTTTTTAATTTTATTTATGTATTAAAGATACTCCTTATACAGTAGAGCACAAAATTTAATTCATTATTTGCATGAAACATTCGCGTTATTCACATTACGGCTTAATTTTTGTTTTAAATTACATGTTTGGTACTACGCGACCCGCTTCAAATATGGTACTCATATAATTTAATTTGTTGGCTAGTCAAGGCAATAAGCAAATTAATCAACATGAACAAGTACAACTAAACACATATTATTTTTTGCAGTGATATTTGTATTTCGTACTTTTAGTGGTTTTTTCTGTTTTGAAGTCGATTTTTATTTTGTATTAAATAAAATAACATTGGTAAAACCATTGTTCATGCAATTCTTAAGCGTCTATAAATTTCGTCTTGCATTATCTTTCTCAGATAACTCATGTAAAAAAAATTGTGCCGAGAACTGAGAACAGCAAAATAATCACTGAATAAATAAAGGAATAACAATTTTCTTCTGACGTCCGAAAACGCTATTGTGCAAAGTAAGAAGTAATACCTATATAGTTGTCTTCTCTACACTTTTTATTTCGTTGGACATGATATTGTTAAGATTATTTCGGTAGGTAATATAAAAAAGTACTCGTTGTTTAAATTACATCAAATGTTTTTTTACTTTCATTTCTGGGTTATAACTTTGCCTCACGCCAACATATGGAACAAAATGACATTAACTACCTACAGAGTTTGACAAGACATAGATAACCTGTTAAACTTTAATGTGGAATATATTTGTTCCCAGGGTTGCTACAGTAGTAGACCTTAAGAAATAATTGTTAAGGATTTCGAAATCTATATTTTAAAATATTATTAATCTCAATAAACAAACTTTTTAAGGAGAGTTATCATTGTTTTTTAAATGCCAAGTTTAGTCAGTTTTATGCACTTTCAACAGTTGACCTAGTTGTGAGCGTCAATAGATTTTCTTAGAAATGTTGCCGATATTACGGCATAACGTATTTTACGGTTACGACACTACATGCACTGCAAACGTTTTTCTAGTTCACGAATATATTGAGTATTAATGATAAAAATATATATCGTATGTTACAAATACAGGGTATATCAAGACTGCTACCGTTTAGTATAGTTTTAGTGGCGCGGCGTCAGACACAATACAACCAAAATTTTTGCATAAAAACGACGACAATTTTTTTCCTATCGTCATATTTGGGTGGTAAATATGTTTTGTTTCTATAACCTTATATTACATTACGATAATAAACGAATAACTTTTATATTTTCCATCCAAATAAATCGCCGACGCATACACTTTCAAGTGTATACCGTGACCGCTAATAGACAGAGGTGATATATTTAGTAATGAGTAGGCTGCTTGCTCGTTTGCCCTTTTCATGTATAAAATGTTCGGATATTACAAGAGTAATATATTAGGGCGGAATCCGCTAGAGTCAGAATGCTTAGAAATTCTTAGAAGAGGCCTATGTTTACGACTCTTTGTGACTGAATATACTAAGAATCTTTGAAATTAGTTACTTATAGGGGTTCAATGCATCATAAGCAAAAACAGAACCTTTATCTCACTTTGTTGTCTGTTTGTATGTCTGTCAAAACCCTTTTTCTCAGGAACGCGTGAAGGTATCAAGCTGAAATTCATATCAAATACTCTACTGCCTCTTGGAGCTGAGAAACAATGAAACTTGGATCAAGGATGTGTTGATGGGCCATTAGATCGAGAAGGGAACGGAAAATAAAATGGAGGGGAAGAGGAAAGGAGTATTGGGAATCCGGCAATCTTACTCACCTAACAAAACACGACAGCAAAGTTGTCGCTTCATGTCGATTTCCAGTGAGACAATGGTACCGCCCCGGACGAGTCTGCCCATTCATGCTGAGTCATGACTAACAACAACGTGGCTCTACTATTTGTAAAATCCTTCGAAACAAGACGAAAATGCTACATATTATCTTATTACGCACTACCATTAGATATAAAACGCTCAAAAACTATACACACATTTAAAAATCAGGTACGAAACCACTATCTGAAAAGTCTATAGTGCCACCTTTCTTGTCGTTATTTATGTATTTTGTTATAATTATTAGTATTATTTTTAAATATGTATTAGTTTATTTGATTTTGGTATTTAAGTATTAGTATGCTATTAGATAGTTTACCTTTTTGTTTTCTTTCTTTAATGTTTACCGCCATCTACAACTATTTCAAATATTCTCCATCCCACGGTTGTCTGGTAGAAATCGCTTTAAGCGATAAGACCGCCCATTGTATTACCAAACATAACATAATATATTTAAGCTCAATACTGTAATTTGGTGTGCAATAAAGAATTATTGTATTATGTCTCAGGGTGGCGAGCGTAGTGTAATACCAGGCATTGCTTTGTAATTCAAGATGTTTGGTTTTGCTACTGTTCTCGAGCAGTCGTAACGCTTACCATCAGGCGAACGGCATGCTCGTCTCGCAATTCAGTACAATAAAAAAAAAGACGGGTTGCACTCCGGGAGTGCCGGCAGAAGTGAAAACTTGATTATTAACGTTGAGCATGTTTGATATTATGGAATGGTTAGGGAATAATTTTGCACCAATTGCTTTATCAGTATAAAAGTACTATCATTTATGTGGTAGAATACAATATTCATTTATTGCGCTATCGTACACAAACATGACAATTTATATTACATTAAAAATTTAACACTTTAAAACTATTACAATTATTTTACATTAAAAAGTTTATCTCTCCGAAAAATCAACTTTCATCCATAATTTCAACGACTTTTTCACCATCATCATTACCAGAACTATCATCGCCAATCTCTAAAACTGATATGATAGGTTTATGGTAGCTGAAGTAAGAAACGAACAGTTTTGATTCGAACCTATTTAAATGTCTAATAAAGACCGCATCAATAGTAGTTTTGTATTTCGTTGTGCTAAGATTGCGATCATTCGACATAGTTAAACCAAATTCATTATTTAAAAATTCAATTAATAGTTGATTTTTATCGTCTGCGAAGTTTATGTTGAAATCTCCACTCAAAATCATTGGCAATTCATCAAAGCTTTATAAACTGACAGCTAACTGACAGCTGTCTACTCTCCATCCGTCTTACGCTTTTTCGATCAGGTCACGTGTCCTGACGCGAGTTTAAGATTTTATACCCATTACAGAAAAAGTGCTCAACGCCGCTAAAGAAGTTTTCACTTCAAAAATACCGGGGGAAGACCGTGGGTACAGATTGCAAATTACATATAATTTTAGACTGCTGCCCCAGCCTGATCCCATAGTAAAAATAAGAAAAATCGTATTTTGCCTGCTCTCGATTGTCGAACTCGTCAAGACGATTCCTCTGACTCCAAACACGGGGGGTTTACTTTAAGAAATGACGGAGTTATGCCTGGACAAATATTTTAGGGGAGAGAGGGAGGAATTTGGGGATTTGGTTGGGGCCAATCTGTAGAGCTCACCGAGCCGGTTCCAACGATACCAAACTCGGTGGGTCTACGATCTATATTGGCCGAGATAGGATTGGGGGGGGGGTGAGGTAAATTTTCGGGGTGGGGGTAAGGGAGGGGGGGGGGAGGAAGGTTTCGTGGGGAGGCTAACTTAAATTAATTTTTTGGAGGTAAAATATTTTTTTTTGAGGGGGTAATTTTTTGCGTAATTTGGGATTTCTGGCGGGGTTAATTTGTAGCCCTCACCAAGACGGTTCCGAGGATACCAAACTCGGTGGGTCTACGATCTATATTGGCCGAGATAGGATTGGGGGGGGGTGAGGTAAATTTTCGGGGTGGGGGTAAGGGAGGGGGGGGGGAGGAAGGTTTCGTGGGGAGGCTAACTTAAATTAATTTTTTGGAGGTAAAATTTTTTTTTTGGGGGGGTAATTTTTTGCGTATTTGGGATTTCTGGCGGGGTCAATTTGTAGCCCTCACCAAGACGGTTCCGAGGATACCAAACTCGGTGGGTCTACGACCTATGTTGGCCGAGATAGGATTGGGGGGGGTGCGGTAAATTTTCGGGGTGGGGGTAGGGGAGGGGGGGGGGGTGTAGGTTTCGTGGGGAGGCTAATAGGCACTATTTCGGAATAAGGGTGGGGGAAGGCAGGGGGGGGGGGGCTATGGGACAATTTTGGAAAAAGTGGGTGAAACTGAAAAAAAAACGAAACAGTAGGCCCAGGCATACATTTTCGCCGCGCTGTAGAGAGGGGATAGCTGTCTACTCTCCATTCGTCCTACTAAGATGTTTATAAAGCAAACGTCATTGCCGTCCTACGCTTTTTCGATCAGGTCACGTGTCCTGACGCGAGTTTAAGATTTTATACCCATTACAGAAAAGTGCTCAACGCCGCTAAAGAAGTTTTCACTTCAAAAATCTGCCACAGAATATTAATGAAATCATATAATTATGAAATCGTGACAATGTAGACGTAAACTGTTATTTGTTTTATTGCTTATTAATAAGGAAATCTAAAATGAAACCGACATTTATCGGACAGTGCACAAACAATAAAACGACTATTAAAAGATCAAGGCTTTCCCAAAGACACGGGCGGCTAATAATATTAGAACTACAATTATAAATGTTTTGTAAACAGTATACTGACATTGTAAATTGAGAAGTCATTTAAAAAATCATACATACATAAACTCACGCCTTTTACCCAGAAGGGCTTGGCCTAGGTGTCAAAACACCAACATTTCGCTATATATGTTCCGTCTCACTATGTGATAGGGGGCGAGCCTATCATCATATCAGGTATAAATTCTTGAGTCCTGTCTGATAATGAATAGAAACATCCAATATTACATTGCTCGACCTGGGATTCGAACCCATAACCTCAACTTTGTAACCGTACCGTAGTACAACTACGACAACGAGGCAGGCAAGTTTAAAAAAAAAGGTTTACATTCGTTTTTCCTTACATTGAAATTACATTGTCATATAATACAGGGCGTTAAGTTTGCGACCGATAATGAAGTCGAGTGATAGTTTTAGTCGTTACAGATACAATGAGACTCAAATTTCCGAAAAAAAAAGCGTCTATTTTTCAATAATTCGTCGTTTTTGGGTGATATCCATTGTTTTTGCTGAAATAATCATTAAAACCCTTGAGTACCATAGAGTATTTAAGAAAAAGTGTGCACATTACTATTTTAGAAAAAAAAAAACTATGTATTATACACCCAAATACGAAGGTAGCAAATAATAAAAATAAAACGTCACTTTTTAGTCACTAAAATTACCTACACCTAGTCATATAGTCGCATCGCTTCAGTTTCGGTTGCAGTCTGGATATACTCTGTTTAAGTATTGGATAATGTGACGAGTCTTTATATGTATGTGTATGCCGCATTACTTTAAGAATTGAAATAAGGATTATTGTTAAAAAAAGTGATACATAAAATAAATTCTTATAATATTTCTTACCATCAAGTGCTGTGCATTGCATTAATCCTGCGCGTCGTACAGTGTAAAACCTCTTAGAGTCTGGATCAAATTACTTTGTATCATACACTCGATTCCAGTGGTAAGTCTATGGCATAAATTATATTATATTAAAAACCCCAGTAATGACGGAGTAATACTGCATAACACCGTCATATAACCTTTCTCAATTATTAGGAATAACAACGGTTAGAACGCACTGAGAACGAGTTCTCGGTATATCAAAATCAATGTTATCTCCATCGATCAAAATATTTGACGTAAGGGTCACAATGTTCTCGGAAGTAAGTTCAGTTATTGACGCAATTGAATATGGATTTTTGGATGCTGCAATAGTTTATTTTATTGCGAATCTATTTTGAATGAAATTCTTTATAAAGAAAGAAAGAAAACTTGATGATTAGTTTATCTTCCAACTCGATTGATATTAAAAAATTAAAATCAAAATTTAAATATATTTCTTTCGATGATTCGGTCAGATCAAGGTCAGATAGATATTCTAGGTCGTGAAAAATAACTAGCACCACTTAGAAAATTGCATTAGGTGTGCAGAAAATGCGGAGTAAGAACTTAGGAATACGAGATTTTGTTTCTCTCTATAATTTATTTAAAAGATAATAAACACTTATTTGAAACGTACGAGTATATTGAGCGACCTCCAGATCCAAATATTAACAGTAACATATAGCTAGGATAGAGGCTACTGGATAGGTTTCTGTTTTTTATCTTACTTCATCTTATCTTACTTACATCTAACAGCCTGCGTGGTTGAAAGGCAGGTTGACAAACCGAAGGCTTGCTTTCCGCACCAAATTAATGTATTAAAGTACATATGATTAATAAACTATCGAGTAATTTTATCGGTAGATTTTATTTTTGTTTGTTTATTCCAATGAATGACGAGACCATCATGCCATTCACCTAATGGTGACTGATACGACCCGTAATGGATATTAGCAAAACCAAACAACACCATGAATTACAAAGTAATGCTTGGCATTCCCATGTGTTCGCCATCCTGAGACATGATATGTAATGAAATTCACGCTGGCCTATATCGCCTAATACTTCTCAATTATTCTCCATCGACATACCCGTAAATATATGGACAGGGTGGAAAGTGCGTAAAATGTTCCGACGTAAGTGGTGCGCGCGCTCCAGTACATCTCTAGTGGAGCGTTACTGAAATTAGTCGTGGCTAGCAACGATTTTGAAAATACTTGCTTGTATTATGAAATCAAATTTAATAAAAATTAAGATAATACTTCTTATCACCGTTTAGACGAAATCTATTAAATTAAGTTAATTTAATATTTATTTTAGAGCGATTATAACAGTCAACTTATTGAAACTTGAAATGTATTGAAGGACCTATCCTTAGATTTTAAATTAATTTTGTACTCTCAATTGTTGAGGAGGCCTGTGGCCTACAGTAAGACGTATAAAGAGATCTAATATACATCTTGCATGTATGTGATAGTTGTATGTACATAAATTGGCTTCATTAATATCATGACTGATTAAATGCTAAACAATTATTCTGTTCGTTTATCTGCAACATGTGTGAACGGTAAACTGTCATGCCTTGGGTTCAAATTCTCACTCAGATTATCAACTTTGAATTAGTTTTTCGGCTAGGAAATTCTCATAAACAACCAAGGTTTGGAATTTGTGCCCGGAATGGCGAATATTTCACAAATCAAATATTGTATGAGATGAACTGTGGGCAGTAATTTTGTAACATCTTCCTGCCCTTTTCTTATACTGGTGTGACTTTATGAATGTATGTTATGCAAGAACTATATCAATTTTAACACCACCTACTTTAAAACCAGTTCTTATTTAACCCGAATCCCTTATAATGTCCTTTCCATTGTGTTCTGGTAAAAGCAATGATTTTATGCAATTGAAAGGCGCTTTTTCCTCAAGTTATGCAAGCGGACTAAATATAGATGTTTAAATAATTAAAACATGTTGTGTAATGTGATACGTGTATGTGAGTTTGTTTTTACGCGGAGTAGCCACGCTACATGTGCGTGGTGGACTGTTGGTGCGGCTACCAAGATGGTAGTTGAAGGTTCGAATCCCAGCACACACGTCTAAAATTTAGGAGTCGTGTCTTTTGATAGTGAATTGCAGTATTTTATGATGATGGTAAACATTGTGAAGAAGCGGGTATACCATAGTGATTTTAAAGGTTTCTAAAGTATGTTATGTACAGCGACCCGCACTAGGCCAGCTCGGTGGACTGGACAAACCCTTGTCAATCGTATTCTCGATAGTAGACGTATCCTGTGTTTAACAGTGAGTGATTATAAGCTGATACGTTTCAGCCATTACGAATGGACCTATTTACCCACCCACTATAGTAACACATCTCATAGAAAGACCAAGTGAAGTCATATGTAGTTATTTATTCATTGAATTAAGGTTCTCCAAGAATATACTCATTATCCAAGTAAGGTCTAAGACAATTATTTTACATTACATTGTGATAAATATATACCACTTAAAGGAGTTCACAACACTTATAAATTGCACAAACGTAAACAAAAAAATAAAAAATGACAGATTCTTAAAACAATAGGACTGATTGCGGGTTCGTTTTCCGCTTTGAAACAAATATTTGTGTAATTCACAGGTATTTGTTTCGGTTTTGGGATCTGGGTGTTGGTGAGACCGAAAAGTCTCTCATAGAGTCGACTATGTGTGTGAATATTAGGTATATTTGTTTATTAACGAAATAAACATTAAATCAAAACTACACAATACAATTGTACTTCTTCCAAATACGTATAAAATAAACAATTAGTTATTGAAGTATTTGTTAAATAATTTCGCGAATGAATCTAATCACAATCGCTGTGATCAAAGTATTTAATCAATCTTAGTCTGAATTTTAGAGGAAACATTGAAGTTAATATTCAATAGTAATGTTGTAATGTTTTGTATTTTTCATGAGTGTTTTGGAAATCCCTTTTTCGGTGCTTCGATGTCCGTCTTCTGTTCCATGTGCTGTTTTTTTTTCTAATTTCGATTCTCTCTTTTTGGATTTCCCCGCCCTTCGTTTTTTCCGTGTAAACATATGTAAGAAACATCTAAAAATAGACATCTATGATTTTTTAAGTCTTTATGAATTAGGTAGTGAGTACAAGAAAGACATTTGGTGTGTCACAATAATATTGACTTATTGCATCAATGAGTGGACAAAACTGCGCAGATTTTCCATAATCGTCTTTTGTTTTTCAGACAAAAGGACTATTTAAACTGAATTACAAATACACAAAACGATACAATGTTAAATCCCCACAAAATACAACTGCGTCTAAATTTATTTCAATCATTAACGTTTATCTTATCACGTTTTAGACCTCTGAAGCCAGAACGCGACCTCAGACCGAGCGTCAATCTGCGCAATTCATAAAACAAGATATAGAATATAGTACTGCCACGAGCCTTTTACGTATGGCTTTTTGTTAAATTAACCATTTACTAAGGCGGAGCCTGCGCAGGCGGCATTTCATCGGAAAATGTGAAAAAAAACCGCCGTCCGACCGCAACGTTTCGAAGTAGCTCTAAGTAGGTCGGTCAACTTCGGCTAACTTCGGTCTGCTTCGTGCGCGCTCGGAGATCGCCGTCCGCGCATACACCATCGAGACACCGCTCCGGCCACATACGTGCACACGTAACCCAAAGTTAATCCCATTTAATACGTCACGGGACGCGATTACGATATGGACTGATTGTTTACATCGCGTGCTATATCGAGCGTAATTGTAAAAAAACGCGGACAAAGTGAATCGTTGGACTGTTGCTACGAAAATGCATTGGGAGAATAGTTTTATCGAGGAAACTGACACGGTAAGTGTTTTGACAATTATTATTAATATTTTTAGTTTAATTTAATGTTGTATTAATGTGGTTATAAATTATGAAACCGAGTTGTTCACGCGCACGTACATAGCGTCGTGTGTCTGTGTGTGTGCAGCGACTTTCTAGTTTTCGCTCGACTCGTATTTACATAAAACGTGAACAGTTTTTCATAATATAAACTACATGGAAGCACTTGTGGTTTGTTTTAAGCGTGTAAATATTCAACTGCCTCGACCCCGGCTGTGATGCGATTCGTAATGGCATTATTAAATTCGTGCATACTTTTTGACGTTCGAGGCGAACGGGCAGCTAATATGTAGCTGTTAGAAGTTCTTGTTCGGTTGGATACACACGCCATTTTAGGCGACGTATGTGAAAATTGATATCACAAATATGTGCAAATATGTATGGATTTATGTTAATTATATGTTTCTACTTTGTAAAATATGCATGTTTACATTATAAGTGTCCGACAGGTGTAATTACAGCACCCGAACTTGGCCAATATATTTTCCTTCCATAACAGATGGATTTTTTGGCATATTGGGCTCAAATTCAATACCGGTTGAATATTTTTCTTAAATACAGGAGGCCTGGTCAGTTGATTAAACCTACAATTTCACTGAACTGTTTTGTACAGTCATGACGTAATACACAATTTTCTTTGTTACCAACATACCAAAATATTAATAATTGCCTTAAGTAATACATTTTCAGCCTAAGCCTCCCATATTTTATACCAAATGTAGTTCAAACATAAAAGCGGTCTCATAAACTGCAAAAAACCTACTACAAAAAAACTTTATTTGTAATTATTATTCTAAGCTAGCTCCAAAACGTGGATAAAATTTAAAAACACCTGTCTCGACACGTATACGAAATAAATTAATAATGAGCAAATTAATGCAAATCAGTCTAGAACGAATCTTAATTATTCAACCTCAAATAGATATTATTAGCATAAAACGTTCACACTTATGTTTTATCGTTCGTAAAAAGCTTGTTTGTTGTTTGAGTTTTTGTACGGCTCGAAGGATCAATAACGATATCACCAATTTAGCATTTAAAATTATCTCTTTAGTAGCTTTAAATATTTTTTACCTACGTAGGGTAGGTAAACAGTTATCCGACAGTTAAAAGGGATTGGAGCAAAATGCTTAACATATTGAGAAATTATTACTTTATAATTTTATGACCGGTTCTCTGCTTGACGTCAACCTTTCGAGTATTCTTAATTGGAGTAGTTCCATATCTGTCGATATTAATTGCTTAAGTATTTACAAAATTTCCATAAAGAGATTTCATACATTTTCTTTTCTGCATAATCAAAGATTTTAGTAGAATTATGAAAGTTAGAATTAATCTTGATTATGCAATATTTTAAAACTTTTCCTGTAATGTAAGATTAGTAAAAAAGTAGATGCAAATATTTTATTCCTTATGAGGATAAAACAGTTCATATTTGCTAAAAATATGTAAGACAAAAACTATAATAATAAGTGCTTGATTGGGCAAACAAAACAATATACTAGTGTTGGACATATTTACATGACAATTGCAGCATCGGTCTTGTTTTGTATATAAGAAATACTGATTTCAGATACATGACAATATCTGTTGATCTCAAGGACTGTCTCTTTCTTTAACTTAAATATTGAAATTTTTGGTATAAAATTGTAGAGATTTTTGTAGTGAGTCCTGATAAAATGAGTATGAAGATTAAAGTTTTGTTGGTAGCATTATATTTATTTATATAAATAGTAAATCTATGTATTATTCATAGACGAAAATTGTCTGTAGCTTATAGTATAATAATACTCTAATGATATAAATCAAACAACAATGCAAATCAATTGTCACAAATCCTTGCCCATTAAAACAAACACTCTGTATAAATATTGTGAGAGCAGTCTTATCCAATACAAACTATACATAATACAATATTATCAGTTATTATTTATTTATTATCACCGCAAGGATTTGTAGCCTCAACAAGTGATGATTTAAATCATAATTATCGTAAAAACTCTTTCGAAACAAACAACTCACTTGAGATGGGTTATCAAGGCGCGCGAGCGAGATAACGCATATAATTTGAAGTGAGTCAGAACGAGATGGACGATGTTTGTCGATTAGCTAGTCAGATGTCGATGCTTCTGATTAGAATCGATTAGATCATTTATAAGGAAATGAGTTGGATTTGGAGAGCCTTTTGGCTATTAGTAGTCGATTATGGAAGATTAAGGTACAGTTAATGATAGTTATCTGTGGAAAAATATTGTTGTGAAGGAAAAAAACTAATTTACGAAATGATATGACCTGTAGAAAAAAATATATTGACGTATACATTGGGTAAAGTTATTTCAGAATTTGTATTTTTCTTTTTTAAACATAGATATCACCTTTCTGACAAGATTTATCCAAGTAATTATGCTAATTGACAAATATGTGGCAGACAAATTAACATACGTCAATTCACTAGTCGGTTATTAGGAATTTTCCATTAATATTTTGCTATCTTCATTTTTAAGACCAACATTAAAATGAATTAATAAATAATTTCATTGCTTCTACTTTTTTCGTTAACCATAAACAGTAATCGAAAATTGCGATGTAGAGATTATAAAAAATATACTCATAATGATTAAAAAACAAACATAGGAGGTAAAAAAATCAATAGTAATACATTGAATTGTTTTTTATATTCCTTTCAAATCATTAATTAAAAGCGTAAGATTTTCCTTAATACAACTTAGATTTAAATGATGTATTTATTGACAAAAGCAGCACGTTTAAGACAAATATTTAACGTAAACTTCAAATACATTACATTTTCTTTTCAAATGATCACAATATAAGGAAAAATATTTTTAATTTCTCAGTTTCATGATTTATCTGAAATACAACATTACATATTCACATTTCGTTTAATGAATGAATTTTAAATCAGTAATAACTTTTTTTAAACACGGAAATTGTAACTTAAGCAACTGGCTGTAAAGAAAAACATATGAGGTCACAGTGAATTCAATCGTCACCTAATATTTGTGCTTGCAGCATAAACATTACATCATAATTCATAATATAGGGTGTGTCCTCACACATGTCTGTACAAATGACGTTTTAATTGACGCCTGTTTAAACGTTTTTACGCAACTTCGCATGTAATCAGTCATTATTTGCATACTGTATGAGAATATTTCTTACGTGTTGATAGATTACAATGAAAATGATTAATATTTATTTATGAACTTGACACAAAAAACATGTTTTATTTATTATATTTTCTTGTTTTTCTTCTTATTCTACACCCACATGAGTTTGGCGCAGCATGAATATTTTACCTTTTAGAACATTATTTGTTCGGGTATTTATTAAAAACATTTATGACGTCATTAAGAAAACGCATTAAATTACATAAATTAACAATTCCTTTCAAACCATATCAGTTGAATAAAAACCTAAAAATACAAGTAACTAAAATATCTCATGCCTGTTACCGAAAATGTTGCTCTCTACTCACACAAATCAACAAAGAAAACCATCGGAAAAGTCACCCCTGAGATCAAACACTCGTCTCTTCACATATAATGATATAAACAATACACGTTTAAAAATAGGAGAACACAGAAACCCACATAGAGTTCACGCGCCATTAGACGTTGCTAGTGTAATTAACGAGGCGCTTTCTCGAACCGCGGCGGTAGTGCCGCGCGGTCTGGATACACCTTAATTGGATAAGTGATGCGCTCGCCCAATCATTACCCAGGAAAAATGCGATATGGGAAATTGTTGGTGGTTTTTTTATTATTAGGCTCTGACAATTATAATGCAGCACTTTGAGTGTCTTAGTGGAAAAGAAGATATGGGAAATTGATGGTAGTTTTCATGCATTCTGTAGTATATTTTATACAACGAGGTTTAATATTTAGAACTCAAGTTAAACAGTATTATTTATAGGAATACCCATCAAATAGTCTTGTATCAACATAATTAGTAAATCTTCAAAAAAACTGCATGTTTTCTATTTTAGTGTAATGCGGGTTGATGGATCTTGTTAGCTTAATTGTTATTTATCAAAATTGTTATAGTTGTCTATGAATTATCAAATATTAGTGACTGTTAGTATTTTTATCAGTTGCTTTATGGCTTTGCGAGCTCCTCAAACCTTGTACTTGGCTACCTCTACTATTGAAAATACTAAGGGGATTGGTATTTTCCTCCAACTATTCTTAACAGACTTTGTTCGACAAGAAGGGTTGGTATATAAAATTAATTATTATAATCTGTTATAAATGATTTCGTAATCAAGGAATTACCTTTTCATTTATGATAGATTAATCACAAATTATTTCTCAAAAAAATTGCGCAATAACATGTATGTTTTAAGATAATGTGTTATCTTTAAATACCTATTCCCTGTATTTTATTAATTTCTAGTTATTGTTGAAAGATAATAAACTATTAGTAATCGCACATTTTACAAATATGAAGTACGAATATCTATCTTGAATTGCGATCCGAAGATAAGATAAACTCCAAAAGAATTTGCTATAAATAGAAATGATGGAAAAAATCCAAGAATTTCAAGCTTACTTTATTTTATTCTTGTAAACGTATACTTTGGATTTAATTCTTCCTGTCTTATCTATCATTAATTTTACCACTATTTTGTGGTTTAGTAGAAATATTTAGAATTAATTCAATTTAATTAGTAATAGTTTCGTAGTGATTTGAATTTAGTCTTCATTTTCTGCGTTTACTTACTATTTTCGCAGTGCAGATAATTAAACATTAATAATGATTAAACAGTGAGACGGGAAGCAGTTTTCCCGATCCTTGCATTGAGACTAACATTTGTGTTATAGTGCGTTAAAAAGTAGCGCTTTTATTTATGTAAACTATAAACGATATTATAAATATCAATTACAATTTACGATGTAAGATAATTATCTTGAAGCAAGTGACACGATTCCTCTTGATTGTAGAAGAGGTTTGTGCTCTGCAGTGGGATGTATATACGTATGTGTTGATACAGGTATAGAAATGATAAAAGATGACTTCATGGGAGAGACAGACAAATGTGTTTTTTTCTTGATTTTAATTGTAGTTATATATATCGTAAAAAAATGGAAATATTAAACACTGCGCACCAAACATTTCATCGTTAAGAATGAATAAATAAATATGCGCCACAGTTTGATCCATAAGTATACGTATACATAGTATATGGGTAGCTAAAAACTGCTACCGAAAATGAAGCCGGGTGGTAGTTTTGGTGACTACAAACACAATGTAACTAAAAATTTCGCAAAGAAACGTGACAATTATTTTTTATGATTTTTTAAATATCGTCATTTTTGGGTGGTAAATCCATAGTTTTTGCTAAAATAATGATTTAAACTCTTTTATACGTTAGATTATTTATAAATAAAAGGGTATACACTATTGTTTTAGGAAAAAACGTATGTACCACCCAAATACGATCATAGGAAAAAAATAAAAAAAAAATTTTTTTTGGCAACTTTTTCTGTTGCATTGTGTCTGAAGTCGCTTAAACTATCATCTGGCTTCGTTTTCGGTAGAAATCTTGATACACCCTGTATATTTAAAATCATAATTCCGGTAAGACTTAAATTACTTTGATCTTAATATACAGGCAGGACTACGTATATGACTGTTAGGTGTATTTGTTTATGCAGCAGTGCGCACAAAAATACAACCGCACCCTAAAATGAGAAGTAGCACTGTTTTTGCTACAGGCCACAATGAGTAATCTGTCAACAATTTGGCTATAGGCGTGGCATAACTGTAGTACTTGTAGAAACAGTGATATACATTCGTATGACGCTATTACATTTTTATTTATTCTAATTAAATAAAATATTAAATTACGTTGCGTATTTTATGACAGTAATTTAATAAAGAGTCGAAAGGTATCAATAATAAGAGTGAATAGTGTATTTTTACATATTTAGTCGTCTAAAATAATATGCATTACATTGCTTGTTGCCGAAACGTATTTTAAATTAAAAACAAGTAGAAAGCTACATTTTAAGTGCTTACAATTTTATATAATGTGGAATTATTTTAATACGTATTTATTCGGTTACAAAAACAGTATGCAATACACTGCGCGTTAAGTGAGTAAGGGTCCAAAGTCAAGTTGTCAATATTTATTTTGATTAGATAAAATGTAATAAACACGGGCCCTTCCTTCATAATTACATTGAATTTGTAATCGTGATTTCCTTGTTATGATTCTAATTCAAGATGGCATTAGTTGTAAATAGTTTTGTTTTTAAAGGGTAGCTGAATTCATTTGTTTATATTATATTGATTTAATTCCCTTTGTTTGAAATTTAATGAGCTGCTGTTTAATTTCATTCCAAATTTCTAATTTTGTTCTTAAAAAAATTAAATCTTTAGGTATAAAACTTATGAATGTCGGTATTGTTCAAAGAATTTTGATAAAACCTCTTTCTGACTCCGCTATCGTACTATTACATCAGTTAGCAGATAAAGTTTAGATTTAATTAATCGCTATGTAATATTAGGCTATGGCGGGGCTGGTATAGGCTCTTTTGTCTGAAATAACCCTAGATAGATTTTAATGAAAATAAATTTTCCATTACGATTTTTCGATTAACTATTAAATTAAAATAATATACTAGGGTGAAATTTAATCATTTTTTTTGTACGTGATATAATTCGTTGCTATATAGAAAATGAATAAAATAAATCTGTATCTTAAAAAAAGCTCATTGATTGGTTAAATTAAAAATGGATTTTATAGATTCTACTTATGTAAACGGGGACAAGTATCAACATAGAAATAATATCAATAATTCAGTTCATGTCCAAATGTTAATCCATACATTAGCGCAGAAAAGGTTAAAACTAAACATACTTTATTATATGCAAATAATATAATATTTATGCAAATAAAACATTAAATTTTATTATTATAAAAGTAATAACCACGAGGGATAAATTAAAATATACACTTTATATACCTACTGTTAATTAAATACATAATAACACGTTTAAAATAATGGAAATGTTAGACTTCCGACATTTTGTAATAGTCAAGTCGTGAACAACCATATCACGCTAGAGACTTGGGTTTTTAAGGTCGTGTGTTTAATGAATATAGCGTACACCTTATTTATATGATAAATATACAGCAGAGATTAAATCAGGTTATATTAACCATTATAATTACTAGAATATTTTTTTCTGAGTGTAGCTATACAAGATTGTAAATCAAATGGAAGTTAAGATTTTCAAGACCAAACAAAAATTATATATTTCCTTCAGTATAATATTTACTTTAGCACGTCTAGTCTCACGTTATAGGTAGATGTAAACAAAAATAGATTTATCATTAAACTTAAGCCATTTTTTCAGTCGGTAACGCTATGAGCTAGAATTTACGACGTTATAATATAAAGTTTAAGGTGTCAAAGCTACATTGGTTTTCAACTCAAAGCTCAAGTTTCCGACATGACTTTGGAAATCACTGTTGCTGTGTCTAACAGGGCCGGCACCTTAACGTATTCAAGACATGTAGAGCTTTAAACATTTTTGCTATCAAAATTCATTTCGGACTCGTACCAACTGAGCAGTCACAGTAAAAAAAAAATAAGAATATGTTTATTAAAATTGACTCTTGCACTCTTTGTAGAGAGAGGAGAGTCTTACGTAATATTTATATTTAGTCACTGGTCTTCATAGTCGCACTAACCATCAAAATGTTAATGTTAATATACGTACATTATGCATTTACACACGTCTCGGCGCATTAACAATAATACCAGAGCTTTGAGCTTCAAAGAACTCGGAAGCAATCCCTTCGAAGGCCAGTCGTGAGTAGATCATTATGGAAGAAAACTATAAACAGTTTATCGACAGCGTAAAATAAGCTCTACTGGTTGAGAATTAAAATTCATTTTGCAAAAAATGTAGAGCTGCGTCTACATTTTTTTCTGAATTAAATAGCACTAGTTTTGCGGCTGCGCATATGTTGATGTTTTTTGTCCGTAATCAAATTTGGACTTTATTGAAAAGAACCAAGTGTTGCTATTGAACAGAGGTAAATGTTGAAAGTAATGGACAGAATACCAGACCTGAGCCATATAAAGTTCAAACGTATAATTTTCATCATCAGATTATAATATTTGTGATATTTAAATATGGTATTATATGAATTCTGGTATTTTCCAATGAATTCGCTTTAAGGTGAAGTAATGTTTTTTAATTACGCCGAAAACATTTACTTATCCGCTGGATACTGTACAAAACAAAACGCAATCGATAAATATCCACAAATGGGTGTTTGGATCAATCTAGCAAATAAAAAGAAAGTTCAATACAATTACTGACTAATTACTATGAAAACACTGATATTTAAATTGAATTTCCTTAATAGTAATTCCGCCAGAGTACGGACGTCAACGACTAAAAAGTGTATCTTGATTGAAAAAGTGTATCTTAATTGTGGCCCACAAATAGATTGTTTCAGTTTATGCTGTCCTTAAATTTTCACTAAAAATAGATTGTTTTAGACTGTACAGTATAATCCTTTTAAGCGTCTAACGTGAAGGCTCGATAGTGAAGAAATCGCTTGACCGATTAGTTACGGTTAGAACACGCTCTGTTGAATTTTAATGAAACGCTGCGAGTTAGGAGCATCTGTTTTTATAGTCGACGCCGAAGATTTAAAGTCTAGTAAGGAGAAATTTGTATTTTAGCAAACGGTTGCTGGTTTTAAGAAACATTGTTTTGTTTTGATCCAAATCAGAGAAGAAACTGTTATTTATATTTCAAACTTACCTTTACTAGTTACGAACCTTTTTTAAGTTATTAGTATAGGAGTTATGATAATTATTTATAACTACATATGTATACATATATTAAATGATAAATGCATAATTACGTTAAATATTTAATCTAAAGTGGCTCTACCTTAGTATTTATAATTACGGTTCTTAAATACCATAAAAAATAATTTTATAAATACGTTGGTTAGTTAATCTGAGTTTCCCACAGTGGCATTCAAACTATTCCATAAACTACACATTACACAATTATCTCTTCAAAGAGCAGAGAGAGCGCGTTTAAACGCTCAGAAAATTGTCATACAATGAACATACCTGCGGAGGCCTGAATACTTCGGCTACTTGACTTGTATTTATTTAATTTAAATTTATGTGGTAAAGATTTTTCCTTTATTTTTTAAATAATATACATACACATTATAGTAAGCACATATGTATCGAAATCAAAGTAATTATTTACCATCTGGGGGCGCGGCCGAGCCCCCCTTCCAAGTCGAGCTATAGGCCGTAACATCCTTTTCTCGAAGCAATTCAGACCATTTTCAACCCCCTATAACTTCGTTGTGGCTAAAGCATGAAGCCTGAATTTTCAGTTACTAAGCAGGCATTGTGTAAACACGGTATATTTAAAATTTCATTCAATTTGAACCAGTAGTTTAAGAATTGTAACTAGTCAAACTTTCTTAATTTTGTCACTCACTGACTGACTGACCGATCATCAAAAGTCTAAGGCACTTCTAGCAGACATAGAACCTTCAAATTTAGAATATAATTAGTGTTTAGTGTCTAAAGTAAGGGAAAATTCAAACATTTCATAATTTGTGTCTAGTTTTCTAGATAGACCAACTGTCAACTAGTAGTTGACATGACGTGGCGCGTTTGGATGCATTAGAAATCCTTAAATATGGCCATTTCGGTCGCACTAAGGGCAATTTGTATTACTATTTTAACCTTGACGGGCATGAGCGGCGGTGCGGATAACTTTGTAATCCCATATAAATGTATAGGATTATAAAGTTACATTTGCAGTTAATGAATCATTGTACCCGTATATAATGGAATAATAGTTGTAGATAGATATCTATATATATGAGGCATAACAGGAGGGGATATAGAGAAGGAAATGGTGTATTCAGCATGTCACATGCCCTTGCAAATAAATAGACTAAATAGCTCGAAAATATCAATTACAATGAAAGAAAGAACATTAATAATCAAATCCGCTATATTTGTGATAAATTGATGCCTACAAAAATAAGAAAATCCATAAGACAGAGGCTTTAAGAAAAATCGTTAGTGATATTCTAGAAGTAAGAAGTACCGAAAAGGAAAAAAGTAGGACTACAAAAAGACGTGAGATCCCATCAAAAACATCCTGTAAAAAAATTCCAAGTCTCGCAGCTCAGGTTTTCTACCGCAAAAAGTTGTCAGATGCATGTAATACCAAGTCGATTAATTTATTTAGTCCTTAAGGGACCTTCTATATAAAGTTATTACGTTAGTTATTACCATATCAATCTTAAAAATTCTTTACGATTTAAATAAATAGATCGACTTGGCCAGCAGCATTATGTATAAATTGTACGATACATTATGTTTTCATGCGATGGCCAAGTCGATCCATTTATTTAAATCGTAAAGAATTTTTAAGATTGATATGGTAATAACTAACGTAATAACTTTATATAGAAGGTCCCTTAAGGACTAAATAAATTAATCGACTTGGTATTACATGCATCTGACAACTTTTTGCGGTAGAAAACCTGAGCTGCGAGACTTGGAATTTTTTTACAGGATGTTTTTGATGGGATTATTTTTTCATAACTTAGTTTTGAGAAATTTCTCCAAAAATCTCTGGGAAGGAAGTAAAGGCATTTGAGATTTTGTCTGTTAAATTTAGTAATGGATTATATAAAGGAAAACTCTCCACCTAGCATCTTCAAGACATGTTTTAAAATTAATTACAGTCATGTCGATACGGCGAGTAAATTGTTTACGTTCTCTGAGATTCTCCTATTTTTGGATTGCGCTGAGCTAGCTTTCGCATATATTATCATCATAGAAAATAACTACCACCATACACTGTTATATGGCTTGGAATTGCAATAATATGAATGACAAGTCAGAAAAATGAAATCGACATAGTTTCAGTAATAAAAATTGTATCTAAATTGTCCATAAATTTTATAAACTTTTCCATATAAATGAACAATATTATATTACCTCAGATATAAGTATAACTTTCATTCTATGAGATCACAAAGACTTAATGAGGCAAAGGTTAGTCTTGTATTGGAGAGCTATTCACACGTATGCGTCATAAGTGTTATGCATCAGAAATGACCGGAAAATATTTTCACGTGCGTCACAGAGGCTTTTAGTGGTTACGAAACTGCCTTCTGAAATTATCAGAGGTTAAATATTGATTTTTAAAATTGCACTTCATGTACTGTTCTCAGAAATTTTAAGATCTAGTCATGTTTAACATAATGTTGAAAATGTTTAGCTTTATGTATTATAATTGTATACTGATGATTCATAAAACATAAGTTATGTATTTTCTGGTTTATATACCATAACTATCATATATCTCATCAATCCGTATTCTAGGAATGAATATATTATTTATTATAAATATAATCATAGCGTTCAAATTACTTCCCATTAATATTATAATTACACAAATAAGTAATTAAAAATGCTAATGAACTAAAAATTGATGTTCTCGACAGAACTATATTTTATAAAATATGCTAATAGGGAATATGGTAATAAGGATTAAAGCGCCGGCACTCGTAAACGTTATTATTTAAGTAGAAATTCAAAGATTATTTTTTGTTGTCAAGGCTAAAATAGGTGTTTTGGTACATAAAGACCTCATAGCAATTTAAAAAATATTTTTCAAAATTAGCATATGAAGTCATCCATTAAAGTCAATACTAAAAGAGCGCATCTAATTTCAAACTGCAGTCATCTTTGTAGTTGTTGGTACTCAAAGGGCGTATCTACATTTATGTTAGTGTCACATAAGACCTTCTCAAAATATGAATTAAGGTCTGAGCTCATAGTAGATCATTATTCGAACACATCACGCTATTAAATGCTCCACCGCTGACTAACTTTTGAATATTTCATAACGATTTAAAAAAAACAGTTAAAGAGAAATAGGGTCTTGTTTGCGCTACCATTTTCACTTTTGCCTATTGAGGTCGAGGACGTACGGACAAACCGCTTTTAGTTACGTGAATCGACTGTTTTATACGATTCACCAGTCCAGATGTGGTACGTGGTCTTTTGTATACATGTTTTTGAGGTGACTCTACTTTTGTTGTACTGGAATGCTATTGAAGTTTTTTGAGGTGACTGTTGTTCTAATTAAAGAATTAGGATGCTTGAAACTAACTTTGTCGAATAAGGCTTTGTTTAAATCATTATGGGGGAAGAAAAGCTTGTTTAGTATCCTTAAGCGTTGAGAAAATGTTGATAGAAATGAGCAAACAAAAATATGTTTCCAGTTCTTAGAAAATTTCCAATTATTTTCCTCTACATGATTAATGTCTTCGACTAAACAATTTTATGTCATAAAAGTTTATTAAAAACAGTAATTTCGTGTAAATTTTCCTACGTTTTCACTATCCATGTTTCTAAGAACTGGATAACCTAATTTCTTGCGCAACATAAAACTTGCATTTTTTTTCCTAAAACATTAAGTGTGATGAGATGTTCAAATTTAATTTGTTAAGCATGTCTCACCAATGTATAATAACTGGAAAGCAAAATATCTTCCGAGAAAAGTACCAGAATATGAGGATAATGTAACCGAACAGCAAACTCAAAGTATTTGATTAAGTATTGACGTAATTCTTCGATGCAATGTTTATCATAGCAATTATATTTTATTTTATTTTTGTTGCCTGACCTTTAGATAGTTGTTTGGGAATATAATATTTTTACGAGAGACATTTCTTTGTTGTATAAACAGTTGGTCGTGAGATTTTTTGGTTGGTTGATTTAAAAACACGTTAACATTACCTATAAACTTTGAAACTTCATATGTACATAAAAAATCAATGAACACAAGGGAAAATTTGGTAGAAAAATTAACTTATACATTTTTTTATTTATTCCGTACATATTAAATTATGAAACGTAACGATAAATATATATTAAATAAATGATTGTACCAAAAATTTTGCCACATTTTAATCTTTTTATTGTTATACTACTATTACATTCAAACTATTTATATTCAAATGATGTATGTGATGTTAATTAGTATTTTTTTTATTTTAATGCTGTATTGCGCGGCTGTGTGACTTATGCTAGATATAAATTATTAATGGTAAAACTATTATTATTATAAATGTGTATTGATGATGAAATCGATGAACACAAAGCTTGTATACAATGTTAGATATTATTGTATTGTAACGTGTTTTATTGCCTTTGTAATTAGCACAAGGTTTTTCATATATTCAATAGAATATTTAATCTCATTGCTTCAACGAAGATATATTAAACCAACAAAGATTAAAATATCGTATTTTATACTTTATTGCTTATATTGTTAAAATAAATCAGTAAAAATAGTGTTTGCTCAATTTTTTAATTTGTTTTTATTATCATGCATTTTTGAAGTAAATTTTGCTAAAATGTATAAATTACTAATT
Source organism: Hyles euphorbiae (assembly GCA_023078785.2). Taxonomy (NCBI): domain Eukaryota; kingdom Metazoa; phylum Arthropoda; class Insecta; order Lepidoptera; family Sphingidae; genus Hyles; species Hyles euphorbiae. The sequence goes on along the minus strand of CM041041.1, from coordinate 2,966,901 downwards.
CAATTTACAGTTACACCTTTTCTCATCCAATTATCTCGTTCCAATTCACGTCATTTCGAACTAAGCTGATTCATATAGTTACGAAAGCCTCGACGAAAGAGGAAAACTAAAAACTCGCATTGTGCAAACGTTTTTGGACTGTCCAGTTAAGAAATTATGAGTCAGATAATTACGTTTTTAGCAGATCGCCTTTGAAATTTGGCTATAATGGTATGCTATGTTTCTTTGTGTAGTATTGAGAGCAAATAGATAAAAAAATATTTTTATTTTTGTTATAAGTGGTAGAGCTATATATGGGAGATAGAGCTTATCAAATGTAGAGCCGTCTCTTGTATAATCCCTCGGACAAGTAGCAATATATATGTTTAATAAAAAAATATAATTTTACTGGCGGAATATTGTCTCTCGCAATACGAATTAATTAATCCCAGCCTTAAAATAATAGGCATTGCTATGATTTACAATGACCAAAACTTTATTAGTATTCAAATAACATTAACTACAAAGTAATTTTAGCAATAATAACACAAATATATTTACCGTTTCAAAAGATGATGTCTTTCTCATTAATTTAATAGGTGTAATATAGTGGCCATTTTTTGGTTATTTTATATAAATCTCATAATTAATCAGGTCTCGTTTTAGTTTTCTTGCATTATAAATCAGGTTTTTATAGGTCTAATTAATTAAAAAGACTTAAATCAAATCTAGATTTATTTTATGTTTTGGGAATATCTTCAAGATGTATTTGAATATCGAGTTTACTTTATCTTGTTGATAAAAGAAAACGTGTAATGAAATAATTATACCTATAAAATGTTAATAACATTGAATACCTTATCTTGTCGGCAGCATTGCACTTATAGCCAGATAAAATGCAATCACTTTATCAAGGTCGAAATTAAAAACAAAAATATTTCATGAATCTTTAATAAAAAAATTATGTAATATATTTTGGATTTTTGTAAAAATGTATAATCGTTTTCTGTCATCTTTATTTCTTTTTGAATAATTTACTGTTTACGTGTTTAGTTGACGTGCATTTTGGAGGACTAAAAAAAATAATCGTATATTATATTGTAGTCATAAAACAATTTTAAAATACTATATTTATTACAAAAAAATAGTACTGTAAATTTAATAAATCGTGCAATATTTCGGTCGTACGTTTAAAGAAACATTATTATCACATTTTAAAAGCACGTGGTCAGTCTGCTAGTAAAAATCTTTAGGACTATTCTCACTATTAACACCTTCGAAAGATGTAAATGTCATATACATGTAAATTTTTGAACTAAATGTTGGAATTTTACTAAAAAATCATGCCGTACTCATTTAGCATGTAAACATTTTGGTTTGATAGCGTGTCGTAACTGGTAGAGCAATGTGTTTTGCGCAGTTTTCAAGTCAATGAATACAATAATTTACTGTTTACCTTATACATACCATTAAGATGCGGTGATTTTAAATATAGCATTATTCGGAATTTCGGGCATATTTTTAATTAATTATTTTCGTTGTCTGTATTAAAAAACAAAGAATATGATATATCAAGAAAGCTGATACAGATAAAATTGTATGTCTGTCTCAATGTCTTTGCTGACAATTATTGGCATTGCTCTATAAGAGTTTGTACATTATGTCCAACTTGGTAGAGTCGCTACTTTTAACAAAAGTATTAATATTATAAGTTAGACAATTTCTGTATGAGTTAAATAATGAAAATTGAAAACCAAAAAATGGTAGAGTCAATCTTTGTTTTTATTATAGTATAAATCTCAACTGAATATATTCCATACATACATACATACATAAACTCACGCCTTTTTTCCCAGAAGGGGTAGGCAGAGGTGCCAGGACACCCACATTTCGCCTTGTATGTTCCGTCCCATGATGTGATAGGTGGCGAGCCTATCGCCATGTCGGGCACAAATTCCTGACTCTGGGCTGATAATGAATAGAAAAATCCAATATCACTTTGCCCAACCCGGGATTCGAACCCGAGACCTCAGCTTTCTAACCGTACCGGAGTACAACTACGCCACCGAGGCAATTGAATATATTCCTTTAAATAAAATATATTATTTAATTTTAAAAAAACATCAACATTACATTTATACAATAACTCTATATAAAACCATCAACTCTCTACTAAACAAGTCGTCTAAGCAGAACAAAAGGCAAAATCGCAAACAAGCTTTTCAATAAAGCTAAAGTGGTAGAGCGGTGGGTGGTACATGTCGCAAGTAGCAGGCGGCCCAATGGCGACGGTGAAAGGGAAACCAGCTGCCGTCACAAGGTATAACGAGTTCGAATACGGCCTTGCTATAACGATCGTAATAATTATACATTCGCGGGCAATTGTTAATGTTGACAATGCTTTCAAATGCGTGTTTAGTGATTGTTCATTGAGTTTAATTTGTTTGAATGTTTAATGTAACTTTATTTGTATAACTATGTATTTATTGAGATATTTAGGGTAAAAGAAATAGTATGAAAAACTAAACAATACTTGTGCTTAATGTTTACAACAATTTTTTTTGTCGTCTTTTGTATAAGAATATGACGGTGTGTTTATTTAAAACTTAAAAATGTAATGTAATGTTTTTTGAAAATATCTTCTAAGGTGCCTTTAGAATATTTTAAATTACACGTGTTATTCGGAGTTCAGCGTTAGGAATCCGTATAAATATGGATATAACAATTTGTATATACTCTAGAAAGCAGGCTCAAAACGTATAATACATTCAAAAAAAAGTACTCTCATTTCAGTCACTAATAAAAAGGTCTCAAATATAATTTTGCTTACGTGTAGCAAACATACATGAATTTAGACGATTTTCGATTCTATTACTAATTTATATTAAACTCATAATCCTTTGTCGTGGCTACAAGATCTCGCTTTATTTCATGACAAAACAACTCATGCAGGTGTTTAGCCTTTCAAATTTAATCCATATTATTATAATCAAACTATTCAACATTTTCGACTACTAACGTATCAAAATCTTTTTGTTACAATTTCTTTATTTTTCATACCTAATATTATTTGACTTTTCCTGTTATATTTTAGAAAACTAGAAACGTCTCGCCATCAAACCTCGACAGGTGATGTATCAAAAAGCGTGCCGGTCTTATGGCATGTTGCCACGGACATCGTCTGCATATTTCTAAGTAACGTAATGCTAATCAATAATTCTAAGGAAGCACAGCATTGTGTGCTAAACGTAGCTCCTCGTTTAGAGTTATTAATACATTTGTACACCGCGGGAATGGCTCGGAATACATTATAGGCGTTTGGATAATGGAAAATTTATCAAGATCTGACAGTGTTAGTGCATGTATGTAATTAACACCTTTATGTGTTGTACAGTATATTTTTCAAATAAAAATATTCCTGAAAAAAAATATATTATTAAGATAAGCATAAGAAATGCCACATTAATTTATCTAGTCAAGATAAAAATGAAATTAGCGATAAAAACATAATCTTCATTGCGATTTAGTAAATAACACCATATTTACTTTTTACAAAAATATAACGCTTCTAACACACAAGTAGCAATAACAAAACGCAGGAAAAACAAATAAACATAAACCGATTTAATTACGTTCGAAAATTAAATATCCAACATGGCAACAGAGTTTATAATCGTGGAACATAATCCGCCATTTTGTGATGGCGGCTCTGGCGGGAAAACCAGAGACCTTGACAACCGGTTCGAGTGAGTGACGGCGCATGACCGGCCGAGCTTTGATACAACCTCTTTGCAGAATTAATTTAACTTTTGAATATAGAACTTCGCGCTTCGATTAGGTGCACCTTTGTTTTACAAGATGGCGTCTTTTGTTGAATATCTGCGAATGTTATAAAATATTAAGTTAAACAAAAAGCCACATATACTTTTTGCTTAACAATTTAAAAAAAGTTTCATTGTTATTGTTTCTATTTTTTTAAACTATTTACTGGTTTAAAGGATTTGTGTTAGAAAAACATGGCGTTTGATTGAAATGGTACGTTATTAGGGGACTTTCATAAATAAATAAATTATATACAAATATGGCATCTACTCACTACTGCCTTAATTTTAACGATAAGCTCCTTTGTTTAGTGTTTATGGTAGCAAAAACATAAACAAAAAACACCACCGAATATGTTTATAAACGTGATATCATGCGGTTAATATTTTGTATAAAACATATTATTTTTAAAACCGGTAACATTTTGAAGGGTATAATTTGCAGGTTTTATTTGAATAGTTATACCAATGACCTGTGTACACTATCGGGAGTGGAGGTATATCGGAAACAAGAAATCAAGGATTGAGTAGTATAGCGTTTATTTAAATTTAAGATAGCTTTTGACATTCATAGTTACATGATCCGCAAGAAACATACTATTATTGTCTTGAGTCAACTAAGTTTCAGAGTACCCAAACAGTTGTAACAGTACCGGAAACAATCGCTAATAGATCACAAAAACATTGACCTTTATACGGGATTCGAACCCACGGTCTTTCGTTTCAATAGTAACATTAAAGAAACTGCGCTACCAATTTTGATCAAATATCTTAAAGAAGTAACAGTTTACATCAAAACACGAAAGTCAGTTCATAATTTAACTTTCGTACTACATTGACGACACAGTTAAATTTAAATAAGTAATTAATTAAGCGGGTAAATAAACAGGCTTCGTTTGCAGTGTCGAACTAGTTAACCAGTCTTCGCGAGTTGATGTTACCGACTGAGGCGGGTCACGTAGACCTAATGCACAAATATTTCTTTTTGTCTATTGTTTTTGTCTTTGTTTAATAATTTTTCAGGAGGTTAGATTTTCCCGTTTATTTTATTTTGTATAATATACACTAACATCCATTTATTTATATTAGTAACATAGGTACTAATATAAATGCGAATTTAACTTGGTTTGTTCTCGACCGATGATCATTAGATTTTTCATAGACTTTATCAATCTACCTGCAAAAATCTGTTCACGAGTGTTGAGTAATATTTTATCGATTTTTCATTAATGTTTTCTGTGCTAAATCTACAAAATTCTTAATTCTCATAAAAGATTATCTTCAAAAATGACGCGATAATTAATATTCCAAAACCATTTAAAAGATTGTGCATTGTAATTAAATTGCGTAGGTCTAATAACCATACCGATTAACACTATCTGTATCAGCCCATATACGTCCCACTGCAGGGCACGGGCCTACTCTACAATCGAGAGTACGATTGAGAGTGGTTAGGCCATATAGTCCACCACGCTGGCCTAGTGCGGGTTGGCGGACTTACATACCATAGAAATTCTTATAAATCGCTATGGTATGCAGGTTTCCTCACGAGTGGATGGATGGAAGTGCGTGGTGGCCTGTTGATATACGGACTAGACGCGGCTGCCAACACGTTCACGGTGGTCGCGGGTTCGAATCCCAGGGCACACCTCTGACTTTTCGGAGTCATGTGTGTATTGATAGTCAATCACCACGCACTAAAACGGTGAAGGAAAACATCGTGAGGAAACCTGCATACCATTAACACTATAATCAGACCAAATTGAGAAGGCGGTTAACATATACTAATTGCCATGTAGACAGTAGTTATACTTGGTTTGACTACTTTATGATTGGATGAACGGACTCATATTTATTAAATGTTTTTAAGATTTTTTTTTAAATTTATTAATAGTGTTGGTCATAAATTGCTTTATATATAATCAAAAGTAGTGATTAGGCGGCTTCTTTAGTATGACAGCATAATATTGTATGCTATAATTGTTTATGAGACCATGAATATGAATAATATTTATATTTTGAAGGTTTTAATCCCGACATAGTAATAAAAATAAAAAACATTGAGCCAGGGAGGTCTTTAAAGGAATCAAATTATCTTTGATCTCTCTTTATACTGTAAAAAATTATAGGGTTTGGAATAGTCGTTGATTGCTGTATGCCAAATAACCCTTTCCTTTTCCCATTATATTTCCTTCCCGATCCAAACGTGGATCATGGGCGGTAGTAATATCTTACCATCAGGTGACCTGTTTGCCTATCTTAACGATGAAAAAAGAATTGGCAAAAACATAATATTTTATTATTTACATTCACTGTTTACCTTAATATAATTTTAAAGTCAAGTGAAAAAGTGAATGTTCGAACGATCATAGTCCTTGGTAATGATAAACTGACTGTTATCTTTTTTAAAACAACGGCCAATTGAAAGAAAACGATGTATAAAGTTTTTTCGGAGTAAATAGCTTGACAGTCATCCCATCAAAAAAAATTAAATGTTCCAGGTTCTTATTCCCAGATCGAGTTTTTCACTTCACATAAGATTTCGGTTTGAGAAATTTCATATGAGTTGCAAACATCTGCAATTATTCTAGGTGAAAAATAGGAGTCTAACCTCTTGAAATACATGCCCCAATCATGCGTTAAAATTAAAAAACAAACTCTTATTTCAATATTCATTGCAACTAAACGATACATTTATGCATTATCGTGATAATAATTTTGATAATAAAAGATATATCATATGTGAATGTTAAACGCCAGTAAATTTCCCCATATATGGTCATTCGGCGAAAGAAGCTCTATCTAATCATTCGCGAACTTTGGTCTTGACGATAAACGTTGTTGATAAAAGCCATTATCTACAATATATTGTGATATGACAAAATATATTACGTATTAACTCGTCGATAGTTGTAGAGTTTGCATTGTTTTTTTATGTGTCGTATTTTTTTATTGTGATTTTTTAAAATGGTGTCTTTGTGGGATAACTGTGTGAAATGCGAGAACATGGCGCGCTTGGAGGACTATTATTATTACACGGTATAATTATTTATAATTTTATCATAAATTTTTAAAAATAACTATAAATTTATGTGATATTTAAAAATTATTGTGCTTTTCAATTACTTTAATCTTCAATACATAGGCTAATAAAAATATTTTAAAATTAGATGTAGAGATTACTCTTAAAAATAAAAGGAGGTAGTCAGCGCCATCTTTGATTACAAAGGTTGTCGAAAGTGAACCACAGAGGGCGTTATGGTTCAAAAACTGTACAATCGTTTTTATGTGAATTTTCCTCGTTGATTCCGTCATCATAATGACTGTAGAGCGCATCAATCATCTTTATGTTGACGGCAAAATACGTCAGTTTTGATAGTACGAAATCATTTCATGACGGCATCATTAAGCCGCTGGGGGCCGGGTATGAGGGTTTTCCTTAGTAATTCAATAAAGTTTAGGTATTCATAATCGGATAAAACGTTGATGAAATTATGGAGAAAAATTAAGGAAAAAGAAACTTCGATTTTTTTTTTGGATATTTATGAAATACAATTTTGAGAAAATAATACTTTGAAAATGTAAAGCGGATTAAATAAATACAATAGCCATGAAATAGACATATCATTTTTGAGAATATTATTTAAATTTAACAAATCTACGAATTCTTGCAAACTTGTGCAATTTTGTGCAAGAAGTGTTACCTGTTTGGGTAATTATGATACATAATAAATACAGGTAAAATATGAGTGGTGCCATAAAGTAATATAAATATTAAAGAATAACATATTTTTCCAGCTTCTAAACACGTTTGCATAGTTAAAATAAATTTGCATATTAATTATGCATTTATGCTTCGCTAAATATTATTCTCTACAAATATGACTTATTTAGCGTTGACAAAGAGCGTTTTTTTCACGGTTTTTGTCTCTTGTGTAGGTTAAAAGTTGCTCAATATTTGCATTGCTAGTCTTTTCCTGACAATCGAGCGTTAGAGCTTCTTTCCGACTATTTAAATAGGTCACAAAAGGCAAGCTTCTGTGGAAACCTTTTAGCAGTAGATTTTTAATTTGTTGTTTAAGTTTATAAAAATAATAAGACAGCCTACGCGGTACAGGTGGTTAGACACCGCCTGTGAAACGAGAGCGTATAGGTTCGATCTTCGCACCGAGAGAAATGCTTGTGCGGCCCACATATATTTCTTTCGGCTCTGGGTGTTTGTGAGATCGAAAACTCTCATAGTTCCTGATACCCGTTACACAAGCCTCGATCTTAGTGGGGGGTCAGGACTATGTACGTGACTGTTGGGTGTTATTTATTTATTTATAGAGGTTTAAGAGAGATTGCTAGCCACATGTTTACCTCTATCACATCAACCTCTATCAAGGTTAGTTATTTGTCATGAACTAATATCGATGGAATAGTTGGACTATTTTTAACAAATTTAGTCTAGCGTCTTAATTTTGAATGTACTCATAACGTCCGTAAAGCTGTTCACTGTTACCTCTACATGTTAAAGAATATAATAATAAAATACAGTTTTATAAATGGATACACATTTGATAAACGGATACATATGGACACACATTATATTTTTAGTAACGTGACTCAAGCTTGCAGTATATCCACTGACATATGACCAGTACCCACGTGTTCAATAAAATAACAAGACAAATATTAGTCATTATGCTTGACATTTTCTAGTAGAAGTAGGGTAAATGAGCAACAACTAAGGGATACATACAATTTGAAAATACTGCATTGTATTAGCCCATATACGTCCCACTGCAGATCACATGCCTCCTCTACAATCGATAGTATGATAGAGGGTGGTTATATATAGAAATTCTTACAAATCGCTATGGTATGCAGGTTTTTTAACGTTGTTTTCCTTCACTGTTAATTTGAAAATATTCAAATAAAAACCTTATTATACTTTAAAACAATGAACCACGTTGTTACCCACACATATACGGCGACGATAGTAATCATACTTCGTGACATTATATATTTTTTACTCATAACGTATTTACATACAAAGTACTGTCATACTCGACGCCAGCGGTGGGTTGCTTTATGAATGGGTTTTAGCAATGACATAAGGTGATTGTTCAATACGTTAGTCACTCGGCATTCCCAATTACATAACATATTTATGCACATGTAGTTGGTTATTTACCACATATTCATAATTGGGACTTTATCTATTATTTGAAGAGTGGGGCTGGTAATGCACACTTTTATCTATAAAATGAATAGGCTTCTACTGTAATGGGACCTGTTTCACATATGCCTATAATATAATATTTGTTTGTACACGTTGATACCGCTTCGCTTGGCAGAAAATTAATAATCCATTGAAATCTTATACTTATATTTTCTCTTTCTCCTCAAACTTTCTACCTCTCTTAAACATTTTAATATACTAACAGTATTTTTTTATTACAAATGTTCATATTTTCTTATTTATTGTTTATGGTCGACTATGACCATTCCTTATAAAGCTTCTTGTTCTCTCTCTGACTCTGAGTAGCAATAACAAATTTTGAGCTTCGTAATATCAAAGTCTTCATGGCTGACTCAGTGGCGCTGTTGTATTGTGGTAACATTTCAATAAACTGGAGTCAGGACTCTGTGTTTGATATGATCGCCGATTATCACATATATCGTGGGACGGAACATACAAGGCGAAACGACTCTCTCTCTCTCTCTATATCACCTCTGCCTATCCCTTCTGGCGAAGACGTGAGCTTATATATTTATGTATATAATATTTGTAATATCACCGTTGTGTTGTGTGTGTATTTGTCCAATTTAGCTCGCAAAGGGTGTGAAAAACATCGCCTGTACGAGAACGAAAAAATAGTATTTTAATCGATTTATTGTTAAAAAAATTAGGAACTCACGCGATGTACTCGCTTTATTGAAATTGATTCGTTTACACTTTTTTATCAGCTCGTTAACTAGAAAAATTCATTGCCTTGTAGCCTTTTTACTTGACTTTTTGCACGCACTTCTGGGAAAATATTGGGCTTCGTGGTGGCCGATTTTTTACACTTCATGCCAAAATATGTGGCATACGAATAAAAATAGCAACGACGTACAATTTAATTGTTCAGTACAGTATAACCTCCACTTTATTAATATGCCTTTTGAAATCGTTATATCATTTATTATCGATATATAATCAAATTCGAGTCGTAATTTATTTTATAGCAAAAAGTTACCCAACCTGCATTTTATGATCCCGTTGATGTCTTTCATTCGTGCAATATTAACCCTATATTTAAATAATATTTTCCTCAATCTCTTTTATGTTTGGTCGTCAAATCAAATGTTAATTGTTCCTATATTAGACGCTTTTTGTCACTGGATTAGAGACGAGTGCAAATGTTAAATATTTTCTCACGTGTCCATAGCGTACGTCATTATATTTGTGTATACTTAGTCCAACATTCCATCGTTGTACAACGTTATGCAATATGAAACAAATTGGTGGAAAATCAATTTGGAACATAAAAGGTTTGTCGTGTATAATTTTAGGTTTTCATTATAGTCTTAGTTAGATTTATTTTTATTTTCATAAACGGCAATTAGGTTGAAAATATGCACTTATAAATAAAGAATATACTAATTTAATAGTTATAATTTTCATATGAGAAAAATTATACCTATATAGTAAATATTTCTTGGGAATGAATATTATGTTTCCCAGCTGCAACAATTCAAAATTTGTCAAAAGTTGCGGCAGGATCTTAATTAATATTCACTGGCACATTTCGGCACAATTCGTCCTTGCCACTGAGTGTGCGGTCATTAAAGTATGAATGAAGTGCGGAAGGCGCCTGCGCAGACGGCATGCGTGACGTCACCACGCCGACCAATCAGAGCGCTGCACAAATACCCACAAATACTAATACTGATTAAAAAATCATCAACAGATTACATACACTGAGAACTATGAACAATATTTCTTGCAACTATGAGTTACTGAAAGGCTTCCGTTTCCTACAGTATTAAGGCTATTTGAAGTTATCTAGGTTTTCTAGTGCGTGATTAACTGACTTCTCAAAAGTCACATAACGGTTGTCAGGATGTAGAAATTAATGGTCCTTTTATTGATCAGGATCTGTTATATGATTCAGCAAATTTAATGATCTTTATTACTTGAAAATCTACTGTAAGGTCTTTAAAATCTTTGCAGCCGTGACTTAGAATAATAAGTTGAAATTATCATTACACATACACAAAGCAATGTAGATAATTCTAATTGATCGCAACTATAATACACTTTTGAAGCGCATTCTCGTTAGACTGTGTGGCCTAACCACTCTCAATCGTACTGTCAATTGTTGAGGAAGTCCGTGCCTTGCAGTCGGACGTCGGTGTCTGGGATAATTCAGATACACATACAGACACACAAAATATATTCTCAGACCAACGAAGATACACTGAAGTATGACTTATTGGTATACATTAAAACTAATTGGAATTTATGTAGAACCGCTTGCAAACAACCACCCGTTCGTGTTGAACGAAAATTCGAAATATTTCTCATCAAATTTTTCCGCACTGATCTTGTATAGTAACTTATTTTTAATTGTATTACCAATTTGATAGCGGAATTAACTGTCAAAAGTGCAGTGGAAATCAACGAAATAAATTACATATCGATAAAATTTTAACGTCATCAAAAGATAATTAGAAGGGGGTGACGTGTGCGTAGTAGTTCCGATGTTGATCTATTATAAGTTTTGTATTAGTTCTGTAACGTACTTCCCGTTGTGACGTAGGTTCATTGAGCTAGAGCCTCCGTGCGCCCGCGCTGAGCTCAGTGGCTGTGTGATCTATCCGCCGTACACACGCACTCATGTACCCAATTTAAAAAAAATATCTATTAATTTTGAAATGTTCATAGTGTTTTGATCCACGACCAGCCGGTGTATCTCAGTTGACATGGACGCACCATCCCGACCGTTCAGCTTTCATGTACGGAGGTGATCTTGTGAGTGCGGTTTTATATTTTGACATATTGAAGTGACATTTGACTTATGGAAAGTGGGCGTATAAAAGTGAGTTTAGATTACATGGATTTGGCGGTGACCTTTCCTGGATTTCAGTGAAGGCTTGCATGTAGTTCGTTGTGACGCAACACGCGGGACAGTTAATGTTTGTTTATCGCGCGGTACCTTGCCGGCTTTTTTGAGGTTATGATTTAGGTACTTATCATATTATGATCGTTTAAGTTGTAAGGATTGTTTGTGTAGAGCTTAATTCATGAGAAGACATTATAGTTATGTATATGAATGTTACGTTTATCACATAGTTTATTTATCTTAAGTTTAAGCCTTACGTTGTAGATCTCTACTAGAAGCAATTTGTAAGAATAAACGATACAAAGTCTTATTTTAATAACAGTACTAAACGATAATTGTTTTTCCATAATATGTTAGATTTCAAACTTTGATATACCAGACTTGTAATTTGCCTTGAATGTATCGTGTATTGCAGACGTCATTCACTCAAGTACCTATTTCATTGTTATTTATATTCTTTGTGCAGTATACTGGAGGATATCCCCGATATTCATTACTAAGTACCTAACCATGTGTTACATTTTTACCTACATACATGAGCTCACAGTAATGACGTGCGTGGCTCTACGTAACTTGATTTCCACTTGGCGACGTAGAACATTCTGGTTGTTTGATAGATTAATTAACCACTAATTGATAACACTTTTGTGACTTAATAATGCGATGTAGAGTAATTCTAGAGTCGTAGTAGAGCATGATAGAGCCGGTGAATTCTAGAGTCGGTAAAAAGTTGCCAATTCACATGTAAACAAATCAATAAAAAACTTCTCATAATAATTTATCGCTTGACATCCATCTAATTGAATAACGCCTTGGAAATCCCAAGCTTCGCCTCAAGTCTAGTCTTTCAAATAAAATACAGTCTAGGAAATAAAATCTAAAGTAGACAAAGCATCGTAAAGACATTTTAGTGGCGGAATGCTCTGGGTTTTTATCTCATTTGAATAATATTAGTAGAGCTGCTACTTGTAAAGATATTATATGGATTTTTTGTTTAAGTTCACTGATGATTAAAACAAAAAGATGAACATTGGATCTCACTGTTATCAACTAACATTTTGTCTTATGTTTTCTTCGCATATTAACAACATAAATAATATAAACGATGACATAACAATAATCGTTAAATTTTACGCGTCTCCTAATAAATATAATCAAAATAGTCATAAATCGAAACATAAACGTTGAAGCCACACGTTACATTAAAAACAAAAACACATTTAAAAACTTAGAAAAACCCAACTCAACATAATTTAAAGTAATGGGCAATTTAAGTTTAATCTCGTTCAGACATCTAGACACGAGAGTGGTGTGGTTATTGCTGGATTATGTCGAGATTTTGGTGGCAATAAAACCTCAATGTGGCATTGGTAGAGTCACGGTCATCTTGCTGGGCCATTTTTGTCCAATAACATTTCATGCTATGCTAAATCATTTTACTTTACGGTTAATTACACGTTTCGTGATACGTGTTCATGTCTTGAACGCCTATATTTTAGATTTAGTTTTTTGATGAGAAATGTTCGATAGTTTTATATGAAATGTACTTATTAAGAAATGAAAACATCCCTACATATTTGTTTACGAAGAGTATGAGCAATATATTTTGTAGTACTGATTATCTCTCAGAGTTTTTCCATTGCTTTCTTTTGGTGGAAACTGACATTAATTATATTCGAAATCTTTGAAAGTATATGTAGAATGCGTGATATTCTATTTTTAATCCTCTTGTACTTATTAATAACTCATACATACTTGAGAATATTAGCCTAGTCAACAGTGTAGTCCTCTCGAGCTATTTATTCTTTGAGTCGTTCTGAGCAAATTATCAATCGAGATTTAGCACCATTACATCATCATTTGACAACTGAAGCGTTGAAACTACTAACGTTATTAATTGATTTCTAATAAAATCTATCACGTTTTTTACGAGTAAAATAATTTTGGAATGGGAAGCAATTGCTTTAGTAACTAAATCAATTAATATTTCAAATGAATACAATATATTAATAATTTTAATAAGAGGTCGGTGTTAATTCTTTGTGTGTGTTGACCCTGGCTGACAGGGGTTATAGACATAGTGATGCGTGTGAGGGCGGGAAAGTTTCTAATAATAATTTTAATAAATCAAGTATATCAATTAGTTTACTTTGTAATATAATAGCTTATGATGTTATAATTATATCTGGTGTACTTATATTAACACGTGATCACAAACAAAAAAATCTTTACTAACTCCAATTATTTGATAGTGAATAATCTTCGTGTGTCGGACATAAAACAAATTAGTAGACCTCGTTTTTTCAGTTAACTAGGCGTAACTACGGCGAAAATAGATATTTAGTTATACTGTTTTTTTAACCAAATTAAATATAGTGTAAACGCAAATTGTTGAGGCTGGGAAAAAACTAAATTAAGAATGTATTATGATGATAGTATAATTGAGTTTCTGGGGAATATCTCAGTAATAAAATACCTATATCAGACATGAATAAATCATAGAACGTTTTCAAATAATGGTAAAGGAATTTACCCAAAATATTTTCAGTCGCATTGTCTATGAAGTTTTAAAATAATTTGTGAGGCCTTGTTAGTCACAAAGTTTTTGAATATATTTTATTACTGTGAATTACTGGTTCCTGTTGATCTATGTATCCAAACAGTGCATACAAAATATTCGTTAGAGTTTACGAGTGGAAATCCCAAGGTCTTGAAAATGTAACAGGCTAGAATTCGCTCGGTCACGAGCCGACCTACTATCGGCCGATACAATGAAATGACGTCACTAGTACCCAATGTCCACTTTTTGTTCAATGAACCGACTTCCTATAGATATATCAATTATGTCAATTCCATAAGACCCGCGAGAAGCACGTCATATTGCGCAGTGGAAGGTCATTTTGTAGTGGTTTTTGTTGCACGCGTCTGAGTTGAAAAAATGCAGGCACACAGGCAATTCCTTATCACTCATACTTAGAGACTGTGCTTGGAGCTATTGACGTCAATTTACCATTCAAATTCTCGCTAAAATTAGGGACTTATTATACAAAAGTAAAGTTGGTTTTTACAGTCCATTAACTGTATTATAATTGAGATTTTTCGGGTAAGCCCCTGAAAACCTAGAAAGTTAACACTTAGGTGATAAGTGTGTTCTTTAAGATAGGCTTCGAATTCAAAACATCCGTTAGTGGAGTTCATAAACTTGCGAGGGAAACGCGCCGGACATCCTCTCAGTAGTAAACATAGGCCAGACTTTAGGAACTACGCTGTGAACGCCGGAACTAACAAGTTTTTGCTTTGAGAAGCCGGTGTATTTAAGACTGAATGGGATGTTAAGACAATCATAGATTTAAAAATCTTAACGTGTAATCATAAACGATTTATAATAATGTAATCATGATAAAGCATCTTATATTACATTTTAATTACTTTATTACATTAATAATTATGATCGTAATTTAGATTAGCATTTTAAGATCGAAATGTAGGTGATAAAAGCAAAAGGTAATATCGAAAAAGTATTATAAATACAATATTATAGTTTTACTCAATCTTAATAATTTTGCTACATTGCTTATCATATTTAAATTAATAGCTATAGGCTAAAAATGACCCTATATAAATATAATTCCGGGTAGCTGCCACGTGTTTACTATAACAAATAGATTTATTCATATATGCACGCACACGCACTATATTAAATTGTTTAGGGGATTTAAACTAAAAAAAAAATCATACAAATCTTAGGCCGGATGCGGTATTTGTACTCCGTTCTTTGACATTTTGGTATGCGAATGATACACTTGATGTCAGCTGAAGGCTAAATACCTCTAATTTTATTACAATACTAATATATTTAATGTTAAAATTTATTTAAATATCAATTCAAAATAGATGCGTGATGTCAACTTAATACTAAATTTTGGTCATGAATTAGAATTGTTACTATGTAGTTAGATACATAAGAATATATTTATATTTTAGTAAGGTCAAATTTTTATTCTGACCTTTGATTTTGCAAATATATTTTTTGTACTTTATCAACTAGATAGATAAAAATTTACACTCGACGATCTAATCGCTGCGATAAGTATGAGGAAAATCTTCAAAATTTTAATATAAATATGCAATCGTGCTTTTAAAACTAATCATTTATATTTACGTACTGGTAAGTTCTATATCAGAGTAGCATTTACCATTCACATCTCGTATTGGTCCAATTAAAACTGGTGTCAACTCGTCTGCAATACAATTGCAACTACGTGGGAATAATGCAAATTGTTCGAGTTCTCATTGTTGTACATGTAAATTTAAAAAAAAAGTAAGAAAAATTGCGCGTTTGCGACGATTACATCTCATCTAACCGGTCCGACTTGATTTGTGAACATTTTCGCCCAAGAAAACGCATCGGCCAAGTTAGTCAGGCATTAGTGGCTGTCGCGATGGGGCTTTCGTTGCTTAGAGTGAGTTTTGTTATTTAAGAAACACTAAATTATACAGATTTAGCCCCAAGTTCTACTTACAAGGAAAACCCACCCGGTTAAACACAAGAAGATAATTATTTATCTCAAGAATTTGATAAACAATGTTCGATTTTCAAAGTTGTGTAATGAGATGATAATATAACTTTTTTTCTAACGGTGTTTAATTTTAGTTCTTCTTTGTGGCCAGGTACAATGACTCAGTGACTCAAGTTTTTATGTGTCTCCTTTAATATTTTTTTTTTATATAATTTGTGTTTTATACAATCTTTTTTATTATTATGGAGACATATTTGTAGAAATTTCGTGATTAACTGAGTGATACAATCATACGATGATTAAATAATTAGACAATTGTATCATCAACAACCTCGAACACACAGAATTAAGATAAAATGTAGCTCCAAATGATAGTGATACAACATAATTACATAGATAAATATCTTCTATCAGTCGATACATATAAATAGCTTTTAATTTTTTTTATCCACATGATAATTAACATTAAAGATTGAATTATAAAATATTGAGCAAACCCCCTTCAAAATAGTTTAAAAAATTATCAAGATGAGTTCATAAAATGTCTACAATAAAATTGTTTACAGTTAGATGTTTTGACTGATTCTCACTTACATTTTTGCACTTATCTCATTGTAATTCCCGTAAACGTCAATCGGCGAGCGTATGTCAATCAATATGGCGTTAAAATTCAATAACAGTAACACAAATAGTGGTGACAGTGATGCCGAAAATAACTACTTTTTGCGACAAAACTAGTTTTTGCAATTGTTGACTTTACAATAATGTATGATATTGCATGTTTTATTTTTGATATCGCATTAAATTAACTACAGATTTAAAAAGTACTTGTATAATTTTCTGTAAGAAATATTTTTTATGAATAACATGATAGAGTTACAAAAGGAAATTTTGTGTTTTAAGTTAACTTTTTAATTTCTGCACCAATCGACCGTCAAAATATTAACAGATTTTTGGAGATGAGGAAAACTATAACGTATTTTTAGCTAAAAATCTCTTAAGTATACTCAATATAAACAATTTATACGCATAGGTTACTCATTACCAAATTTAGCATCATCTGACGCGATTACGACGGCTGTTAGTTCTATGTCTGACATCTGGATAAACTAGTGCGTCGTCAAAGCGGATTGACGTGGAGCGAGCATGCGTACGAATATCTTGAACAAATATTTGCCCAAACTCGAGATCGGACCATGTGTAATGATTAACACCTGCCCTATTCTCCGAACTGGTATAGGAATATTTTTTTTTGTGATAAACAACTATTTAGTTGTAAATTGTAGATATGGCAGAAAACTTATGAAGACTTTCTTTGTTAACAGATGCCACAAACCGTGCCGAGGTCAGGGTGCAGCCCCCCATCAGCCACACAAGACGAGAGGGCAGTCCCCACATCGCCAGCTGATCTCCAGCATCTGCTCCGCTTGCTAGGCGCTTCGTCGCCCCCAGAACCGATGCTCCATTCCCCACCCAACCCACATAACAAGCCCCCTCCTCCATATCCAGAAGACAACAACTTCCTAGACCGCCTGTACGACTTTGAGGGTTATCCAACACCTTCTCCGTCTTCAGACGAAGGCTCCATACCCACAGTCGCCCTGCAGCCTGCTTCGCCTTACAACTCTTTGCAATACACAACACCTGTATTTATCAAAGAAGAGCCAAACAGACTGTCAGTTCCTGGATTCTCATCACCATATCCTTTATCCCCTTCGGGATCCTGTGTGTCATATGGCAGTCACAACCAGTACGCCTCACCTGTACCACATCACGAAGAGTACATCGACATTGAAGAGCTGCTGAAAGAGAACCAGATTTTGCAAGAAAGCGTACAACACAGTTATGTTACACCCAAAATAGAGATTGAGGAGCCCAGAGATCACATATTGTTGAGATCAGCGCTGGAAGACACGTCGTTTCAGAAGAGACTGAACCTTAGGCCAATTCCATTGGAGCTGGGAACCGTGAAGATGGAGGAAAGCAGTGGGGGCGACGAGCTGGTAGCACCTGATATCGATCAAGTATTATCGATGGCTATTGAACAGTCTAAGAGAGATGTGGACAACACATGTACAGTGCTTGGAATCTCACCAGGTGAGTCAATAAATAGTAACTTAGCTTTTACTTGTTTTAAGCGTAATATTTCTACAGTATATAAATGTTATCAATATTATTTACACACAGTTATATGTAGAAACCCACAATAAGCTCTAATGAATAAACATTTCGATAAATACCAAAGGCTGCATCAATCATAGTAAAGTTCGCAATGAGGTAGGTTCACATCAAATACAGTTAATGCATGTATTTATTTGTTTATACGCAATACATCGCGTGTTCGCAATACTTTATCGTCTCGTCACATGAATAAGTTATCGATCATTCGAAACAATCCATTCATAATTAAACGCACGACATGGGAATGCTGTACCATGTAAAACATCACTGTCATTTGTAATGAATGACGTCACGGCGTAAAAAACTATTCAAGTGTGTTTAAGTATCGCAATTATGGATCGCTTCTTAGAACATATGATTACGTAATACAGTAGATTTGTGTTGACCCAGAGATGCTACGTATGACGTTTTCTTTGCATGATTTAATTGCTTATTTAGAATATGTGCTTGCCTTAATAATTTCCAACTTTTGTACGTCAATTTCCAACAGTGAGTAATGTGGGATGTCTCTTAACTATCATGCGATCTGTGGTGTCGTGAGGATGAAACACGAGAGAGATAAAACCACGCAGGTTTCTAGTATTCATATACAGGGTATATCAAGACTGCTACCGAAAACGAAGCCGGGAGGTAGTTTAAGCGACTTCAGACACAATGCAACAGAAAAAGGTGCAAAAAAAAGCGACAATTTTTTTTGTTATTTTTTTCCTATCGACCATATTTGGGTGGTAAATACATTTTTTCTTAAAATAATAGTGTATACCCTTTTATTTATAAATAATCTAAGGCATAAAAGAGTTTAAATTATTATTTTAGCAAAAACTATGGATTTACCACCCAAAAATGACGATATTTAAAAAATCATAAAAAATAATTGT
This sequence comes from Hyles euphorbiae, assembly GCA_023078785.2. Taxonomy (NCBI): domain Eukaryota; kingdom Metazoa; phylum Arthropoda; class Insecta; order Lepidoptera; family Sphingidae; genus Hyles; species Hyles euphorbiae. The sequence goes on along the minus strand of CM041041.1, from coordinate 2,947,426 downwards.
CGCGTTTCTTTGCGAAATTTTTAGTCGCATTGTGTTTGTAGTCACTAAAACTACCACCCGGCTTCGTTTTCGGTAGCAGTCTTGAGATACCCAGTATACTGCTAAAACCACCGTAATGAATAGAAAAAGTGACATGTATATTTTACATTTATTATCTCCTTGTTTTGAGATTTTATTTTAAATTAATCGCGTATGATAAAATTTAAATTAAAATTCATTATATCGAGACCAGTCTGTGTACTTGCATATCAAGTATATACATTAATTCATACAAATAATTAATGCAAAACTTGATATCACAAGTTTTTTTCCACATTTTACATCTCTTCATAACGTCTATGTGTAAAAGTATATTAAGCTGCAATTCTATTTAGAAAATATATTATTTTATTATATTATTCTACAGTAGGACAGAACATCTCTCTTGTAAGTCAATAATGCTTAAACTCAGAAAAATATAAACCGCACATATCTTTGCGGAGAATGAAGTGGAAACTCCAGATTATGAAACCAAATTCTTAATTTCATTATTAGTGACGTACCCAGTATCAAAATATAAATATAATTCCTGGTTAATGAACTTCACTATATCATTAAGCGCCATTTTAAAACCAGGCTCGAAAAGCGTACAGCATTTCATAGTTTATGAATGTACAACATGGTTATGAATAGTGTTAGAAGTCATTGACCCCATACCATTGTGTCTAAAGCAGATAACGTTATGGCTCTTAGAATTAATAGACAATTTATCACATTACTATACGGCTGCGCTTTAGTAAATAATTTTCTATATTTTGATATAATCGATCAACTAATTAAGACTTTATCGAGACTAATTACTTGTTTCATGCACGATAATAAGAGGAAAATAACATCGTATACTACGAAATTATATAAATATTACAAATAAACATAACAGTCATACAAACAGTCTGGACTTTGTAGCTAAATATGTGACTCGTGATTTAAAAACATCGAGAATATTTTCAGTCTTAGAACACGTCACAAATATAATCGCAGATATTCCACTGCCTTAGGAATATAAATAAATAAAAAATGTACTTAAATACCTATATTAATAAATTAATTCTTCCTACAGATCCAATGCTATGGAGTACGGCGGACGTGAAATCCTGGGTGATGTTCACACTACAGCACTTCAACTTGCCAATGGTGCCGACAGAATATTTCAATTTGGACGGAGCTGGTCTCGTCGCTCTTACCGAGGAGGAATTTAACCAGAGGGCGCCACAGGTGAGAAAGAACTTCATTTATATAGTAATTGTAACGTTGACTGCGGTTGTCACACACTTGGTGTGTTATTCCCATATTTAAAGTGCCAGTGCCGTAGTGAACATGCAAAAAAATTATGAGATGTAAATAATTTTGCGAATTAAGTGCTGGTTGTCATTGAGTAAAGTTCCTATAGTGGGAATATTTATTATGATTTAATTTAAGATTGATAGAGCCAATAATCGCTGGTAAACTAAATCTGGAGTTTTTTTTTATTACCTCTGTAAAACGAACATAATATTATGGTTAATGCGGTGCGAACCAGTTAAATACCAACTTGCGACACAAGATTATCTCTCATTAACTTAATCACCCAACCTGCTTGCTCTTTACGCTTCACTACAAATAAATAAAAAAAAACATTCATAGTAAATAAAATGACATTCAACAACTACGTAGATGTTTCATCATTAATATAAATTATCGTTAAATTAAGACCTGTAGTGGATACAAGATGGACAAAGTTTAAATTGATTAAGCAAGGCAGATAAGGGGGTCAACCAACGCCTAGTTTCTGATACATCTTTGTTTACAGCATTCCATGACACGTGTCAGTAGCTAGGTTATCATTGACGTTAAATATTGTGTATAGTAGATTTTTATTGTATACTTTGTTTTTATCTTAAGTCTTTATTTTTAAGTTAGGGTGTAATTTTGTACTTATTAATGTACGGCTTCATAGTTAGTCAGAAAGATTTAAGGGTAATTTGACTACCAGATTGATAATATACAACAAGAGAGTTTGTAATAGATTCGCTTAATATAGAACCGAAAAACAAGGCATCTTAAATGATAGTGAGTTAACTCAATATCTATATCATATTATTTAATCTCTATGCATATTCACAAATGCCAAAAATAATTGGATTGACTAATAATACACAGCACCCAATCTGCTATACAGATTACACCGCGCTTTAGATCATCAATATTTCTAGTAATCGTTTCCTTAACTTTTTAGTCCGTCTGTAAATCACGTTTATGTATGCACATGTTTGCAGTAATGAGTATGACTCACACATTATTTTATGTTGCAAACTTTGTGCCACTGATTTCTGCAAACAATCTTACATATTAATCTATTTGTGACTCTGGAAAACATAATTTAATGATCGGTTAAATTCATTTTACTTAAAAGGTGTTAGTTACATTTTAAGATATCACCATACCCGCATGGCATCAAGGTTGGATGACGGTTGATAGATGAGCAAGATTATATTTCATAAAATTTTAGAGCACCTATTTAGTTCAAATAATACGGGTGATAGAATTTTAATAATTTTGATGAAAAAAATATAAACTTTATGTAGGTATTTCTTAGCAACTTTTAATAAACAATACTTCAATACAATTAAATTAAACTAATCAGCAAAATCAAATTTAAATTTGTGACAATATTAATGTATATAAAATCTCATGACACAATTGTATAATTTAATGTCATACGGCCAAAGATCACTCGGTTATTGTAACAATTTAACTAAAACATTTTCAAATGTTTATAAAATACAAAGACAATATCAGAATAAAATTTAAATTATGTCAAGTTTTAGATAAAATACTATGTTGTAATTTTGGCCCTCGATATGATAAAATTATCATTCGTTGAGCCTCGATAAGATTGTCACAATTGTTGTAAAGCGATAATACTTTGGATTTATTAAGATTTCAATTCAATTCTAATATGTGTCATAATATGGGCTGATACAGACAGATGTGTCATGATTTCATTTTAATTCAATAAACAATTGCTCCGACATTACGAAACAATAACAAAACATTAATTTCTCATTTTTAATCGCTTATTAGGAGGAATTGAATAAAATTTATTTTATATTTCACGCAAATTTTGCAATACAATTTTTACGTCTCACAAAGACTTAATTAACCGTCAACATTATGACTGTTCTGTCGTAATATGGCGTCAACTTAAAAAGAGGTAAAGACATTTACATAACAATGATGACAAGAACCTCAAACAGCACCCACTGTTACACAACTCGACTCAATAGCTTTGTTTTAGTAATAATTGCTATTATATCACTGTCATACGATTGATGACTTTAAACGACTCTAATAGATTACGCAATGTAGTTTAAATATAACAGGAGTAATTATTATTATTCTTGTTTCTGAGAATATAGGACTAAGACCTAAAGTGGTAGTGTATATTAATGTGAATAAATCTAAATAAGTTAAATACTCCAAAAGTTTTCACACAACATTCCATATGAAATGGCTTGTGCGGTATTAATAAACAATAAGACATTTTTGGTGGAGTACCTACCCAGACTCGTAACAAATTTTATTAACGAATCAAATTAAATATTTTAGTGCGTAGATTGGAGCCGCATTTTTGTTTCGCAACGGGCTTCGTAGTCACTGCACGAAGAATTTTTAAAATACTACTTTCATGCGTATACATACATATAGAGTAGAAGGAAATTTAATAAGTAGTTCCATTTCATAACTTCCAAGTTCAAATTGACCAGTGATCTCTCCAACAATAGATCAATTCATAATAAAACTGTCATTACACTTCAAACATAACAAATTGATGGCGTCCACAGGCGTGCTAATTAAGGCGCATAGCAGCCCATAATAGGGAATAAAACATTAGCCTGATTACAAAATGATTGATTTTGCAAATTAAAGGCAGCTAGCGTTATATTTAGCGATGCGCGATACCCAGCTTTCACCGAGCGATGAAAGTACCGTCCGCACGTTGAATACAAAGCGTTGCTCTTTGATCATGAGATTTACTTTCGTAGATATTGGTTTATTTAAAAGAATTGTCGTTTTTAGCAACGAATCAACAAACATAAAATAATTTCCAAAAATTGAGAACTCATTTTATTTATAAATTATGTTTTATTTATTCCTAGACTCAATTTTGTAAAGTATTACGAATACTCGTAGGTACTTTTTGGTATAGTTTATCGAAAAAATCTATGCAATTAAATATGCCGAATCAAATAAATTATATAACAAGACTGATTTAAAATGTCAGTTTGATTAAAGAGCATGACTGTTACTATATTATCGTTTCTGATAATCTCAATCCTAAATGCTTAGTAAAAATGAGATTACAAAAAAAATAATGTAAAGTAATTTTTACTCAGCAGAAACTGATACAAATCATTCTGACACAAAAAAAGATTATTTCAAAAATAAAACCGCTATCGATACTTCAGCACGCATACGGGCCGATGAATCTTCAGAACATAAACAAATTGCGCGCGTATCACGAGTTTCACACGGAATGTTTGATGTAGACGTCATTAGTTGCCCTACGGGAGCCGGTTCAGTTGCACACATGCTTTTTTACTGTAGATCATGTTTTTGAAGATAGAACAGTATGTTGTTCGGGGAAAATAGTTTAATTTATAGGAGTGTAATCGCTGTGCCCAATTATGGCAATGTTCCTTAAAATTTAGATATGTGTACATATATTTTTTAGTGAGAAAACGAATAAACAAACTGATAATTATGCCCATTAGAAAGAATTATAAAACAAAAGTCATCAAAATTCTATCTGCGTGAGACATTTTATTAGTATGTACAAAAAAAACAAAGGCATTAAAAATGACAAAGGTTTTCAATACTTATGTTTCGCATCAGATTGCCTTCTTACGCTAGAAATCATGCCTTCAATTTTTCCGTTTCTTCCTCTAAATCTCCTTTTATAATTCAGCATTAGAAATTAACAGCATCTTTGCAGATCTGGATATTTTTCAGTATTTATTCATTTTGAAACATGCACTTAGAAACCATCAGTAAAAATAATCTTTGTTATAGTCTGGAAGCACACTGTACGCGCAGCTGGAGATCTGGAAGGCAGCACGACACGAGCCCTGGAAGCCTTCCCAATGGACGGAGCATCAGCAATCTTCCCCCACCCCTGCTCCCCCTGGTCTACCGTCAGCTGACGACTTAAGTGAAGGTGAGATTACATATAGTTATTTTTTTATATTGGGATGATAAGAAAATGCAGCATAGTTGGTAGTGTTGTCTTTTTTGAAGTTTTCTGTGATATCCTTTTTAAAAAACCTACTTTTTTTATAAAGTGCCACTAGAACAGCTTATTGTAATTGGATTGTAGCCATGTCTGAGAGTGTTTTGGAAGCTATGGGTAAGAACTAGGATGCCACATATTTAAGGTGATGACTGTAGACTTATTTTTTTCTCTGATATCTCTTCTGATTAAGACAGCGTGTTATAGCATGATTTGTTAGATCTAGTCTGAGAGTGGATATAAAATGGTATAAAAAAATAATTAAATCGTTTTAAGACAGTTACGAATTTAACACAAAAAAACCCTGCTATTAAATGAAAATTACATTCTCTGAGCATGTTCAAACATAAAGTCAAGTGTTGCGAAACGAAGTAATTAAATAATAATAATCGACTTAGTAACAATAAAAGATCAGGCACTTTGACAAAGCATTTACAATAAATTAGTACAATGATACGACATTAGCCTATCGTTCATTTATTACTGATAAGATATAAATGTGGCAATGGACCATCTAAATAAATTATAGAGATAATTTAAAAAATATGAGTGCTGATAAACAACCATGTAATAAATTTAAAGATTTGAGCTAATCGTTTGTTGGTGGCTTATTTTTTAAAAACGAAAAAGAAAGTAGATATGGGAATAAAAATGTAGCATATTCAAGTAGAGAATATTATAATTTTTTATTATAATATTATTAATATTCTTATAATTTTCATTATAGTAGATTCCGTTATAATTAGATTCCATTATATTTCTTATTATAATAGATTCCGTGAAATCTACTAGTGAATTTAGGAATATTGCTAATTAAGTTTTATTGAGAACTGTGTATCTTTTTAGAGGTAGTGTCCTGACTATCTTATATCATAAAGTTATAATTAATTATCAGAAATACCAAAATAACCCGCATTAATTAATCACAAAGCTAATCCACGGACATTAAATCATAATTTAAAGTGGGTGTTAAGCTTCAGATAGTAAATCTTAATTGATGAGAAAGATAAGCAATACTGACGTTTTGAAAACCTCAAATGATAAAATAGGATAAACATTAACTGATAATGTTCAGTGTCTTTAAACTTTCAATCCAAATTACATGATAGAAATTAATTACGTATTTCGATTTTATTTCCATTAAAAAAAATATTCTTAATTATCAAAGCAGAATAAACGCAAAAGTACCACACATGTACTGCATTCCAGTCTACTTAATACCTGCATCATAAACCTACAACATTAAGAAAATACTTAAGTCCTAACCAAGTAAACATGAAGTACTCAAGATGGCACGCATTGTACTTCAACCGTTAGCCGATAGTGTGGACGGCCCACTTACGCTTCTAGATAGAGACAAATGAGCTGTGTCCACCTGAAGATGTAAAACCTGCTTTATTAGCCATTTGAACAAGGCACATCTGGGACAGGCATACCTCCCTGATTTGTTTGGCATTGTTTGAAAAATTGCCTATTGTCGGAACGGAAGATATTGAAATTTGCAATGATGGATGGTTAGTGGTAATTATGGGACACGTAATGGGAATTAAGTATTGATGTCGATGCGATATTGTTATTGATGAATATAGGAATGATTAGTCTACAAAATTAGTTGTCGACTTTAATTTAATCAAAGAATCATAAGAAAAATTAAATCCTAAGTATAGTACTAACAATTAATTTAATAAAGTAAATTATCTTTCCAGATAAAAAATAACACAAAGAAATAGTAAAATCAATACAAACAGTAGAATTCTCAATTATAACAGTTATTAAGTGCAGATTTACGTAAACAACGGCTGCAGGCATAACAAAAGAATTACCTGCTTTAATCTATACGGTTATAAATGTAGCAATACAGATAATATATAAGATTTCATAGTATTCACAAAGAAACTAAGTCATAGAAACTTATCCGATGGCCGTTAGCTCATAAATAAAAAAAGTGTCGGAGTGGCACAGGAAATAGCAATCTACAATTATCTGTTACTTGCTGATGTACATGTGTGTAGAGATTTATATCTGAAGGCATTGGATAAATAGTTCGATACCAAACAGGTCAGTGTGTTATCAAGTGAATTCGATTAGACGTTAAAAATGCATCTCTCGTTTCAAACGAAAATGTGTTGCACAAGTTGTGGCTGTAGTGCTTTGCAGAATTTAAAATTCCTAAATTTTAAAGTAGAAATTCACTTGTATTTAGAAATTATGGCCTGATTTGTGGCACTTTCACAGCCAAAATAAAACTGCAAAAATATATTTGGAAGTAAACATATTATGTTGATATTGAAATATATAAGAGCATACAAATCCCCACTAGAATGCACAACTATAAAATCGATAATTTTTAAAAACGATTCATCTGTCCACATATAAATTCCGATATCCACCGCAAAACCGCAAACGATACTTATATATAAAATTTAAAATCAATGACCAACAAATTTAGATAGAAGTTGAATCGTCTGCAGTTCTCGACCACACCCATTTACAGTTAATCCATCTATCAAACGTTCACAGTTCCATTGGTATACTGTGCCCTTTCTCGATCAGACCCATACGCGTCGAGTCCACTTTTTATATATTTTCCCGACGACCTGGTTCACCCAGTTAGCCGCTGGACCCGCAAGGTCGCATTAGACAAAGATAGATGTAAACATTTCCATTGCAAAAGAGGTAAAAAATTACAAAATTGCTCTGCGTAAACAAGACATCTACATAATATACGGGAAGCCATAAAGATAAATTGATTTACCTCAGCATTAAAATATTTATGAATACCCAAAACCATGACTCGAGCCTGAATAATCCGAAATATGTCGCGAAGGTCTCTTAAGTTATTTTCGTAAAATGAAATATTAGAATTCTAGCTTATAGATCGTACGTTAACGTTGCCATTATCATTTGTGCTAAAATAGGTGACCTCAATCGAAGTCTACCTTTGATGTTTGACGTTTTATTTGCTGCAGTGCAAATATTTGATATATACTTCAATGTGAACAATGACGTAATTCCAAAATCGATACAATAATAGCACCACGAAGAAATCGTTTGGAAATCTATCATTGTGCAGTTTTAAAGAAATCGTTCGAGTTTGTGAATGAAATTGTTGCTTGGCCAGATATTCACCAGCCTACTATTGAAATATTCTGTATTTTCAAACATTTTAGTACCAGCAACATTCCTAAGAGCACTTAACTTTCTTCTTTAAATAGAATGTTGCTGTTTGAATTGCATAGTGTGTTTATTTTACACGTTTGTATCTCGTCTGTTTATCCGTCTACCATTGAAGGTCGCTATAAATTTGGACAATGTTTACACTATACGCTACTGAAATAAACTGAGCTGAACGTTGGAAAAATATTGATATTTTCCTATAATAAGTAGCTATTGCCAGTGGCTTCGTACAGTTTGGAATGTAGGGATGTTCATAATATTTTGATAAATGTTAGCAAAAGTTTACTGTTGCAAAACTGTGTGCAAATGTTTTAAATGATGATAATGATGACGTTTGCTAATTGGTACTTTCTTCTACAGATGAAGATTCAGAGTCAGCAGGACCGAGCGTGAGCACAGGTGGTGGTAAAGCGAAGACTGGGAGCACACATATACACCTCTGGCAGTTCCTTAAGGAGCTTCTGGCATCTCCTCATGTACACGGATCGGCGATACGGTGGTTAGACCGAAGTAAGTTTTATTTAACATTCTGCATATCTCTTTACTGTACACTTAATTTATCAGGCTACTTCAGTAACATGTGTACTATATACATATGTTCTTTCCCAGTAATATGCATATCATGCGTTTCTAGAATTTTATTGGTCATTGCGCTTTATCAGACGATGATAATTTTTGACCTGCCGAGTTCAATATACTGTGAAGAATCTTCATAAACTCAATTTGGCCAGCACGTGATTTTGATCGATTCGTGTTGAAATCTGCAAACACTATATGATACTTAGGAAGTGCTTAATGACGTCAAATAGTATTTTTTATTACAAGTTAATCTAGTTCGGCAAATAAAGATAGCTGTATTGAAGACTACAGTCATGTTTATTTTTAAACAATTACGTTATGTTGCGACTGCAGCCAATCCATCATTTGATGTCAAAGTCGCGATAATGGAAACATTTCGACGATTTTCCAATCGATTCGTGTGAAGTGCTTTCAGATATAGAAATTGACGTCAAACAATGTTTATTCTGTTGATTTCTGTACATATTGTTCAAATAATGGCATTATCGACAGGCGAAATACAAGCGATTTTGTTGACGTTATTATTTTTATATCAATTTTCAAAAACTGAAATAACTTTAATGTGGTGTGTAAGCATTTAGCTTTTATCAACTATGCGAGAGGCTTTGCATACTCGTAAACCTAAACCAGAAACGAAATTTTAGACTAGTTATATAGTCTGTAGTTCTCAGAGCACAACGGAAGGTATTAAATTTAATGCTAATGGATAAATTTTAATTTCCACGGTCATCCATCGAACAAGTTCAATTAAAAATGAATACACCTAACAAGAACACACAGATCAGCCATAGAAATAAAGAGTTTGGGTCGTATCTATTAGATCATTTTGTTCCAACATTGGACGATCCCACAAATACCTTGATGGGAACGTGGCTTTTAGCTCAAACCACGCAGGTTGTCAAACTTAATATGTCAATTGATCATGAGCACTTAACGTTCTACGGCGCAGCCACAATTGGGTTAATGCACGATATTTACATGAAATCGTGTCGTTAAGCGCGTATCGCTCTCAGTTATCTGCTACTAATTAATGAGTCCACGTCTTGATGCGACAAACACGACTTCTATTACAATTTTATATCAGTTGGCAACAATGCTTTATTCTTAAACCGTGTCGTTTATATATAAATTGACCTGTGTTGCGCAAATGGTAGTTTATTTATTGTGTTTTGTTAATAGCGCTGGTAGTTATTGATTTGTGTGATGGTAAATGATTATATGGTAATTATATGATCTTATTTGGTAATCTTAAATGATTATAGGTGCGTTCTCGGTGCTTTTGGTGTAGTAGCATAATACCGCTGAGGTTTTGTATTTCTTATCCAAATCACGCAATTCATTTATCATGTTTAATTAGATATGAACTATTTATTTGGCAGAGTGAAAGTAAAAACGCAAATGTTCCTATTCTATAAGCCTTTGCAAAATAATGTTATTATAAATAATAACTTTTTTAAATATTTCTGCAAATTAATCGTAAAATACCATTTCACGAAAGTCTAATAAACTTAGTAAAGAACATCAAAGGGTGTTTTAGATTTTACTATATTATTCCTAGCACAATCGTTTAAGTTTTATAACTATTATTTTACAAAGTCGCGCTTTTGAGTAGGTTATCATAATTATAATCGCTGTATTTATTACCTACAATCATGTTTAGATCAACGGAAAAGTGAAGGCAGATAATAAAAAAATATATCAAAAAATAATATTACTCATAGTAAAGGTATGGCAACAAAGTAGATAATTTCTTGAAAACATATAAAGACTACAAGATTGCAAATTTAAATTAATAAAAGATTTTCTTATATATTTCCAGAGCTTAAAATTAAAATCTTAATCACACATAGTTCATGTGTGATTAAGATTTTGACTTACAGGAGTCCCAAAATAGTCTTATAAATATAATATTCTTTTTTCTTTACACATCAGACCTCATTCAAAATAAATCCAAATTATGCCATTGCATACAACATAATTTTGACGTAATTACATAGTTAGCTAAAAAGATTGACGTCACACAGCTACCAAATGTATAATTAGGAGTATAACCTAATAATATATATGCCAAATATAATTAAGTGGTATAGACAAGGATTAAGTGAACAGTGCTCTGGAGTCTAGACCTAAAGTGATAACATAAAAATTATACCGTAAAACGTAATGGTTATCAGTAATAACTAGCATATAACCAGTTTCTATGTGCTAGCAAAAAATGGAGTCAACAAAGACTCTTTGTTGGAACTAGTTTGTTTGTCCTTTAAGATAATATCACAACTATTAACTTCAAACAATAAAAGATTGCCTCTGTTCATTGCGATTTTATTGCTATTGCTAACACAATGGTTATTCTTAAATTAATACGTGTAAAATGGGAAATAATCCTAATGAAACAAATCTGTTGTAATTTATCAAAATTTTGGTGCTGAGAGATCAAAATTTTCAGGTGAAGACTCAAGACAAATATTTCTGTATAGGTTTGGAAGTTATGTATAACTGCTTGGTTGTTAGTTCTGACGATTCTATTGCGCGTATATGAATAAATACTATTCATTGTATATTTACAAGCTAACAATGATAATTTAATAATTTAAAAATCTAACGAATTAATGAACATAAGGGATTTCCAATTGGCAATTACAAACAATGAAAATATTCCATTATTGCTTTCATTCATTGAATGACCATCGATTTATCGAAACGCGTTCACGATTATTGTCATGGAAAATTCATTTGTTCACATTCTCGAGCCAAGGTGAGCGGGATATTTATTAGTCGTTCTATAAAATAGTCCACCGAAAGGTTACTTCATACTGTCGCACTATGATAGTAAATATTAACGTAAATAGTATTGTTAAGTGGTAAAATCGATTGTTGGCACAAATCGGATAATCGATGATGATAAGTAATGATGATTTTGTTTTGCGTTATATTCATTAATGACTCGAATTGTTTTAGTATTTATATTTTAAACTAGCATCTCAGTCAATATTTTTTTTTTCAGAAAAGTACACGAGCTTGTGAAAAATTACTTGCAATTATATTTTTGCATTCATTACGAATATTAAACGAATACATATGGGACAAAGAACCATTAATTTCTAGATCTAGGTTCCCATAGTCTACTAATGACAAACTTTTATCAATCAAACTATTGGCAAATTTAGTAATTATACTCAAAAAATAAAGCATCCAAACAGAACGACTCAATTTTTTTATCGAGTCGACAATCATATTCGCGTGAAATCGATTGTCTCACAATCGCCAACATCGATTACAAAAGTACCTAATCCTTCATTCGGTCGTGACTGGCCTTTACGTACGCCAGCAAAGCGTTTTAGAGATTTATAGCCCATTATGCCGTAAGACATGATACTGCCCTTTTTCGGTTGTCACGAAATGATATTTTGAATGCGCAGCTGTGAATAACGTTTGGGAACATTATGGTCTAGTCACAATTTAAATGTCGCAATTATAGTGAATTATGTATAAATTAAGATGTAAAATTGATTACGAAGTGTTTGAAGAGTAGGTATCATAACATTATCGCTGAATACAAGGTGTCTATTATTGAATACACGTTTCACATTTATCGTAAGAACGATCTATTTTAATAGGACTGTTTTGATTTTATGCGATATTTTTTATGTGGAAAATACTGTCTTTTTAATATTCTAAATATTCCGTAAACTTGGCAAAGTTTACAGAATATTTAAAAAGTTTTTTGTGGATCACGTAAAATGATACGAAATTTAAATCCTGGAGTAAAATTGATTACAAAACTGCTGACAGAATTTTAATGAGGTTCAGAAGTCTATACACCTAATGAAACTATGCGTCTGGTTGCAATCTAAACGTTTTCTAGTATTGTAATACTTATTTGACAAATTATCGGACGTATGTATAGAGAATTTACTCCACATCAAAGGATTTTATTTAAGACCCTTGTTTAAAAATGTAGCAATTCCTCTGCTCTGAATTGTTTTTTTGTACCCTTAGGTATCGTCATCATTCTCCCTATCAGTTTCGGAGCCGTTGAAAATGATTTTATTTATGCCCTGTGTCAAAATTATTCATAGTTTCGCATTAGGTATTTTATTGCTTGAGTCACTGTCTGATGATTTAAAAACGGGTCTACACTATCTGTCTGACATTTAAGATTTAGTCGCGCGACTAATTCTCTATAATCGATCGATTTGCATAAGGCGCAGTTAACAAACCGTGGCGCGATGATTCATAGCCGAATCATAATCGAAACATCTGCAGTTTTAACCATTTTAGCCAAGGCATTATTCTCGCCATTCGAATCAAATTCCAAATTTAAAATGACAATTACGTGTGCTCGTATAAAGAAACTACAGTATTTTAATTAGACAGGTTTACGGGCGTTTGGAAAGATTACGTCCAATGTGGCTTTTATGAAGATTTACAGACATTTAAGCGAGTTTACAGTTCAGTTTCCCGAATAAATTTTAACGGGTCGGTTTAGGCAACGCAATGACCTTTAAAAATATTGTAAAATATTCACTGTCCAACTGGTGTCTCTTAAAAATAAACTATCAATTGTTTAGTTAGCATTCAGCGCAGGTGGCTAATGCGTGTCGTGTTCTTGCAGGTAACGGTGTATTCAAGATTGAGGATTCAGTTCGCGTGGCCAGGCTGTGGGGTAAGAGAAAGAACAGGCCAGCGATGAACTACGATAAACTGTCCAGAAGCATACGGCAATACTACAAAAAAGGCATCATGAAGAAAACAGAGAGGAGTCAGAGGCTCGTGTACCAGTTTTGTCACCCATACTGCTTATAAATACACTGTTAATTTAAGTTATATGTAAATAATTTATTTAAGATGTAAATAAGGGTGAGTGAGCCGCGGTAATGCGGACGCGACGTCGTCTGGGAGCGTTTTGCGACGCTAACGCAAAACACGGTGCAGACGCTAAGTTTGTGGACGGCCGAATTTTCGACGGTGTCTGTTAAGGGCGAGTTAACGCCTTGAGACCGCGCGAATTATTAGGCTTCGTGTATACTATCCCTCCGCGAAATTCAGGAAAGGTAATTTTCTTTGGAATTTCAGCGGACGGGACTGTTCTGTTGTGTTTAGTTTTAAGTTTATTTTTTTACCGGCGAATAGGCAACTGTGATAATTTTTTTGGGATTCTCAAAATGATCTACGTTGGCGAAAGCTGGTAATGTTTATCCCATATATCTATGATATATTTCTAGTACGTTCTATGAACTTTTAGGTAATTAAGTGACGTGTAAATAGTGTTTTAAGAAAATAAAGAAACATTTATTACTTTTTAGCTTATTACACGTATAAGTGATACGCGAAGAGATTATTTTTCGTAGATATTGTTTTAAAAATTTGTATCTATACGAGTTAAAAATAATAAAAAAAAGTCTATTGACAATGACGAGTGACGTCATAAATGTAATAAATGTAAATATTCTCAAGATGGCGGACAGGAAATGTGTGCAAAATTTTGAATTAGGAATGAAAAAATGATTTTGTGCCAAATAGACGGAAAGGATTTATTGGGGACAAAATTGTCTATGAATTGTGATAAATTTTGGTTAACCCGCCGATGTGAATACTTTTTGTATAAAAAGGAAATCAAAAAACATTTACAATAATGGTGTCGGGTAACGTTAAGATATGGCAAATAAGTGCGACGCAGTTAGCGTTTTATTGATAAGATCTTAATAATTATTATTATTGGACCAAACTAATGTAGATTTTATGAATCTATGATTGTAATTGTTCATAAATACAATAAACAAGTTAATTAATTTAAATGTTCTTTTTGTTTAACACTTCCTCATATATATATATATATTAATTTACTACTTTATTTAGAACTTTTTACTTACGTAGTTACGAACTGGCCTTATTCATTTGGTAACAAAATGACTGTAACTATGATCATCTCAATTCAATTCTCAAGAAAGAAAAGTTTTATTGGACATATAAGCATAATAGCATCAATGGTATGGATTTTTCATTCACGAAAAAAGGTTACTCGTAAACAATTTCTAAAACAATACACACTTAACTATGAATACGCCCTATTAAAATATTGAAATATTATTGGTTCTACTTATCCTTGGGGGAGGCCTATGTTCAGCAGTGGACTTCCTGTGGCTGAGATGATGATGAAGTCTGAAGTGTCTGAAGTCGCTTAAACTACCACCCGGCTTCGTTTTCGGTAGCAGTCTTGATATACCCTGTATATGTAGATATTTGATTATTTTAGACATAAATTTTCAAATCTTTGAGGTATTATACTAGAGCGGACATCGGGAACAAAATTTCGGCGCATATGATCAAGGGCGGATCCAGGGGGAGGTCATGGGGGTCATGACCCCCCCCTGGGCTGGCCCCAGATTGACAAAATTTATTCATTATCTTGTTGATAAAATTTGTATGTCTATAAATAAAGTAAAAAATTATGTGTGTGTTCACAAATCACGGCTGTAACAAACTTTAAAAAGTCATTATTACGAATTTGAGTTTTGAAATCGGACCCAGTGTTCTGACATGAACTATATAACCCCCCCCCCCTGGCGTAAAATCTGACATGAACTATAATGTGACCCCGCCCTGGCGTAAAAGCTGGATCCGCCCTTGATTATGGTTTAGGTACAGTATTCCCGTGTGATTCACTGTGCATACACAGTGAGCACGCGATAATCCAGTGAAGCGAGAGGGAAGATGATGTTAGTACGTAGGCGTGACATAGACAGGAACAGAAGGAGTGATACGGTACTCTATTTTTGTTTTGTAATAAACATTTTGTTTGCCGTCTCCTCTCTAGTACTACCTTATTAATTAATAGTAGGGGAGGCCGGACCGCAAAATTTTCAGTTACTAAAGCGTCATGGGGACCGATTAGATTGTGAAGATTTGGGCCTAAAACGAAAAATAATTTATGTTCACTTTGCCATTTTAGTGGGGAGGAGAGCGTGTGTTAATTTTCAAAAATGTTAAAATATTCACTTACATAAAAATACTCGAGCGCCTCAGATATTCACGGTGCTTACCCGCTTTGTTTTTTTAACAACCGAGAGATATTATTCTGACGAGTAATTAGGGGAGGATGGCTGTAGAAAAGGGTAGAAAAAAATAAATAAAAGAAGTTATTCGAGCGTGTCAGATATTCGAAGGGAATATTTAGAACACTCAAAAAAGTGTCCTATTTAAATATCTGACGATTTGGGTGTGGTCAAAAGTCATGGCAGATTTTTGAAAATGTAAAAAAAATCGTGACATTAAAATACTCGAGCGCATCAGATTTTTACACAAACTGTTTAACTTGATGTTCTAGTCGTCCCAAATGATAATCTGACAAATATATGAAGGAATATTCTTAATCTGTTAATTTCAAAGAAAATAATTATTTTTCCAATTTCTGAGTGGAATAAATTATTACGCATATATGTAGGTGTAATTTTATTATTATTTATTAATACGAAATAGATTAAAAAACATTAAAACTATTTTTTTATCTTCATCCTCACTGGATTCATCTTCAAAATTGCTTCGTCCTTGGTCAATTTCTTCTTCATTTTGTGTTTCTGTAAAAAGGAAGGGTTATAAACTTTTAAATTTCCTTTTTCTTTTGTATTATAGTATTTAAAAAAACGTATCTGAATCAAAAGTATCTCCTGATATGTCAGGTGTTATGACAATATCTTCGTATGCTTCAGGAAGTTGGCTACCAAGAAACTAAGTCGGCTCTAATTTGGTTTGGGGATAGTGCGAGAGAGTGAAATATAAAGAAAGAGTGAGAAGGAACAAGAGGCGCGGAGTTTCAATTCAGTTCTCAGCAGCTGTACGCGCCACACTATATTTATGGTTTAAGCTACATCGCCCCATGAAAATCGTCAGATTATTTTTATTCTGTAATTCTTACAGGATTTCCTTCAAAATAAAAAAAAATTAATCGCGCTCGAGTATTTCATAGTGACGTTTTTTTCTTACAATTTTGCCACTCACCCATTTCCTTATGCCACGCTAAAATCATCAGATTATTGAAATATATTCTGTTCTGTATGTATTTAACTTACCTGCCATTAATCTGACGCGCTCGAGTTTTTCTGAGGATTGATTTTTTTTTACAAATCTGACGGGCTGTCCTCGGAGCACGCCCCTATATAAAGGGTTTATATATGGTAGGAGTACATTACAAGGAATAAGGTTTCTCCTCATATAGTTTTCTGACGCGCTCGAGTAACTCTTCAAATCCCCTCTTGGGCTCCCCTACTATAATATGTTCGATCAAAAAATACTAGCTAGATACAGGGTCCGGAACAAAATCACTACATTATACATTTGAATTTCGAACTACGACATGTAGCAAAAATTCTTAAATTATAATCAGCTTCAGGTAACAATAAACCTAACTCCTTTAAATAAGATTTACTATGGTTTGGACCATAATAAAATCAAATAAGAGCACACGCTCATTTGCGCTCTTATTTCTCTTGCCGTTTTTTTGGCCGTTACTTATAATCTTTCAGTGTGCATATTTCATGGAAGACTGATATACATATAATTTCCAGTAAATGTACGCAGAAGGGTTAGGTAAGCTGAAATACACGTGACTGTGAGCCTTGATCTAACCTGACGAAATATTTAAGCCTTGTGATTAGATAAGGCTAGAAGTGGGTTCTATAATTGTAGGCATATTGGGTAATACGCGTGATATTTTAACAAGGTAACATATTTTATATCGAATATTGATGAGTAAAGTAAGGATTCATTAATCAAACGTATATTAGTAAATTAAAAAATATAGCAATGTATGCTAACGGACCAGACGCTGGTGCCAACACGTTCACGGTGGTCGCGGATTCAAATCCCAGAGCACATGTCTGTCTTATCGGATACAAGTATGTATTGATAATCAATCACAACGCACTATAACAGCATAAGAAAACGCGTGAGGATTTCTACATAATGCCTTGCATAGCGATTTATAAGATTTTCTATGGTTTACAAAGTCCGCCAACCCGCACTAGGCTAACATGGACTATATGGCCTAAGCTCTCTCCATCGTGCACAAGATTGTAGGGAAGGCTCGTGTCCTAGCGTGGGACTTATATGGACTGATACAGTAGTCCAACTACAACATAAAGAAGTTTTGAACTAAGGATACATTTTAAATTCAACTATTAAATAATTATTCTTCTATTGCTCTGTTGACTGGCTCGGTGGCATAGTTGTACTACGGTACGGTTACAAAGCTGAGGTCTCGGGTTCGAATCCCGGGTTGGGCAAAGTGATATTGGATTTTTCGATTCATTATCAGCCCAGGGGTTATAAATCCGAAACGAAGTTCGAAACTTTGGACGATCGAAGTTTATTTACGATACGAATGTACCTACATATACTTATGGTCGTTATTGACTTATAGTCGTAACCATAGACTTATGGTTACGATATCTGTATCAGCCCATATACGTCCCACTGCAGGGCACGGGCCTCCTCTACAATCGACAGTACAGTATCGAGAGTGGTTAGGCCATATAGTCCACCACGCTGGCCTAGTGAGGGTTGGCGGACATACATACCATAGAAATTTTTATACATCGGCTATGGTATGCAGGTTTCCTCACGATGTTTTCCTTCACCGTTTTAGTGCGTGGTGATTGACTATCAATACACACATGACTCCGAATAGTCAGAGGTGTGCCCTGGGATTCGAACCCGCGACCACCGTGAACATGTTGGCAGTCGCGTCTAGTCCGTTTACCAACAGGCCACCACGCACTTACGATACACGTTACGGTTACGATATACGTTATACAAATTCAAACTTTTACAGAGTAGGTACATTCGTATTGTATATAAACTTCGATCCTCCGAAGTTTCGAACTTCGTTTCGGATTTATAGAGTAGGGCCCCAGAGTCAGGAATATGTGCCCGATATGGCGATAGGCCACCTATCACATCGCGGGACGGAACATACAAGGCGAAATGTGGGTGCAATGGCACCTCTGTCTACCCCTTCTGGGAAAAAGGCGTGAGTTTATGTATGTATTCTTCTATTGGTTTTTCGATCCAAAAATATCTTTTTTATTCAAACTTGAGTAAATTGACTGGATTTCATTCAATTGTTAAAGGCTGTATCGTCCAAATACAGCATCGGATGGCTAATTACACGTCTGTCCCTCTATTCGACACGAATATGAGGTTTTGACGTCGGTTCAGTTTTGCATAATTTCCCAATAAGGTTGCTAAAGGGAGAACGCTTATCGTTAAGTCATAAGCCAAGTTGCACAAAACCTATAAATTAATGTTGTGTCGCTCCAATGTAGAACCCCTTCTCACCCACTCACACACATTCACATAATACAAGGAGACAGTGGAACATGATATCATAAAATATAATGCATTGCATCTACGACACGTTTAGGTATCAAAATGAGAGTTCGAAAACTGCTCCTCGACAGATTGGCAGGACTATCATAACATTTTATTTATTTATATATATATATATATATATATATATATATATATATATATATATATATAATTATATTATTCTCAGTATTTATGTATATTATATCTTGTATTTATGTATATCATATTTTATATTTGTGTAGGTACTAGTATATGTATTGGGTATATATCCTCGATTTACATCTCAACCCATTTTTATGCACCTTCTGAATTTATCTCTGCACCACCTGAAGGTTGGCTGCTAGAAAATGCCTTTGGCATTAAGCCCCGCCTGTATACTATTTGTATATGAAGTATTAAATAAATAAAATATGTAAGTACCAAACAGTCATATTCACAGTCCCGTACCCACACTATGATACAAGTACTCTAAATGACTTTTTGCATACAATATTTGTATACTGCACAAACATTTGTCTCAGTACGGACATCCAACCCGTGACTTCTGCCAAGACAACCGACTTTCAACCGACAGCGCCACAGAGGCTGTCTAAAATTGATAAACAATGTAATTCGTATTAAGCTCGCCTGAAAAATGCAATAAAAATGATAATATATGAATTTGAATCTATGAAAATATTAAAACAAAGTACAAAATCTGGAGCGTGTTGCGTCAAGTTACGCAAATATGACGTCAGAAAACGCCGGTCGCCGAATTCCAAGAGTGAAAGTGCCTTTCGCCTCGCCTTGGAGGGGAGTACGTCCTCCGCGGGGGAGAGGCGAGGGGCGCGGGGGCGGGCGCAAGGAAATTGTGTAAGATCGCCACTTGATATTCAACTTTTATTGTTTGCATGAGTACGATTTGACAAGTCCTGTTAAGGCTAATAGAACAATTGTCGATTATTTTTGATGGCATGGCTGACTGTCGTCAGATTTTTTGGTCAGTTTTTTGAGCTATTTGTTTATGAAAAGCTGGCTGTGGAGGCATCGTTAAATAACCTAGACAGCCTGGTTACAGTCGCCAATTACACATCCTTCGAAACTAACAGCCGTTTTCTATAATCTATCTATCTTTATCAAGAGTTTTCATTAGATATTTCGATGCATTTTTTATTTCAGCTATCAAAGATAGAGAGGTATGGATGTGCTGCAAATATTTATAGATAGCTAGGTAAGATACATATGTCCATCCCTGTTTGATGAAGCGTAGAATTGCACCGTCATAGTAATGGTAACTATTTTAACCTCTAGTCAACAATAGATAGGTTGTAGAGAATGGCCGTTAGTGGCGATGATTAATGAAACACAGGCTTGAGATATTACTTTTGATTAAGATGCGTTGCGGTAACAACGTAATATAAGTATGGAAGGGGTAAGAACGTAAGGTCCAATATTTTATATGAGTTTACATTCTTACCCCTTACGCACTACTATTACTGTGCTACACTAACGCATCTTATGTGCTAATGTTTGTTTCGCATCTTGGAGTTCTGAGATCAAAACGTCACTTTTTCATATACTCTGACACCGAGTTTTTTCCATAATTTTTCCAAATCTATAGAAGGATATATTAATGTGTATTTGTTTCTAATTCCAAATTTTTATTATTATTTATATTCAAGCTGATAACTAACACCAAACAAGATAATGGAAGACCCATCGTAGTGAGTAATAAATCGGGTTTCAGGTTCACCCTAATCCGGTTTTGAGCAAGTTAGCATAATGTCAAGCTGAGAAAGATTAACTTCTATCTGTTTTAATATCTAGATTGTTCGGAATTTAGTCTAAGACTTTTCACCTGATGTCTCCGGATGGTGAGCGCAATAAAATGCCAAGCATTGCTTTGTATCCATGATGTTTCTTTGTTTTGCTGTTCATGAGCGGTCGTATCGCTTACTATTAGTCGCATGGCAACCTCGTCTTGCCAATCATCGCAATTAAACAACTTACTAAATAACGAAATACACTAAAATCACCAATCACGTGTAATTCGAACATACAATCACTAATCACGTGTAATTTCAACATAGATACCTATCGATAAAAGAATTATTTAACTACAATATAAAATTGATTAAAATACTTCCCCTGATCTAGTATTGTGTAATAACATGAAAACACTTATCTGAAAACAACACCTGCAATTTGTATTTAATGCAATTCATCCTGACTGGTAAATTAATATATTAATTTAAAGATTAATACGACCAATAATTTGATAACATTGAACTACGCCACGATAACTAGGTATGTTCCAATTATAACTGTTTAAAATGTATTAAGTTATAGTCAACATTCAAAAATCTTTTTAAAAAAAATAATTAAATCGTTTATTTAATTTAAGAAGATCATATCAAAATTCAATAGAAATGAAACACAGAGACTGAACCTACAATAAAATTAGAATATCATTTCAAAATGCAATATGAACCTAAGGCGGAGTCTAAACCTAGTGATGTTACACAGGCAGCTTCAAAGCATAGACCCATTGTACCATGGATGCTGTCGCTAAGAATAAGTAACAAGTTGTGGCAACTCCCTTTATTCATTTGGTTAAATCACTTAAAAAAACGTCTTTGAACAATGCATTGGTTAAAAGTCAAGTATTAGCTTGTTTACCTAACAATCGACTTGCTAAATTCCTTGACACAGTGACAAAGAAATCAAACCGACGCGTACAACTGCTAAAAACTTGAATTCTAAATATACCTAACTGTGTGTCAGAAGTAGGAACCCAGTGATAAATGCCAAAATTAAATGCTTAAGCTTAAGCAAAGAAACAAATGTATTTTAATCTTGATAAGTAATTGCATTTGTCGGCTATGGGCAACTCAAGATAATTTAGACAATTCGTTCTGAGCTAAATTAAATATCAAACCGCCATGCTTTGCCTCGATTTAAATAAATTTCCTACTTTTTCGCTGATGGTACAAAGTATAGCAGTAAGCGAATTGGCAAAACAAATGTCTTGAGTTTAGGTTTTGTATCACATCATAAAATACATGTGGAAAGGCCTATTCCAGCAGTGGACTGCCACGGGCTGATAATGATGATGATAAAAGACGTAAAGGCATGTAAAAAAATAAACAATAAATACCATATTTCAATCCACAGGATTTTAAACCAAGCACTTAACTCAGTTACTTCAGTAAGGCATTTAATAGTAGTATGGAAAGAGGTGTATCATTATATTCACTAATATCGGTGTAGGTAAGACTACTATATTATTTATGAGATAATATAGTTATATTAACTCTTTATCTGATATTACATACAGTAGACTTGACAGGAGAAGTAATCATGCAAAAGTCCAAAACGTTTAGGGTTATGACATGATATCCATCGCTGACTATTCACGAAATCGCATAAAGGTGTCATTGTTCGCATATGGCATAGGGCATGCTAAACGGTAATGAACAAAGTAATTTTTGATGGGCTTCGAAATAGGCAACAGACCACGAATCTGTATCTACAGCAAACAATTTAGAACTCCCTCCATACCAAATGGCAAGTGGCAGAAATCTAAGTCATTGCATTAATTCAAACCGCTTTTAGTATGACACTTACACCGCCGCCCAAAGGCGTTGTCTGAAGGTCGGCGGCATTCCGAATTTCTGAGTCCAGTTGCTACCAACTGGTACGGCCGGTACGGAGTCCCACACATATTTAACCCCACAATTAGAATTATTATCTGTATCCAGTTATCAATAATTATCTTACGATCTTTGCTTTAATTCATGCTGCGATTGTGCACTGGAGCTGTTATGACTTGAGTACCTAGATGAAAAGTGTAATAAAAATTATGGATAAATTCATATGTACATATAGGTAATACTTTGGTATACTCGTATAGGTACATAGTCAGTAGAGATACATAGTCATAGAGTCAGCATTATTATAAAATATCGTGTTTGAAAAGAAATCTATGTATAACAAAATAAACACAATTAATCATCATCAATTATAATTATGATCCCACCACAACATACTTCAATGTTATCAATCCTTAGAATAGTATCTGAGATTATATTTTTGGAAAGCGCTAACTCGACTGGGGTGGTGCAAGATTCTAATATTGGAGATGTACATAAGAAGGGATAATCAGATAATAATCACACAAAAAACGGTTTGTTTCCTGGCCTTGAAATTGGACAGACTACAGGCTAGACTAGACTAGACTAGACTAGACTGAAAGCAGGGATGGTATCACATACTAAGAAGAGTAAAGATGGTATTGTTAAAATGAATAGCACACTACATACCTACCAATGCCGTCGATCCGCCGACTTATGTCGGTAATAGTAGGATTGACGGATAGCCAATACCCATTACGTCTTCCCGTCCTTTTTCCGTCCCGCTCTGTTCGCGATTTGATTTGATTGGCCAGCAATGTGGGTTGTAGATGTTCAAGGACGGCAGTGATCACTTACCTTCAAATGACCTGTTTGCTCGTTTGCCGGACCTATGCACTAAAAAAGAGTCAGTCATCAACCATAATATTATATGAATTCATAGAAATCTCGGTTGACAGCAATTTTGTTGTGCTGGACCCTTGACACTGCAAGGTCTATTAGTGGCTGTGACATCTTACCATCAGGCGGGCCGTCTGCCTGTGAAGGCCATAAAACATCTTCCTAATAAACCAAATAATGATAGTTATAAAGAACACAAGTAAAAAGGTTACCTTCAATAATATTGATCATTTTTTCCTCCGCTATAAAAGGATTTCAATTTCTATGAAAGCTATAAATAGGCGGCGAGGCTTTCTATAAAAAGCCTGATTCGAAATAAGTTTGCCTACAGAGTGCTTACTGTTCCTAAAAACAATTTGCGTGAAACGGAATGTTTTTGTTACGTGACGTCACAATGACGTCATTGCCAATTGACATTTGACATTTCAACAGTAATCTTGCTTTTTATTTTGAATTATTGTAATGTGTGAAATTAATTTTAATAAACAAAAACAATGAATAATTTCAAACACAGTCGTTGAGTTTTTGTTACTTTAATGATTTTTAACTATTAATTGCTGTGTTTAGTGCAGTATTTTGAAGTAAAAATAATAAAACAGCATCGCGTCGCGTTGCGTGGGTTTGTGGTAGAAACCTTTAACAATGAAGCCTGGTAAGAGTGATGGAGTGAAGGAGGAGATAGCAGAAGTGCATTCCAGTGGTCGTTCACCTTCTCCAAAGCAGAAAAACAAGCAACGTTCCCGCAGTCGGTCAGGATCGCGGAAGCTATCAAACGGGCATGCAGAACCGGAGATTTCAGAGGTCTCACAGGCAGAAGAAGCCGATAAGTCGAAACGCGACAGCTGGATAAAGTCAGAACACGAATCCCTTGACACAGAACTACCCATACATGATCAGATTAAACAAGGCATCTTAGGCTTTGTTGAGAAAGAAATTAAGAAATCAGATAAAAATCCCTCATTTGTGTTCTATTCCCACGATCCTAATGGTCTTGAAGAGAAGTTAATGAAGAACTTGTCTCGACCATCAAGTGGACATAAGGAGAAACGGAGTCCATCATACAGAAAGAAGAAAAGGCATTCATCAAGGCATAGAGACAGAGATTTACATGACTTTGATATCCCTGGGTCCAGTCTTAGCGCGTTGGAAAAGGTAATTAAACTTTTTTGTTTTGTATGTAATTTCAAAGGTCAATGTGTGGGTCATATGTCAAGGTTTACTGCATTTTCATTGAAGTAAAGGTCAACTTTTGTACAAACAATTAACTATAATTTTACAGATTCACTATTGTTATTCTTAGAAAACTGTTTTTTATGAAAATGAGATAATTTATATAATTGTTAAACATTGTTTTTCTTAATATGTTTTGTTCAAGTTTCATAGATTACAACTTATTACCATGACTAATAGAGCATACAGTCTATGAAACAATATGTTGCTTAACAGTCAAGGAACAGTTTATACTACATAATATTTGAATAACATTTGTATTTTAAAAACAAGGTCTTGTAAGCCGGAGGTCTGTATTATACACTTAATTTTATATGACCCTATTCATAGACGGTTTAAAAACATAATTTATTTATTGAATGTTTTGTCCTTTCTTAACAGCTTTTGAATTCAATTTAAGTATAGAAGATAAAATATTCAATGGCTAAAATATGTTTATAAACTGAGACTCCTAGGTAGGTGTGTAACAACATAGACTATATTGTAACTTTCCATCAGGTGATATTATGGTCAAATGCCTAATCTAATAATGAAAAAAAAAAATACTGGTCTCACAAACATCCAGATTGGAAACAAGTGCCTGTGAATCACACAAGCATTTGTTTCGATGAGAGGATTGAACTGACTACCTCTTGTTTCAAAGCAAGTGTCTATCGAACTATGCCACAGAGGCTTCCAATATTAATTTGACTATCATCTATTTTCCAGGTTGATGATTACCTAAAGGAGTACAATAAAGATGAAGTGGTAACACTTAGCGGCGAGTTAGAAATTGAAGCAAATGATGTTGAAAACAATAATGGTACCTGCAAGGATCTTCGTCACAAGCCACGCAAGACTAGGCGAAAAACCAGAGACGAAAGGCAGGATGCGAATGCAAATGGCAGAGATGTCAGCCCTAAAGTGTTTAAGAGTGGCAATAAGAGTAAGCAGGGAGGGAGGCCAGGTATGTTTTTGTCAATTTTAATTGATGCTAGTTTATGAAAATAAATCTTAACTGCAGGAAATGTTGGTTGAAAATCATGTAATCTCCCAAAACCAATATTAGAATGCTATTCATATTTCATGTCAATATCTAATTTCTGACATCCCTAGTTGCTGGAATACAACTGAGTACACTCATTTTCCTCAGACATAAGAATTCTTGTTCTTCATTATGCATAATAATTATATATATATTATTTATTTTCCAGCTCGACCTTCAGATTTATCAGCAATGCTCGAGAGTTTGGAATCCAGCATGCCATATCACGAACAATACATTGACAATCCATTTTCATCACCATCACCACTCACATCACCGAATGATGAACGACTTGACCCATTCAGTGGACGGAGGCCGGAGAAAATTTATTTGCAAGGAGGTGGAACGTTTACAGCTGTGTCTAGAGATAGGATACTGGAATCACAGCAGAGCAGAGACGGAGATAAATATTTAAGGTAAAATAATATGTTTGTTGATTATTATTTTCATATGTAATATTTTAGTAGATTGGTTTTGATCATAGTATACAAGTAATTATTTATACTATAAACATTATTTGTTAAAATAGTAGAAAACCATAGCTTATTTATATACCATTTTATTGGGCAGTTTATCAGAATTCATACTAAGAATTATAATGAATATTTTATTTCCAACTTCCCCTGAGCATTTTATGTCTCGATTATTTGAATGTGGAGATTTATAAATAAATAACATACCAACAGTCACATACATAGTCCTGACTCCACGCTAAGATCGAATCTTTTTTCGTGGGTATCATGAACTACGAGAGACTTATTGGTCTCACAAACATCTAGACCCGAAAGAAATGTGGATCGTATTTCGGTGCAGGGATCGAACCCGCGGCCTCACGATCCACAGCCGGCGTCTATCCAACTGCGCCACGGAGGATTCCCAGAGACCTGAAGTTCATGTGTTCATATTGTGTCTTTATCGATCCTGGTTTATAGAAGTAGACTGCCTCGATGGTGTAGTTGTACTAGGGCACGGTTACAAAGCTGAGGTCTCATGTTCGAATCCCGGGTTGGGCAAAGTGATATTGGATTTTTCTATTCATTATCACGCCAGATCCAATATGGCGATAGGCTCGCCACCTATCACATCATGGGACGGAACATACAAGGCGAAATGTACTGGCACTTCTGGCTACCCCTTCTGGGAAAAAGGCGTGAGTTTATGTATGTATGTGACAGGAGTAGAAGTGCCAGGTGTGAGGTAGTCTTTACTATAAATGTAGGCAGTTACACTTAAAACCCTCCTATTTCCAGGTTAGGTGACTTCACTCCGCTAGATGTGGCTCTGGCCTTACAGAAGGCTTGGCGGTGCTGCGCCCCAGTATGTCACGGGGTGCTGGGAGGCTTGTCCCTCATGCATTTGCTGCTGATCAGCTATTCAGATGGACTGGATGCCGGTCACCTGTCCTTCCACGCTGTGGTCACCATGCCATATGTAGCGGCATATTACTTCTTTTGTGTGATGTGTCTGCTATCGGTTTTGGATAGGTAAGTTGATGGATTGAAATTGGATTATTTATAATATAAAAAGTGAGAGAGCTGGCATACTTTAGGGTCGTCAAAAACGTAGATACTTTGTTTGTTATGTGGGTAGCACACCTGTATATATTGGGCAAATCGCTGGATTTTCCACCAAACACGTCCTAATACAAATATTTGATTCCCAGCTAAATGTCGTACGAGATTGCACGGAAAAGAGATAAAAAAAAATGTTTTTAGCACACATTCATCTTTTTAAAACTTATCATGTACTGAAGGGCTTATGTTTACTTTTTAAATCATTGATTCCAGACTAGACGTAACAAGTCTGGACTTGACACGAGGCTTCCAGCCGTACTTCCAGCCGATAGTGCTGGTTATCCTGTACATGTCGTGTCTGTTGGTATGTACCGCGGCCCGCATGTACGACGAGCTGATGGTCTACCAGTACACCCCGCTTGTATTCAACGTCACCGGGAATCTTACTACTGTGAGTATTGTTTGCATTATTTGAACTAATAGATATTATTGCTTCCTCCCCATGGTAACTGGTTTTGAAAAGAAAAACACTAGAGTTTCTTGCCCGTTCTTCTCTAGTGAAAACCGCTTTTCGAACCGGGTGGTAGATAAAAAAAAGACTGAATCTAAACGATGTTGAACATTTTAATGGATTCTATAAATTATTTTCATTATTTGATCTAACAGATATTATTGCACCTTTCCCGCGGTAACTGGTTTTGAAAAGAAAAACACTAGAGTTTCTTGCCCGTTCTTCTCTAGTGAAAACCGTTTCTCGAATTAGGTGGTAGATCAAAAAATGACTGAATTTAAATGATGTAGTATCTTAATGGATTCAATAAATTATTTTCATTTCATTGTCGTAGCTCTAGGACTGTCTTGATGACGCAGTTGTACTACGGTATGAATGCAAATCTGAGGTCTTGGATTCGGATCCTGGGTCATTTTTCTATTTTAAAATGGATAATGTATAGATCGTCTACGAGCTTTTGGCGTCCAAACGCTTTGACGTTATTCTGTTATCAAAGTATTAAGAAGTTTTACTTTTTTTATTTTTTTCGATTGTTTTTATGTGATTGTGATTGTGTTGATGTTTATACTTTTAGATTACGAGTATTAATGCTTGTGGTTTATATTATGAAATGAAATATCAAACAAAGCGAAAGTAGTTTTTTAATATTTTATTTTTAGTTCCAAAATTCTTCACATGCCACCAGAATTGGGCAGTTGATAATAAACATAATTATGTCAAATGACAAAACTAGACATATGCTACACTAGGTGCAAGGCCAATATGCCTATGAGATGGTCATAGACTCGAATCCGCTTCGCATACTCAGAATATTGGAGAATTGTGTTTTTACTAAATCCACAAGCATAAGATGTGAAAGAATGATCAGTTGTGGGTTCTAACCCTACACCAATTGTTTATTTGTTTATTTGACTTAGGTTCGAGAAAATAGCTTTACAAGTAGCTGTTCAAAATTTATTACACTTATCAAACCCCACACTATTTTCTTTTCAGCCAACAATACCAACATTCTACCACACATGGACGCATTTCTCGATATGGCGGGCGGTTCTCTCGATCCTAGGGCTGGTATACTTCATCATATCCAGTCCTCAGGATCTGGTCTACAATAACCTCAGCAAGCTGCTTCAATTCAAGCATTCACTCCAAAGTATTGGATGATTGCATTGCTACCAGGCGGTGTGGTATGACTCAGGAGAATGGCAATAAATTCTGGAAAAGGGGGTGAATAAAAGGGGTTAGTTTAAGTGAATGTCGTGCGTGCGTGTTTGCTATCGTATTTTTGTAATTTAGGGGTAGGAATACCTTCCTTTAGATTCATCCCCCTGTCGTTAAGGGATTATGAGTAACGGAGGCCTGATATTTTATGGAATATATTGAAGTGAAATGTAAGTCTATATCTCGTATATTGAAATATAAAACCGATATGAAATAATTTATTTTGTATAAGTAGAGGCAACTGCGTGTGTGTGCGTGTGCGTGCGAATTTGCGTACGTATGAGTGTGCGTGTGTGCGTGATTGAGTGATAAGTATTGAAAACCTCATTTTGTGACTAGTAGAATCTCACCGTTGGACTCAAATTAACATTATCTATACCATAATTTGGCTACCCTATTATAATGCTTGTATATACCAAAGAAAATATAAGTATGTCACATTGGAATTTTTCAAATAACTACTTAAGCTGTATGAATATTGAATACAAATTGGCTTGATAACATTATTGTTTCGTTGCACAAATCCTTTGCCGCAACATATCTATTTTTGTTCATTTATAGCAGATTTTCTACAGATAGGTTAAGGAAGAAATAAATTAAATAAAAATATATTTATTGGAATAAATTTAAGAGTAGGATTAATTAATATTAAGCTTTTTCGCCTTGACCAAATTTATTCATAATTATGATTAGTTTGTTTACAATACGCACTGTTTAAAAACCATGTAATTTTTAATCATAGCTGATTTTCGTTTTATTTTCTAGTCAATTATGATTTAATTTATTTTATTCACAGGATATTTCTATAAACTAGTCAGAGAAATTAAGACATTTGATTTAAATGGATACGCTGTTGAATACCATACCTAACTTTCGATTTTTTTAAATTTCTAGTCTAATATAATCTCATTTATTTTATCCAGGCGATATTCCTATTAATTAGTCATAAAAATTAAGACTTGATTTAATTTGTTAGAATTTTATGTTTATTGTGAACACACTCTAGTTTTTAAATAGTAAATAAACTGCTTTATAACTACATAAAGGCGAGAATTTTACTCCATGAGTTTTTAATTTTTTTAAATAGCTAGAATATAATATATTTTTCTTCATAAAGTCAAAAAAAAAAGGTATGTTATTCAATAAAAGTGGGAACATGTGATTTGTTAGTGAATCAACTATTCAAATTAATAATATTTTTATTTTAGTAATTATGATTACATGAAAAATACATATCACATTTATTAGTATTATGAGTTTGCATTTATTACAGACATATTTATTGGTTACAATCTAAATGTAGGTGATAGTGAAAACGTTTCGTTGCACTTATAATATTACAATATATTTTTAAGTAACCAATGTTGTTATTATTGCAAAGCTAAGGATTTATATTTAAATAACAATTAAGCGACTAAGGCAGCTACTTAAATATGTTTAATGTAAGAGATTTCGCATTAGAAATATTTTCACATTATAAATTGTATTTTAATATAAAGTAAGGGGTGTTTGAGTACTGCCTACATAAGAGATGAAAATAATTCTTGCATGCTTTATTGAACAATATTTTTTTATTAATTAATAGAATCACCCTCAGAGTTTATTTATATATTTGAATTAGATTTTTTTATTAGAATAGTCAGAGTTTGGACCCCAGACTAAGATCGAGTCTTGTCTTGGGTATCATGAAGTGCGAGAGACTTTTCGGTCTCACACACACCCAGAATCGATACTAATACCTGCGGGTCACACAGATTTGGTTTAGGAGTGTCGATCGAACCTGTGGCCTCGCGTTTCAAGCCGGTGTATCGATAACAACTATGCCACGTAGGCTATCAAAGGATGTTTTATTTTTTAATAATGTAACGCTAATGGTACAGGTTCCCCAGAACAAATTTCATAATTGATTACTAACAAGTTGATTTTTCGTGAGTAGCTTCCTTTCGACTAGACGCCCAACTTTTTCCTTACAGTAACGTTGGTGAATGGTAGCTTAGTAGGGTAGCAAGGATAAAACATGTCGATTTGACGAATTTTTAAAATTTATTAGTAACCGAATTTTTCTTTGTTAACTATCGAGATAATTATCTAAATAACGTGAAAAAATATTTGTCCTACAAAATATAAGGTTTTATCACAACAGTCCCCCCTCTCCAACATGTATCATAAACAAGGTCATGGAAAATAATTACTAACCAGCTGATTTTTTTTATTGGTTAACTAATATTTGTTTAGTTTACTACCCACAATGTCCTACAAATTGTGTGGTATGTCATCTTGGTCCTACGCTCAAAAGTTGTCAATACCGCAAGACTTTTTTTTTTATTAGTAACTGTAGGACAAATATATCACGTGATAAGTTAATATATTTTTCATCCAAATAAAACAATGTCCTACAATAATAAAGGTATGTTATATTAGTCCTACAAAATTTGTAATTTTTGAGTATACAAAATAAAATGAAATATACATTTATACTTACACTAGTACTCGTATACAACGACTTCGCTTATAATGACTAATCGGTTTTAACGACGATAATGTTTACTCAAGTTAAGTTTCATAGTATGGTACTGAGAAAATATCACCGTTTAGTGCGACCCCGGTTTAAGCGACCAACTGCTTATAGTGACCAATAATTACGTCTAGTTACAACCACAGAATACTAACAGAAGTCAACCTTGTGTATGTACTTCACTTTTGTTGCCATACTACGCTCGGCGTTCGCGCAAAAGTTGAAACTCGCTCTCGCAGTGGTCTCGACTGGTTTGGAATATCGTGTCGGTGAACGCTGTCTATGTGGGCGTTGATTAAGCGCGCTTTGTATGAAGCTTGACTTCTGTTAGTTTAGTATTCTGTGGTTAAAACGACGCGCAATGTTTTGTTTGCACAACCTATGCACCAATACCTCGGTGCCCCAAAGTTACCCCGCCCCGCGCGCTTCACCTCTCCTTATTAGTGCGTGAATCCATGCTTAGTGTTTGTCACTTAAGACAAGTTCTAAAAGGTCGACTAAATAGTTATTTCGGTAAAATACCTATTTCCAGCTCCGGTGCGAAACGCATCTAAATATATACCGGGTATATCAAGGGTGCTACTGAATACGAAGCCGGATGGTAGTTTAAGTGACTACAAAAACAATGTAACTGTGTGTTGGCCGTCTGTATTTTTAGTCGTCTGTGGTCCACAGTAAACAAAAATGCTGTGCGGATGCGTTTGTGAGCAAGGATAGCAGTGTGCCTTAGCTCCAATAGCAAAATATACAAAATATATTTTTTTAATTTCATGAATTTCAACTTTGTAACTGGAGGACTGGAATAACGTACCACGCAATTTGTAGGACAATGTGGGTGGTAAACTATGCAAATGTTAGCTAAACAATAAAAAAAAATTCAGCTGGTTAGTAATTATTTTTCATGACCTTATTTATCATACATGTTGGAGAGGGGGGACTGTTGTGATAAAACCTTATATTTTGTAGGACAAATATTTTTTTACGTTAATTAGATTATTACCTCGATAATTAACAAAAAAATAATCGGTTAGTAATAATTTTTTTTAATTCGTCAAGTCAACATATTTCATCCCTATTATCTTAGTTATAAACCACAATCGAGAATTTTCGTACAAGAATTACTTGGGCGTCTCATTGAGATGAAGCTATTCTCGAAAATTCAGCTTGATAGTAATTATTTTTACATTATGTATTAGTACTACAACTTTTGAGCGTAGGACCAAGATGACATACCACACAATGGGGATGATGACAGTAACAACGAATTAATGAAATTATGGTTTAATATAATAATGTATAATAGAAGGATTCTCAAAATAAACATTTGCTTTAGTTTCTAATTAAGATTAAATATATTTTTGCAAAAATAAAAGTACAAAACCTAAGGATCCGCCATATTAGATGAAACGCCAATCAGAAGCGAGTGACGTGTCACTTTCGTAAATATTACTTATATAGTCATAACGCGATCTTGTTGGCTAGTTTTGGTCATTTCTATGTTATTCAGTATATTGATCTAATTTTTTTTTAGTAATGCAATCAGTTTCGGGCTACCTACGAAAAAGGAACATTACTCATGGAATAAGGATTCATCACAAATGTCTCAAAATTTGGAACTATGCGATATTCCATATCACTGTTTAATTGGAACATTAATAACGTTTTTCAGAACTTCATATACACAGCGATTGGCATGATAATAATTCCGAAAGAAAATAAATGAATCGTACCTCCGATATTTATCGCTATTGTTATTTATAATAATTTTAAATTTTGATATGTTGTTTTCTAGACACGTCAAACATTATCAACATTGTAAATAAAGTTATTATTTCTGTCAAAATAGTGTTCACGGAAATTAATCATCGAATTTAAAGATAAAGATCTAGGATCTTGTCTTTCCATTTTTAGCCATATATTTCTAACTTTTTTATCCATTGAAACATTAATAAACAAATTGCTCGGAGTTTGTATCGATGTATTATTACATTGCGGAACTACACATCATCGATCCACATCAAAACACGGCATTACTATTAAAAATAATAAAATGTTTATATCACAATATACACGTAAACATTGCACGAGCAAGCATTTACAAAAGCATGACGTCACACACGGACGCCATTACTATTACGGCGTTTTTGAGCAAAGGTTAAAATGAGAAATTTAAAACGTAATTTTTCGCGCAAATCTTTACTTTTTTTTCAAAAATTCAATTATTTTTAAGTATTGTTAATGTATACGAACATTCTGAAGTAGTTTTTCAAAATCAGTCATCATGCCTATTTGTAGGACATTGTGGGTAGTAAACTATACAAATGTTAGTTAACCAATTAAAAAAAATCAGCTGGTTAGTAATTATTTTCCATGACCTTGTTTATGATACATGTTGGAGAGGGGGGACTGTTGTGATAAAACCTTATATTTTGTAGGACAAATAGTTTTTCACGTTATTTAGATAATTATCTCAATAACAAAGAAAAATTCGGTTGCTAATAAATTTTAAAAATTCATCAAATCGACATGTTTTATCCTTGCTACCCTGTTAAGCTACCATTTCCCAACGTTACTGTAAGGAAAAAGTTGGGCGTCTAGTCGAAAGGAAGCTACTCACGAAAAATCAACTTGTTAGTAATCAATTATGAAACTTGTTCTGGGGAACCTAGACTATAATACAAATGGTCATAAAGTTTTTGAATACAAAATTACTAAAATAATTGAACAACTATTAATTTTACATCTGCAAGTCAAACTGAAGCTACAGAATCATTTGTAAAAAAATCGATTGTAGTTTTTTAATAATCTCATAATAGTATTTTACATTAAAAATTGTTTTATTTATCTGCATAAAAAAAATAGTTTAATATAACTTGTCTGTTTGGCGGAGCTACAAAGCAGTACTCGCCAAAGTTGCCGACTCGCCGACATGATCTGTCGGCCAATTATGTCGGCAACTCGCGGCCGCATGTGTTGCCCGCCGACATGTCGGCGACTCGATTACGCCATATAATTATGACATAATGTCTTTTGTTCAACTCGAGCCCCTGACATGTTACCGACAAAAAAATCCGTTATACAATGAGTATAGCCACCAACTAGCCCGCCGACAAAAAGTTGCCGATAGAGATTTGTGAGTCGGCACCTTTGGTGTGTATTGCGCTTATGGTGATAAAATGTTGATAAGAAATACAGCTTAAATTGGAATGGATTATAATACTTCTATAAGCTATGTTTTGGAATATACATCACATGCAAGCAAAATTGCAACATTTAATTTTTAAATATATCTAGTTGAACGAACGAATGTACCAAAGAGAATATATACTTGTTGAAATTAAGGTTACTCTGTATTTTGTATTAGAAACAATACTATATTTTGAAGATTTAAAAAATAAAGTATATTGGTTCTTTTTAGTATTGCTATGTTTTTTTTGTTGTTTAGTAAAAACATTGAAAGGCGCTGACTTAGGCTTTTCCCCTCTAAACATTGCCTTGTACAAAAATTGCCTTTTAATATCATTTTAATATATTACTGTAAGAACGTTTTACATGCATATAAAATAACAATGTAAAAACCAAAAATGTTTATAATTAAACTCTATTTTTAGCTTTGAAATGTAGTATTGTTTAATATTATATTCCCCGTTTAAATTGTTTCCCTGTAGGTTTTGTCTATATCTGCGACCAAAGTGTACTAAGCTGAATATATTTACACTTCAATTAATGTTAGCAATTTGGAAATTAAATTAATAAATATAAATTAAACAAAGTGCCACAAATGTTTTTCCATTAAGGTAAGGAATATCTAAGATTTTATTGTTTGAAACCACAAATTAATTTTATTCTGATTTATTAACTAAATAATTCTGGTATTTTTATCACAAGAATATGTTATTTTTTTAAGTAGCTTTAAAGTTAATGACAGACCTTGTAAATACAGTTTATAATAATTAAATTTGCTTTTTTGGAATTGAAAATTGCTGTTAAAGTACATATTGTTGCTTTTCTCAAGACAAACATATGTATGTAGTAAATATAATATTTTAAAGTCACTTTAAATATATTTTCAAATTATTTTTTTCGTTTTCGAGGACAAGTTGAGGTCAGTTTGATTTTCTTTTCATTGTTTCTAGATCCGTCATTTTGAAACAATAAAGGCGAACAGTATGTACTTTATAATAAAATACCTTATTATATTGTATACAATAATTGTTGAAATATGTAACTCTGAATGGAACAATAAATTTGTGACAAAATTGTCTTTGATATTTCATGAATAAATCACTACACACGTCTCACCCACGCAATATCCAGTGGTAAAGTAAGCCAGATGAGTTTGTTTCGCCGGGTCTTCTCAGACAGAATATTTATGTTGTAACAGTTCAATATTAGTACAGGTAAGCGAAATGTCGGGCGCCCGCCTACAAGGTGGATGGACGATCTGGCTAAGGTTGCAGGAAGTTGCTAGATGCCACTTCCAACAGGTCGTTGTGGAGATCCTTGGCGGAGGCCTATGTTCAGCAGTGGACATCCTGTGGCTGATATGATGATGATGGTAATGAGTTCAATATTGTTATTAGAAAAAACAAACAAGTTTGAAAATATTTCATTAAGAAAATTGTCTAGATTCAAATTGTGGCAAAGAAATGATATTATCAGGCGAAGAATTATCAGGTTCAATGTACCTACTTATTTTGAGCTATAATAATTTAAAAAAAAAAGAGGCTAATTGCTTCTCTACTTCATACAACATTTTTTTCATATCTACTTACACACTCGGGGAAATATTGATAAAAGAAGATTGCGTTCTTTCTAGACATTTTAGAGCTTAACTTTTTACCTTAACTTTTTACCGTTTTGACTTGAAACGGCACCTGCAAAGTCATTGACCCAATTGGAAACATTAATTTCCTTGGTAGGAATAATTATTGTTCCCATTAAACGAATTCAGGGTAATACTCGATAATTGGGACCTATGATTAAAAGCGCAATTTTTATTTTTATTCATAAGGATATTTTCTTCTATTACTAATTACTAATTCAATTAATAAAGATTAAATTAAATTAATTTTTTTTGGATACATGAGGATATTGATGAAAGTGGATTAGGCGAAATCGAAACCATACATAGCTACCCTACCCTATAGGACACAGGGAAGCGAGTCATATATATGGGAGTATGTAATTTTAATTTAGGTAATTTAAAATTAAAATAAGGCAAGGCGTGGTGGCCTGTTGGTAAACGGCCTAGACGCGGCTACCAACATGTTCACGGTGGTCGCGGGTTCGAATCCCAGGGCACACCTTTGACTTTTCGGAGTCATGTGTATATTGATAGTCAATCACCACGCACTAAAACGGTGAAGGAAAACATCGTGAGGAAACCTGCTTACCATAGCGATTTTAAGAATTTCTATGGTATGTAAGTCCGCCAACCCGCACTAGGCCAGCGTGGTGGACTATATGGCCTAACCACTCTCAATTGTACTGTCGATTGTAGAGGAGGCCCGTGCCATGCAGGGGGACGTATATGGGCTGATAAAGAAGAATAATTATTAGCTGTTAAGGGGCCATCCATAAATTTCATGAGTTTTGACTTCTCCCCCGTCCTAGTCACATCTGGGCATATATTTTAAAATTTTAGGACAGACTGTATTCCAACTATTTTTATGTTATTCTTAAGTAGGTATGCACTTCAAATTTTGTGTTGTAATACTCAGATACAAAAAAATAAATATTGAAATAATGTGATGTCAAATATTTATCACAGAATATTACACTTCGTCGGCTCCATCCCTCCCCTTAACGTGTGACGTAATTTATGGATTACCTCTAAGGTAGACATATGCGCATATAATAGGTAATATTTTGGGAGGTATATTTTTCTGTTGACTTAATATGGCTAGTACCATGATAACTATAATCAGTATAACGATGCTCGCAAACCTATTTCAACTTAATCATGGTCATAACAGCTCTTTGTTGTGTATGGAAGCGGACTTGATTATACGTAACGATCTCACATTTCTTTTCTGCATTATCTTGGCTTTGTTCAACGTAATCAGAATAATCCGATTGTTATTTTCTTACACAGTTGCGAGAGATAAAAACATGTACCTTAAAATACCAGTAGCATCTGCTTCCTGACATCCTTCATGATATTTGAAGGGTTTAAGGAACTATGAGGTGTATAGGAGGGTTACTGTATGACGAGATACAAGTTTCCACTTCTAAAACTCAATACTTTTTTTTTTTTAATTACAATGCTTCGCATTCCGCTGCGCTCGCCATCGTGGCACATGAGATGTTAAGTCTCAATATGGTCAGTAGTTACTCTGGCTATAATGTCCTTCAATCCGAAACACAACAGTGAATTTACACTGCATTTGGTGAGAGAAATAGACCTTGCAGTGGTACCTACACAAGCGGCCTCTCACGTATGAGAGACCTACCACCAGGATTACTTACCATGACCTGTTTGCTCGTTTGCCGGACCTATTGTAACATCTACAAAGGGTCTTTATGGCTTGAAGGTATTCTGCGATGTTAAGATACCAAATACAAATAACTGATAAATCTTCTGTGTAGCGGTTAGGTTATACGACGTGTCCAGAAATAATATTATTTACAATCCATAAAATTCCTAGTTTATTAACAAAGGGTGCTCGTAAACTTCAAAGTTATGTTCGCACAATGTGATAACCGTAGTAAAACTTGTACATATAAGGAAACCCTTAAAGTGAAATGTGAAAACTTTAGTGCCTCTTTCGAATTTATGATTTGTGAATATGATTGAAAATGTTATTAGGTTTCTATGCCAGCAGAACGTTGTTTGTGATTAAGTGATTCTGATTTGGTTTCAGATTAAGAAAAAAGGTATATGTTGGCAAAAAATAAAAGGATTTTTTTACCGCCAAGGGAGAGCAGATACGTAAAAAAATAACAGCTGTTCAAAAATTCCATGTCACTTAAGTAATTGCTATTGTGTGACGAACAATCAGAATTGTAAACTCCAGCAACTTCAAAGAATAAGTAAAATTAATGCTTTATTATGTTTATTAATCTGTATATTTTGCTATACAATAAACTGAGATCAGAAACATTAAATAGTATGTAAAAATATTTCACTATTCGCAGTACACATTAGCAAAAAAAAAGATCTTGCGTAAAGCAAAAAAAAAAAAAACGCAAAAATCTT
Source organism: Hyles euphorbiae (assembly GCA_023078785.2). Lineage (NCBI taxonomy): Eukaryota > Metazoa > Arthropoda > Insecta > Lepidoptera > Sphingidae > Hyles > Hyles euphorbiae. The sequence continues at coordinate 2,908,270 of CM041041.1, read as the reverse complement.
ATTCCTTATTATATTTGGCAACAATTTCACTAATGGCAGAATAGCAGCCAGATAACAGCACTATTAAATAAAATAACAACAACAGAAAGTTCTTCCACAATACAAAGGCATAGGGTCCCAGCCCTCTATGCCACTGGTGGACAGTCTCGACCACTACTGGGATAAGCAAGCCCAGTGTTGAGAAGAATATTGCTCCAACCAGACCAATCAGGAGTTGTAAATCTGGCACTGCAGCAGCTAATACAACTGAAATCAAAATATGAAGAGTTAATTCTTGTTTCAAGAATTTCATATATACATACATACATTCATTCTTTTTCATAGAAGAGGTGGGCCGAGGTGCCAGGACACCCAGCGCCGGATCTAGGTTTTTTTCGAGGCGGGGCAAAAACTGAAAAATGCCGCCCCCCTTGCCTATATTTTTATCTTAATCATCATCATCATTTTTAGCAACCAGACGCCCACTTAACACAGGACATCGGGAAAGAACGTCATTTTACCACCATGTTAAGCATTTTTACACAGTTTATATTAGCGTCACTTTTGAGGGTTAACGTCACACACGTCTGTAAGCTTTGACTCTAGTTTTCCTACACGTAACCCCTGAGTAGTGTCAAATGAGTGACATAGTTCGTGGTGGTAGGACTTAAGCGTCCGTCTGGGTAGCGATCACCGTCCACAGGGCGTAGAGACCGTAATAGTGATCTGATAGTGATTTTGTACGTCTTGATCGCTCTCGAAGGGAGGAGTGTTGACCCGCCGGCCAAAGAGACAGTACAGTACAAGAGCCCAATCGTGACTAACCACCACGAGGGGCTCCCTCACCATGTCGCACATAATCTTGGGCGGGTATGTCGTGCCGGTTGGTGACCGGATGTGGCCGACATTTAGCGACATGCCGACCCTTTCATGCCGGTGCCTATTCGGCCTACTTAATGCCCGGACTTTGGCTTCTCGATGCCTCTTCATCAAACCCATCCCTTCAATTTCATGACAGCGCAATTAAACAAAGCAGGTCTTTCAGCGGTGCATAACTCCACCACCGCGTTCACTATGGAGTTCACCAACATCCGCGAACTCCAAACGACCTTAATGCCGTCCACCACCATCTCGAGACGGCCTAGTCTAATTTGCTCTTCTTGATGGAGACGCGGATTCGTTGTCCGTCCGAATATTCCTACCTGCTGTACCTCGGTTATTCGCTTGAAAAAAGCTTCAAGCCTAAAGCCGGGGTATGCTTGTATGTATATTCGGTTGGACATCTATTGTCACCGTTTAAGCTGCATGGAGGAGCCCTCCTTCTCCGCTTTGTGTTTGCACGTGAATCTTGGTTGGCCGCATCGATGTGTGCCTTTACAGGTCTCACAACGGGGAAGATGAGACGACTCGGCTGTTCAGGTATGTCAGCCATGTGGCTGATGACGGGCGGACGCAGTTCCCGTCGGCTGAAATGGTCTTGGGGGATTTCAATGCACATCACAAACTGTCGCTGGGCTCCTCCAAGACTGGTTCAGTCGTTCATTTATCCTGGGCTGTTTAAAAATAACAATGGTAGTTGTATCATTGAGATAAAACGATGTATGGCGATGGCTAGAGGGGCAATGGAGAAACTCAGGAAAATATGGAGGAATCGTACTACTACAAAAGCTACTAAAGATCAGGCTTGTCCGAGCACTTTCTCGTATTTCTGTATGCCGCTGAAACATGGACGTTACGGGAGAAGAAAAATGTAGCTTCCGTAGAGATGAGGTGTTGGAATGCTTGGAATTCGACAAAAACGTTTCAAGAACTCGGCATCAAGTAGCGTCTTTCCGAGATAGTACGGCCCCGTATACTTCGAATATTCGGTAATTTCTCACGACGAATTAACGGCTCCATAGAACGTCTTATGGTTAATAGGGCAGAGTAGACTGAAATAGACCTCGTGGTAGGACACCATACACATACATTTATATACATTATACATACGTACAGCGGCACAGATATTATGGCGGATGTATTGTTTATAGTTGTTTAAATAAGACGATTTAGTTACTTGGTTCAACATTTATTAATTATTGTAAGACACAGACGACATGACACGACTAGGACATTTTGACAACTGTCATAGTGTTGCTATAACATCCCCCTTTCTATAATAAAGTAAGCAATGTATATAAAGGTAACTTAAATTTAAAGACATATCTAATATTAAATAAACTTATTACACAACAGTCAACTTATTAAAGATCTTAAACTACACTTATTACAAATCTAACCTAACAGGTGGCTTAATTAATCTACCACTCCTTGTGTTAACTTGTGTTGCCCTTGGTGTTGTCTGCTTTACCTGAGATGAAGTTGTTGCTTCCGGACTCTGAGATGCAGTTTCTGTATTTTTTACCTGTATTTCTGGTGATGCTGATATAGCAGGTTGTAAAATATGTTGTCTATTTCGCCTTCCAATGAATCCATCTGGACTACCTACAACATAAGACCTTGGCTCTACGCAGACTTCTTTAATCTCTCCTGGCACCCACTTACTATCTGGATTCTTTTTAAAATACACTTTTTCTCCTTCTTTTAGGTTCTGTAAATATCTACTTTTCTTATTATAATACTTCTCCATTTTTTCCTGATTTTTCTTTTTAGTCTCTAAAAGCTCTTTAAACCTGACTACTTTAGGACATAGATTTTTTACAACGGTAGGTAACTGAGTTCTAAGACTGCGAGACATCAGCAGTTGTGCTGGCGAAGCTAAATTTCCTCTTGGAGTATTCCTATATTGGAGAAGAGCTAGGTAAGGATCTGAACCTGATTCATGACATTTGGTAAATATTTTTTTGATTATCTTAACTCCAGACTCTGCTAGACCATTTGATCTGGGCAAATAAGGACTAGAAGTAGTGTGTTTAATGTCCCATTCAGCATTAAATTTTTTAAATTCAGCTGAGTTGAATGGCGGACCATTGTCACTCACCACTTCACATGGAATACCATGACGACTATATATAGGCTTTAGAGTATTTATTAGGACATTGGCATTAGTAGAACTAACTTGACTAACTTCAATGTAGTTGGAATAATAGTCTTCAACTACTAGGTAAGTATTATTATTAAACATCAAAAAATCCATTCCAAGTTTTTCCCATGGAAGATTTGACAATTTATGTGGCATTAAAGGTTGTGGCGGATTTGAATTTCTATGTGATTGACAAATAGCACAAGACTCTACTACATTTTTAATATCACTTGACATGAAAGGCCAAAATACATTACCTCTGGCAAAAGACTTAGAACGCTCCACCCCTAAATGTCCACTGTGTATAATTTTAAGAATATCTGGTCTCACTATTTTTGGAATAACAATGCTGCTACTTCTGAATAACAAGTCATGTTCTGTATGTAAATCATGTCTATACTGCCAATATATTTGTACTTGAGGTAAAACTTGTTTCTTTGAATTGGGCCAGCCCTGTTGACAATATTTTTTTAATATTTGCATATTCTCATCATTATTGGTAGCATTTTTCAGCCACTGAAGACGTTGAGGCGAGACAGGTAGCGACTTTATAAGTGAATTAACATGAACAACAATATCCTCATCAAGGTCATCTGTACTTGTTTCAAGCAATGCTGCTCTAGACAGAGTATCAGCAATAAACATGAGTGTACCTCTTTTGTATATGACATTTAAACTATATGCTTGGATTTTCAGCATCATTCTTTGAAGACGGGTTGGTACCTCTGCAAGTGGTTTTTTGAAAAGGGTGATTAATGGACAATGATCAGTTTCAACGGTAACTGTTTGACCATAAATAAATTGATGAAATTTGACACATGCAAAAACAATGGCATAAAGCTCTTTCTCAATTTGAGCCATTTTTTGTTGAGACACAGTTAAAGTTTTAGATGAATAATATATAGGATGATTATTTTGTAACAATACAGCACCCACTGCTGTACTGCTTGCATCCACTGACATGACTATAGGAACATTGACATCAAAATGTGCTAATACTGGAGCCTGACATATAAGACTTTTGAGGCGGTTGAAAACTTTTTCATAATTTTCATTCCATGTAAAGACAGTATCTTTTTTCAATAAGTCTCTCAAAGGACCAATTTCATTTGCCAGATTATTAATAAAAGGACCTAGATAATTAATCATTCCTAAGTACCTTTGTAAATCTTTAGTACACTTAGGAGACGGCATTTCTCTGATTGCTCTGATTTTTTCATCATCGGGAGTTACACCCTGATGTGAGAAGACATGACCTAAATACTTTACACTTGTAAGTCCAAATAAACATTTAGCTCTATTGAATTTAACATTAAGCTGTTGAGCTTTTTCAAAGACCAATTTTAGACGTTCATTATGTTCTTTCATTGTTGAACCTGAGACCAATAAATCATCACTATAGACAGCTACGCCTGGTATATCACCAAAGCTTTCAGTCATTCGTCTATGAAAATATTCAGGAGCACAATTGATACCATAAGGCAAACGTTTGAAACGATATCTACCAAATGGTGTGTTAAATGTTGTCAAGTATGAGCTCTCTTCATTAAGGCGACACATCCAAAACCCACTATTAGCATCTAGAGTTGAGTAATATTTGGCACCTGCCACTTTTGAACGAACCATATCAACAGTTGGTATAGGGTAATGACTGCGACAAATTGCTTTATTTAAATTCCTAGGATCAAGACAAATCCTCAATTGACCATTCTTCTTCTCAACAATAATAAGAGAACTTACCCATTCTGTTGGCTCTGTGACTTTTCTGATGACATCCATCTGCTCCATTTTATTCAATTCTTGCTGCAACCTTGTATACATAGAAAATGGTACCTTTCTTGGTGCATCAATCCGTGATGTGACGTTTGGGTCGACCTTTATGTTGCACTCTCCAGGTAAACAGCCAAGACCAACAAACACATTATCATATTTAGTAAGTAAATTTTGTACATTAATATTATGTGACTTTGACATTTTTTGTTCAGTTGACTGAAGTGTTAACATATATGACTCAACTGATTCTGACTGGCTTGAATTAATTTGTTTGGACATTGATACATTAGACTGACATGACTTAGTTTGTTTAGGCAAAGATACATTAGACTGATAGTGGTTGAACTCACTGACTGACTTATTTGTTAATTGTTTTGACTGAGACTTGACACTAGGTTGTTCAATGCTGAACACTCTTTTAACTAGACCTAACTCTGTACATGTATCTTTTCCCAATACAGTAGGTGAAAACACATTTGCAATTATAAATTTAATATGACATGTTCTAATATTATTATTGACAGACAAACTGCACTTTAATATTTGTTCTCCTATTACTTCAATACTGTTACCACTATAAGACCTTATTCTAGCTTGACATTTACCAATGTTGTTTTTTAAACCAAGACTATTATAGACATTTATTGGCATTACATTTGCATCACTTCCTGTGTCTAGTATACAATTTATACTTACATTATTGACAGTGATATTCATTAAATAATCTGACTGTGACAAGGTATTTGACTTTAAGTGACCAATGAAAAAGTCTGACACATTTGTAGATGTTGACGTTGATGACTCAGCTTCTACATAATTTATATGAGCAAACTTACACATTTTCTGGTAATGTCCTTTTTTATTACATTTGTGACACTTTACATTTATTGCGGGGCACTTGTAACGATGAGTTTGTCCACATCTCCCACATGTTTGGTTGACTGCTTGTGACCTGTGTGCTGACGGATACCGATGTGTTGACTGCAACCTATGTGTTGACTGCGACCTATGTGTTGACTGCGACCTATGTGTTGACGGCTTGCACTGTGATGATTGAGACCTCTCATAGCGTTGATTTGGATTTTGACGTGACATATGTGTAGACGCTTTATTTTTCGAAATATACATGACTGTGTCATTTGTGACTTGCTGTTGGAGTGACATAGTTTGGCTCTTAGCAATGACTATACTTTTTGACAACTCTATTGTTGCATCCAGTGTTAACTCATCCTGCATTAACAATCTTTCTCGGACATAATTGTATTTCGCGTGCATGTTGCAGATAAACATAGATTTAATCAATCTGTCTTGCAATGATCCAAATTCGCACGACTGACTCCGCGCCCGTAAATTAGTAAGGAATTGTTCCAGTGTTTCGTTTTCGTTTTGTTTGTGCGTAAAGAAATTATGGCATTCATATGTGATATTACTTTTCGGTATGAAATAATTATTAAACAGGCTTACCAAATCTTCATATTGAATGTCTTCATCACTTTTTTGAAAAGAATTAAAGATCTCTAATCCACGTTCACCGATCATGTGAAGAAATAGTGCAACCTTACGTGTGTTTGATTCAGTATCCAGTGATGATGCTCTCAGATATAATTTGAATGATTGTAGCCATCTTTTCCAATTGTCGGCCATATTTCCTATTGTGCTCATAGGCGCACACGCCATGCTTGCGGCATATTTTCTTGTTATTGATTTCTCCGACGCTTCCTCCATTTTCACTTACTTCTGACACCATGTATTGTTTATAGTTGTTTAAATAAGACGATTTAGTTACTTGGTTCAACATTTATTAATTATTGTAAGACACAGACGACATGACACGACTAGGACATTTTGACAACTGTCATAGTGTTGCTATAACAGCGGATATTATTTATAAGGATAGCCTTGTCAGGCCTCAAAACTTCCAGGTCTGATTCAAACTCAATTTCCTAAAAACGGGGTGAATACAATACCTTTTTTTTTAATCGATATCTACGGGGAGATCATAAGGTGCATGTCGAGGTCTCCAGACTTCCAATCTGGCGCACGGGGACAATTATTGTCCGTACCGTATAGATTTTGCAGCCAGGTTGGATGTATTACGGACGATAGGCGATGCGGATGAGCGAGTAACACCTAGTTGACTCGCCGTGCCACCCGGCGCACTTCCTAATACGGCTCCTCACAACTTAGGTAGGCGTAGATTTTCTCTGCAACGGACGCCCTAACCGTGGGCGTCCGCTATGAAGCCATGAGTTCGGCCGCACATCTTAGAGTTTGCCAGCGACCCCAATGACCCCTATTAATCGCCTCTTACACCAGGCAATGGAAATCGTGAAGGAGTTTTGCCGCCCTTTGACCACGGGGTGCGTGAAAACAACAAAAAAAACTATATTCTTAGCAAGGAACTCTAAAGACTGTAATCAAAGTTAATAGGTGTTTTTTCACATTTAAGCAAGATTTTTTTATAATGTATCACTCTTGGAATATTTTATAATATCCAAGTATAGATATTTACTTGGGAGTGTCCTACCCCGAATTGCCCCCGAACCAAAGTCTTGTTGCACCTGTTGCACCTGAAGAAGTTCTCTATAGTCTTCGTCGCATGAAGAACCGGAAAGCGGTAGGGCCTGACTATATTCCGATAGAGGCGTGGAAGTCGTTGGGGCTTCATGGTAAGGAGCTTCTTGCTGCGTTATTTAACCGCATCCTAAATACCAAAAACATGCCTGACTCATGGTGGTTGAGTGTGATAACTCCCGTGTACAAGGGTAAAGGCTGTGTTCAGGAATGCGGTAATTATCGTGGCATTAAGGTCATGAGTCATACCATGATGCTTTTCGAACGCGTCATCGAGTCCAGGCTCCGCCAAGAGTGTACTATCTCTGAGTGTCAATACGGCTTCCGTCCTGGCAGTGGCACTACCGACCCAATATTTGCACTCAGGATCCTTGGCGAGGCATACAGAGCGAAGAAGACGCCACTGCATATGGCTTTCTTGGACCTGCTGAAGGCCTTCAACTGTGTGCCGCGACAGGCAATCTGGTTGGCGATGAGGGTGAAAGGGATACCGGAAGCCTATGTGGACATTATCAGAGATATGTACCTCCGATCCGAGTCCTTCGTTCGGACCATCGTTGGCGATACGAATCCATTCCCGATTGATGTCGGTGTGCACCAAGGCTCGGCGCTGAGTCCATTCCTCTTCAGTGTTGTGCTCGACGCCATTACGTCTCACATCCAGGACCCTGCGCCCTGGTTGTTGATGTATGCCGATGATATTGCACTGGTGGAGGAGGATCGGTGACTTTTGGAGCGCAAGGTCAACCGGTGGAAGGAACGCTTAAGAGCGGTAGTCTGAAGTTAAATGTGGCGAAGACCGAGTACATGGCTTGCGGGAGTACGGACCCCCAAAGCATCATGATAGGGAACGAACTTGCCGTGAAGACGGACAAGTTCAAGTACCTTGGGTCCGTACTGCATGAGTCCGGTGACATCGCCCTTGACGTCAAAGCCCGTATAAGCGCTGCTTGGGCTAAGTGGAGGGAGATCTCGGTCATACTCTGCGACCGCAGGATGCCGATGAGACTCAAGGGTCTCACCTATAAAAGCATCGTGGGGCCGGTGCTCCTGTATGGGTCTGAGACGTGGCCTGCCCTCAAGCGGCACGTCCAGGAGGTCCACGTCGCGGAGATGAAGATGCTGCGGTGGATGTGCAACGTTACGCGTTTGGACAAAATCCATAACGAGCACATCCGTGGCAGTCTTGGTGTCCGCGATGTGGCTGATAAACTCCAGGAATCCCGCTTGAGATGGTATAGTCACGTCCTAAGGAAACCGCAGGAGTGCGTCTGTAATGTGTGCCTGAGCCTCAATATTCCCGGACCTCGACCGCGGGGTAGACCAAAGAAGCGCTGGCTCGATGTCGTCAAGGAAGATATGAGGGTCAATGGCCTTACTATTGAGGATGCCGAAGATCGGGCGAAATGGAGGAGAATTTGCCGGAAGGCGGACCCTGGCACCGGCCGGGATAACGCCAGGTAGAAGAAGAAGATCCAAGTATAGATATTTAATAAAGTGTTTATTATTAAATTGTCAACGTGGAGACGTGGGAACATATTACTGAAATATTTTAACTATTCTTAATTTTCAAACCCCATTTTTTCAGTGTGTAAAATATCGCCTTTTATTATTTCAGTAAATCAAAACAAAAAAATTGGCCCAGATTTGCCGCCCCTTTAAATTTGCCGCTCTAGGCTCCAGCCTACTCAGCTTACTAGTAAATTCGCCACTGCCTGTACCACATAAAAGACGTTCGATGGTCAACTAACTACTAAACACAAATTGGATATTTGAAACTAAACGTAATTGTTGAGATGGATAAATTATTATACATTCCAAATATTAAGTTTTCATCTCTTTTTCACGCGTCTCTATCGCATAACCACTAATTCGCGCACGGCGAAAAAAAAGCGTGTAAGTGGTGTTACGTTATTGATGAGTTTTGTAGTTCTCTCCCAAGTTTCAATATGCCGCCCCCTGAACATGCCGCCCGGGGCACGCACCCCGACTTGCCCCCCCCTAGATCCGGGCCTGAGGACACCTTGTATGTTCCGTTCCACGATGTGATAGGTGGCGAGCCTATCGCCATATCGTGCCCAAATTCCTGACTTTCGGCTGATAATGAATAGAAAAATCTAATATCACTTCGCCCAACCCGGGATTTGAATCCGAGACTTGAGCTTTGTAATCGTGACCTAGTACAACTTCGCCACCGAGGCAGTCTTTTAAGAATTTAAATTTGGGTGGCCTGGCCACAAGCGTTGCCCGCTAACATGTTGACGGTATGTGCTCTGCTCAGTTGCCCGACAACACTCAATAACATCATAAAAATCGTAATTTGGCCAGTGACAGGTCCCCTACAAAGTTTTTTCACTTGGAATGACTGAAGCCGCCAACAAGCCCGCCAACAAAAAGTTGTCGACATGTACCCAAGGGCGGATGCAGCTTTTAGGCCAAAGGGGTGGGAGGCGGGTTCATATAGTTCTTGTTAGAACACTGGATCCGATTTCAATACTCGAATACGTAGTAATTAATTGTTAATGTTTGTTACAGACGTGATTTATGACACACTGTTTTACTTTATATAAAGTATTAATTTACTATAAAGAATTAATTGTCCTTATAAATTTTATAAACAATATAATAAATACATTCTGTCAATCTGGAGCCACCCCAGGGGGATCATGACTACACAATATCATCGTAAAGCCTTACCTACATACTATAATATAGCTACTTACCAGTCAAAATTACACTAATAGTCCTCATTCCAATTTGGCTAATATTGTAGTAGCTCTTGGCGACATTTGTTTTTAACCTAGTCCATATGATGTCCATGGGCGCATACATTTGCAGACAATATGTAAAGAACACTGCTATTCCTACTAATACTTTGGCTGTTAGCGCTAATCTGAAAAGAAAAGTAGACAATTTAAGACAAAAATAAATTTACAATGTTTTCTTTTGACTTTATCTAAGAATATTTGGGTAGACTAAAGCTATCGGGTAGCCTATACCCCTTTTATTATCGAAATGAATAGCGAGACGAGCATGGCATTCGCCTGATGGTAACACGATGAATTACAAAGTAATATTTAGAATTCCACTGCGCTTATCATCCTGAGACATAAAATGATCATTTTCAATATATTCAGTAGTTACTCTCGCTACAATGTCCTTTAAACCGGAACACAAAAGTGCATTTACACTGTTGTTTGGCGGGAGAAAAAGACATTGCGGTGGTACTACCCTCAGTAAAGATGTATTATCTATTGTAGAAAAATAAACATAATTTCCCTTGGGCCTTGGAATATAAATAATTGTGTATTTTTCTGTGAGACATTTAATACTGCTCTCTAAGATCCAACATATTCTTGGCGGAGTCGAGACTAAATATAGTGAATAGGGTCACTATTATGTAGGTAAAGTTAAAAAGATATCCTTCACCTCTAAATTATATTTTATATCTAGGTTTTATAGATACACATAAATGAAAGTTAAAACAAAATTTTGAAATAAAATTGCACAGTTTAGCGTTTATATACATAATTTATCAAAAGCTTTCCTAGGATCTTTCCTGGCATAAATTATAAACCTTTAGAAAATAAATTCTAAAGTTATTTATTATTTCTTGAAGTTGTCAATTTTATCAACCAGTTGTCTTTGTTTGATATTCCAAATATAGCCACCGAGCAGAAGTTATTAATAGCTTTTATTTGTTTATTAAAACATCAAAGGCGTTTTACCTTAACGGTGTTAACTTCGTAACTTCAGACTCTAATTACTATTAAAAGGGTAAGTGGAATATCTTTCTCGGAAATGGTTTAATGTAAATTCATTTTATTACTTTCATAAATGGCAGAGTTTCCTTTATTATAAAATGTGATAAACAGTTAAGTTTTATAGAGTTTTCAGCTTTATTTATAGATAGGTTATTTAAGATAGGTTAATAGGTTATTTCAGCTATCGAAATTTGTTTGTCCTTTGCAAAATGGAAGTTCTGTGAATTGAAACCCAAATCATTAGTTAGGTACTAAACTTTACTATTAGTTGTCATATGACGCGATGCAAATATGTACTTTCGTCTATATGTATAACCTTATGAAATTAACAATAACAAAATGAATTGCCTCTTGGGCAACGAATTAAGAACTCTTTTTATATTTATTATTTACTTTTATAATTTTATTTCGATAACTGGCGGACGGATATACCATTCTCCTGATAGTGAGCTATACGATCCCTCATGGATAATCAAAACCAAACAACACCATTACACAGAAAAGCCTTGATATTCCACTGTGCTCGCCTTGCTGAGACATTAACAGCCGTTCTCAATAATCTATCTATCTTTAACAAGAGATTTCGTTAGACATTTAGATGCATAAAGCATAAAGAGGTAGGAACATTTTGCATTTTGATTTTATTTAATGAAGCGTAGTATTGAACCGACATAGTCATGGTAGCTATTTTAATCCCTTGTTAAAGATAGATAGGATATTGTGAACGGCCGTAAGTCTCATTACGGCCAGTAGGTATTCTGGCTACAATACCCTTATACAAAAACACAACATTGCATTTACCTGGTACCTGATACCTCTCACATATGAGAGACCTACCATCAGTAAAGTAAATAAGACTAAAAGACATTTCAATGTATACTCACGGTTCCCCTTCAGGTAGATTTAAAGTGACGCTTCCCTGCACTGCATTCCCATACTTCAGATATCCGAATATTCCAACAACACCATATATAACAGCAACAAACACCATAGTACTGTTTAACACTCCTGGGCAGCCGAGAAAATACTTCGGCTTGGCCATTTCATTCTCTATTGGCATCACTACATTTATACCTTCCATCGCGAATATTGCTGTGCTGAAAGATATAATTTTAATAATTAGTACTTTTATGGCAGTCATTATGTCTCACTACCGGTAATTTAAGCTGCCCCTCCAATTCATTTAAGTTTGAAAGAGTATGAATGTAATTGAATGTGGAAAAATATGTTTTGTAGGGATAAAAAATATCCTACATGATAGTTCCATGCCAAACGTTTCCCACGTTTCGCCTAGTATGTTCCGTCCCAAGATGTTATAAAGATTGAGCCTATCGCCATTTCGGGTTTAAATTCCTGAATCCGGGCTAACAATGAATATAAAAATCCAATATCACTGCCCGACACGAAATTCGAACCCAACGCAGGTTAGTAATCGTACCCTAGTACAAGTGCGTCACTAATGGCCGATGCCAATAATCAATCGAAAAAAATAGATTGAAGTCAATCTGGATTGTTTTCTACTTTTAGATTGGTCGCTTGTCATATTGCACTACTGAGATTGATTATTGGCAATATAGTATCAGAAAAAAAGATTGAGCTGTCAATCTAAAACGAGAAATTTTAGATTGGGATGGTTTATTGGCAGCGGCTGTAAGGCAGTAAAATTAATAAAACCAAATAAAATAACAGATGTAATTTGGTAATGAAATACTAAAATATGCCACATGAATCTCAATCAGTATTGATGTATTCTTATGCCTAAATATTAAGCAGTTCCAGACTGTATGTTAACTGAATTTCAGTAAGTAATAAAGCATTTTGTATTACATGTATAAAACATTACAAAAATTAATTTATAAGCACGTGCCTTGATTTTATCTAGATTAGTTATTAACATTGCGTTTTTGTAACAACTGTATAATCTTGTTTGAAATTATAAGTATTTTATGTCTTCATTACCCTTTGATGGCTAAATAAGATAATGATTTTCGTGAGCTTGGTTTATTTATATTTTAATTACATTACAGTCTTGTTTATTAAATAAAAGTAAATAAAGCGACTGCCTCCGTGGCGTTGTTGTACTACGGTATGATTGCAAAGCCGCAGTCTCGGGTTCGAATCCTGAGTCGGACAAAGTGATATTGGATTGTTCTATTCATTATCAACCAGAAGTCGGGAATTAGTGCCTAATATGGTGGTATGCTTGCCCTCTATCACATCATGGGAGTGAAAATACACGGCGAAACGTGAGTGTCATAATTGTACCTGTCTAAGCCTTCCGGGAAAAAAGACGTGAGTTTATGTATGTACATATCGACGCAGGAAAGCGATTTTGTCGTATCTCAATACTTTTAAAAAAATCCACTACATCATTTTTGTGCACATCGTAACGATATTTATAGATAACTAGCTAACTACTAGATACACTTGTCAAAACGGCGATCAAAATGTTATTGAATATTGTATTTTTTTCGGTCTCAAAAACACCCAAACCCGATAGAAATATTTCGGGGATCGAACCCGCGGCCTCTTGTTTCATAGGCGTCTCCCGACTACGTGATACAGGCTGTCCGAGAATTATATTAACGGCCGATGACAATAGTCAATCGACAAAAATAGATTGAAGTCAATCTGGATTGTTTTTTACATTTCGATTGGTCTCTTGTCATGGTGTCATAGTTTTTTCACTACTGAGATTGATTATTGGCAATATAGTATTAGAAAAAAGATTGAGCTGTTAATCTCAAACAGGAAATTTTGGATTGGGATTGTTTATTGGCAGCGGCTGTTAGTCTTAATAAGTGGAGTAGTTTTATTCATATTTACCTTAAAAACAAAGGCCATCTTGTAACTCCAGTGATTAGTTCAGCTTCATTAGGCCACGGTATGTCTTGAAACGTGTAAAAGCAGGTTATACCGAAGGTCAATACCAGGCACGCGTTGGCGAATATAGAGAATGGCACTAGGAACTTGAGGTATCGTATCTGAGTTATCAGTATTAATGGTATCAGAAGAATACCACAGTATGCTTCCACAGACAGCTTGTATTCTGGGACAAAGTGGTCCAGGATCTGGAATAAATGATATTATATTAACAAAATTAGCCCCGACATAGTAAAATTCGTAATTTGTACTCAGAGCCGGCGTTAGGGTAGGGCGCTTATGGACGATGGCCCTAGGGCCCCAGTGCCAAAACGGCGCCGAATGCATTTGGCAATGGTAAGACAGGCCTCCATATTGTTTGAAACAAAATTAATTAAGTTGTAACTTTTATTTCAAAAGTCTGTTTGGCTGTTTTATTAAGTATTCAATTTGATTTTCAAAACAAAATGCTTGGAATTTCTATAAATAATATTTGATAATTGAATAGTTATGTTTTAGAATGTTAATCGTTCACTAGAATTAAATTAACTTTAAGAAAGAAACCTCTCCAGTGATCAAATCAAAATCTTTTTCATTAGGAATCATAGAGATAAAAATAGTATAAGGCGCGCTAATTTTATACCAAAAAATATTTCAAAGGTCCAGCAAACAGTTCACCTGATGTTAAGTGATCATTACTGCTCATGAATAACTATACCGCTTGGATCATAGATGGGTAACAGGCCCTTTAAATTTGATGGGAAGCGGAAGCACAGAATACTAAACTAACAGAAGTCAAGCTTCATACAAAGCGCGCTAAATCAACGCACACATTGACAGCGTTCACGGACACGATAATTCGAAACCAGTCAAGACCACTGCGAGCGCGAGTTTCAACTTTTGCGCGAACGTAGTGTGAGTGTGGCAACAAAAACGAAGTACATACACAAGCTTGACTTCTGTTAGTATTCTGTGGCGAAAATTAACAAGGATGGGAAGCGAGTAGGGTATTAGGCATCCGACAATCTAAAGCACCGGACGAAACGTGACAGGTAAACTGTCGCTTCACGTCGGTCTCCAGGAAACAGTGGTACCGCTCCAGACGAGTCCGTTCATGCTGAGTCATCAGTCATGAATGACAAAGGGTGGCTCCACCGATTTATACGGCTTTACATCATGTTAAGTCATGAACTGACAAAGCGTGGCTCCAACATTTTATATGGCTTTATACTTTAATACAACCCTTATGTTTACAACGTTCCAAATGAAAATAGCAGTCAGAATTTTCAACTTTTTGAATTTTAAAGGGATTCTTGAAAACTTGATAGGTAGGCATTTAGAAAAGATTTAAATTGTGTGGTTTTTGGAAATTAATATTTACTTTTAGTTGTTACCGACTTAAACTTTTCTACTGATTTTGTTATGTTTTTTTTTCATTAAATTAGTATGTATATTTACTAAAATAACACTAACTTTCGATCAAAACAACCAAGGTTTCTTAGTTAAGTTAATGATTTAATACATGCAATAAAAATATCTCGTTAACCACAACGCCAGATTAGATAAGATAACTAATACATTTACAGGCGTTTGTATATTCAAATGTAGGGTAAAATAAATAAATATTTAAATACACACATATTATAAGAAAGTTGTAAAATTATCATGGAAAAAAAAAAAACGGATTCCGTAAAGTGAGGGGAAAGTGCGATTGACAATACTGGATCCCGAATGACCAACTGTCAAGTAATATTATACAATTCAGATGTGTCATTGACTAAGATGGCTACGACCTCTTTTATGAAGGAGGGGTCATAAATGAAATAAAGTGAAATGGTAAAATAAGAGGAGTACCTATAATGTACTTAATCTTCATACCAATAATTCATGCTTTATAAATAATAATATACTAACGTCTTTGAGCGTGGAAGCAATAAATAATACGTAGACACTCGTTCCTCCGAGGCACACTCCAGCCATGGCTGAGTCGACAAAATGTCTGAAAGTAAATAATAAAATACACGCAACAGTCACATACATAGTCTTGACCCCACACTAAGAAACAAATCCCTCTCTTCTTATCCTTTTCTTATATCCGTATAAAGGTTGTTTGTAACAAATCGCCTAGGGCGATAAGACTGCCAACTGTAGGTACTCTTTAATTATATTTGTAAAATATTGTATGCTTTTTGTTCTTTTGTGTGCAGTAAAGAATAAAAATAAATAAATAAAATCTTGCGTCATGGGTATCAAAAACTACGAGACTTTCGGCATCATAAACACCTAGATCCGAAACAAATAGCTATGGATCACACATTTTTTCAGCGCGGGATAAAATCCGCGGCCTCTTGTTAACCAAAGCCAGCGCCTAATCTAAACTGCGCCACGGAGGCTATCAATGTATGTAAATAACTGTATGATATTATAATTGTGCATTATAAATGGTACAAGACTGAGGCTAAATGGATTTATTTATACTTTCAATTGCGAAGGATTGACGTAGAGTAAAAAAGCTTACTAAGAAGATGTATAGTATTATACGTAGCTGTCAGTCAAATATAAATTAAAATATACTGATAAATTTATCACAACACGTAGTTTTTACGTATATAACAGGAAGATTTTGATTTTACTGGTGGGTAGGTCACTTATATGTAAGAGGCCGCCTGTGTAGGTATCACCGAAACGTCTTTTTCTTTTGCCAAACAGCAGAGTAAATGCACTGTTAGGTTCCGGTTTGAAGGACATTGTAGCCAGAGTAACTACTGGACATGCTTTGTTACTGTCCATGAGCGGTCGTATCGATTACTAACAGGTGCATTGCACGCCAGGCTCATAATTCAACGCATTAAAAAAAAAATTAAGCCATTTTTACAAAGCATAACATTTGTTCGAAGAAAGGAATAAGCTTTGAAAAAAGACTACTAAAATAATCAAGCGCCACCTAAATAGTAAGGGCCATCCAAAATTATTAAAACTCACTTATATTCATTTAATTAAATGGACTTAAACATTTTAGTGTGGCAAGATAAGGTCTATTACTATGCTTATTACAGTGGTGTATTTTTAGCAAAGCCGCGCTCAGTAGGTCACTGTGAAAATCCTTGGCGGAGTTTTGTGTTCACTATTCAGGGCTTCCTTTGACTACAGATTGTGATGATAGCTGACAACAAACAAGGGTTTAGTATTGTTGAACCTCTACCAATCTTTAGAGGCAAAATATATATTTTTATGGAACTGAATGGCGAGATTAGCGTGCCGTTCATCTGATGGTAAGCGATACGTCTGCTCACGAACAGTAACAAAACCAAATGACACCTTGAATTACAAAGCAATATTTGGCTTTCGACTGCGCTCACCACTCAGAGACATAAGCTGTCTCAATGAAGTTTTAATATATCCGGAAGTTACTCTTGCTTTAATATCCTCCAAACCAAAACACAACAGTGTATTTACCTGCTATTTTTCGAGAGGAGAACACATCACACATCTGAGAGATCGACTACCAGTCGGCTGCTTAAAATCAAAACATAGTAACTCGTTCCAACAAAAATGTTCAGGAGTGCCAAAAAACTGGTCGGCTACTTTGATTCGTTCGCCCGAAGAAACCAGAAGAGATAGCGATTTGGATGTTTGGCGAAAAGTTGTGCTATATTGTTGACATTTTAGTTTGTTATACTCGTAATATTTTTAGAGTATAGTTACAGTTGAATCGCTCATACTTTATTTTTATTTGTGAATTTACCCAAATATGAATGTAAAAACAATATCAAAACTTAGTAAGTCTGCTTACTAGGTTATCAATTTGATTTTCTATGGTAAACGTGAAGACTAAACAAATTCATTATACATTATAGTGTTTATAAGATTAAAAAAATTATCCCAAAGTACCTATGAATGCAGATTTTGAATAAAAATCCTGTTGACTTATAAAAAGATATTTATTAACGTACTTTAAAGAACTCTTAAATTAAAACATGACTCACACTCTCAACAGTCAACCAAAACTAAAAAAATAAATAAACTTAAGATAAAATCATTCTTATTGATATTGAACTACTCGTTGTTATTGGTAACGATTTGACCATCAGTTTGCAAATCAATGGAGTTATCACTCGTGGGTAGATTCAGCCAAAACTCCCTTCTGTTCAATGGCATTAGGGGGACCAATTTTGAAACAATACCATCTTTCTTCGATGATTTCACCCCTCGGGGGATAGTATTTGAAAGTGGGGGAATAGTGTTGACATTAAATTTCTGCATCAAGAAGTTCAGTTCTTGGTAAGACTCATCAAAATCTGTTTTATAGAACAGATTTCGTGATCCTTTGAGGAACTTAGCTTCAACCACTGGGTTTAGCAAAAATGTGCTGAGAGCTGTATCGTCATTTGTGTTACGCCGTGGAACTCCTTTCTTTTTCACCCATTGGTATGATTTTTGCACTTCGATAACGTCAATGTTCTTTCTACAGTTCGCTATAATAGACTTGTAGTCCTCGTAATCGTAAACTCCATCTCGACGCCTCATCTCTTTTTCTATATTTCCGTGTACGCCGTGTATTTTACAATCGGCGCCAAATTCAAAACATAGCAAGTTGGTATTTCAAATTCATAACTTAGTAAGTCGCTTGAGCTGCTAGGGTTTTAAATTTGTATTTTGACATACTAAGTTTAAAATTTGTACTTCAAGGAAATTTTCGTAATCATGCCAAATTGCTTAGACTTGCTAAATATTTTTTTTAAAATTACATATGAAACTGGGTGTTTTAAGGTCCACATCATTTTGATACTGCCTAGTAAGTCGAAAAACACCAAAAGCCGTTTTTTTTTCAAATCACCTGTTACTAGGTTTTGAATTTGGGCAGCCGCAGTAGAGTAATATTTTGCATCATATTGGCTTTTTTAGAAAAAGGCATTCTAATGTTATCTGGATAGACCATGATGAACATCTATAAGCTAAAATATCATAATGTTGTGATTCTTACCTGACTTGTGTTGAATATTGTCTTAATTTCTTAGGTCCTAATTTGAAGACCCATTCACAGGTATCTGTGTAGCTCATGGAAGCCATTCTGGCTTCTTTGCAAACTTCTCTGGATGTCGTCACCTGGAACCAAGAAAAAAATATATTTAGTAAATAGTATCTACAGTAGCTGTGTTCCATATTTTTGAACAGCTGTTGTTGCTGTTGACAACCTCCGTGGTGCAGGCGGTTAGACGCTGCCTGTGAAACGAGAGGCCGCGGGTTCGATCTCCGCACCGAGAGAAATGTTTGTGCGGCCCACAAATATTTCTTTCAGATCTAGGTGTTTGTGAGACCGAAAAGTCTCTCGTAGTTCCTGATACGCGCGACACAAGTTTCGATCTGAGTGTGGGATCAGGACTATGTATTTGACTGTTGGGTGTTATTTATTTATTTTGTTCCGGAAAGACACAGTTTATGAATTGATTCAATCACGGTTATAATCTCAATCCTATAGAGAACTAACACGCAGAGCAATAATAAGGTGTATGTTGTATGTATTTGTAGCCAATAATTAGTTTTATTTTGTTATCAAGAAATTTTGTATTAGTGCAAATGTAGAAAGAAACTCAGAACTTTTTATTGGTTTGAAAAATCCGCGCGACAGACAATAGTTTTCACGTAAGCAACTATTAATTTTCTTGAACGTTTTATTTCAAAACCATACTATTTTCACTTAAAATCACTGTGAAAATATAGGTACCGCAGTTCAGTTGTCTAGATTATACCAATGAATCAAGTCGTACGGCTTACCACTTAATCTGTTTAGCGATAAAATAATTTACCCTTTGTCAGATAATGCGTATTAAGCATCTATAATTTATTGACAATACTGAAATCATTATTTAGAATTCACTGAGCTCAAAATTAATTTGTTTTGTTCAATAAAACGCGCGCATTGTCACCATTAATAGTAGGGTTGACAGCAGACATATTAACAATATTAGTGTAATAAAGTGAAATACAAAAGGCTGCTGGATAAATAAAGGCATTAAAACTATAGCCGAAATATTTGAGTGAGCCGCAAAATTAATATTTGTTTCGAGAGGTTAGTAACGACAAAGTACTTGTTTTGCTTTAAGTGCATTATTGCCTAGATAGAGTCCCGATATATTGTACCTAACTTAATTGAAGTCAGATATTGTGATCGAAAGATAATAATAAAAAATGAAGGACATAAAAATGCCCTATACTGTAGAAAATAAGAGCTTAAGAAGGGAGGGTCGGAGTATGAATGTAAAGTGGGTTTTATTTTATATATTATATATTTTAAATTAAATCCATTGTTGTTTCATCAATATTTTTTTATGAAAATCCCTGTAAATGTACTAAATGTACCGCCACTTATACTATTATTTTATTGTACAATATCTTTATAGTGTTTCTGCACAGTGCAAAAAAGGATTAAATAAATAAATAGAAAAATGTGAAAGAGAGAGAGAGAACAATTATAATAATTATGACACGTAATCTAAAAAAATAAATTATTTTTCGTTGATTTATTTTTTATGTATTTGTATGTGTTAACTTTGTAGTTATAAATCTGCGGTAATCAATTTATATTATTTTTGTTTTTTTTTTCTGCCACCAAAAATGATCATAATATTATATTTTAGAAACAAAATTAAATAGTACAGATGGCGCTCAAATCACCTTAGGCGACTTTTACCAGACAAACTTATTATATTAAAAAAATATATATATATAACAAAAAAGAAGATATTAAAAAAACAAAGAAGAGACGGCATTACAGTAAAAAAAGAAAATTGTAGGTACTTGAACAATTGTAATGTTCTATACTCGTTGGCCACGCGGCATAACCTAGTAGGAACATTACAGTTGCTTCTAGCTTTGTAACGAAGAGAGTATTTAAATAAGGCTTTTTGTAATACTTCCTTCAATAAATTCGATACAAAAGTTATCTGTATTGATGTTTAATATTGGTGTCTTTGTAAGAAACTCGTATATCAGGATATGCTCGGCACGTACAACCCTACTCCAGAGGGTAAACGCACGTGAAATGAAATACTGCTTATCCATAAAGCTTTGTGGATTGTGACAGCCCTGAGCAATGGACCGTGTATGTTGCAGTCAAAGTTTATTGTGAAGTAAATTTCCATAATGGATATAAATAAATACACCTAACAAGATCCAGTCTTGTGTCGTGGGTATCAGGAACTACGAGAGACTTTTCGGTCTCACTAGCACCCAGTCCCGAAACAAATACCTTTGGTTCACACAAATATTTATTTTGGTGCGGGAATCGAACCCGCGGCTTCTTGTTTCTCAGCCGGCGTCTAACCAATTACGCCATGGAGGCTGTTATAAAGTTTTTGTTATTGTGTATTTCTTGGGTGTGATGGCACGTCTTAATTTATTCTGTTTTAATAATACCACCCGGCATCCTCAAAGTAAGACACTATATTTTTCGTATCAGAAAATAAACGGGAATTTTCGGAAATAATGAAAAAAAAAAAAACATACAATGACAACAGATATTTATAATTCAAAAGTGCATGTGTAGTTCATTTCTCAGCTTGGTCCCAAAAATAGTTTGTGATTACTGAAACTTTTATCTTAATGTAGCAGTATATTTTGCAGCCTGTTGTTTCAGAATCGACAAACGCTCAGTACATCAGGGTATCTTTTTTCTTTGTTGCAAGAATGTCAAGACGAGCAAATCGTTCGCCTCATAGTAAGTAACACGGCCGCTCATGTATAGTAGCAAAACTAAACAACGTCATGAATTACAAAGCAATACTTGGCATTTCACTGCACTCGTCAATCTGAGATATAAGATGTCTCAATATGTTCAGTAGTGTTTTATCTATTACAAGATACTACGTGCTCACTAAACCCTTTACATAAAAACCCATTTGCGAATTATCTCCGCAACATATCAATTACAATGCCTCGGTACCATATTCATATAATACGCTGCTTGGATCCGTACCAACGAATATATTATGTAAACACTCTGCGTATGAGCGGATTTAATTTACGATGTTTAGGTTGTTCATTTCTGCTACATCTGATTTTTTATGTGTAAACGAGTAAGAGAGAGGATTTCAAATATTCGACGTCCGAAGGAAGTTTTAAGTTCTCCATTTCTCAAAATCAATACTATTCTACGACACAAATCATTCACTCTGATTTTAATCTTTAGTTACGACGTCATTTTGTGGGGTACCTAGGCACATTAATACAATTGTAACTACGACGTCCGACTATCCGAACTTCGCTTTGGATCAAACCACTAGATGCAGGCTGCTTCCAAAAGGTCGATGTGAAGATCCTTGGCAGAAGCCTATGTTCAACAGGGGAGTTCTTGTGGTTGAAGACAGAAAGAGACAGCGAGAGAAACGAATAAACGGTTCACCTAACCCCAATTATTAGCACCCGCCATTCTACTATTAGATCGTAGACGCGTTGCCAGATTCTTAAAAAGGAGAGGAAAAAGAAGGAGGGGATAAGTAAAGTATAGAGCCTCTGCCAATCTCATTCACTGAATGAATTATTCCGGAAGGATCATAGCGTAATGTCGGTATTGAATGACAGTGGTACATTTTCAACAAGCTAACCCAAGCTTCACCATTCAAAGGTAATTACAATCTGGCTATAATATTCAGTGACAGTCACAGAGTGACTGCGAATTTTAATATAAGCTTAAATGATACGGTAAAAAATCTGTATTATTATTTTACAAATGTTGTTTACAATAGTTGTCAATTATTATCTTCAAATTATTGTTCCAATAAAATAGAGGATTAATCAAATGAAAAAAAAAATGAACTGGATTTCTTCTTAAGTCTGTTCGTCAAGCAATTAAGATCGTATCAAATAAATAAATGCGTCGTCTAAGTGGTGGAAAAAAGCAAAGGTAGAAATTTTACCAAAAGTTGCACGACCTCGAACGCAAATTGAAGATTGCACCCAAAATTCCAAGACTTGTAGCGTGTATTAACTTTAAGACAGAACTTTAGAAATTCAATTTACATAAATATTTAAATAAATGCCATCCATTTGCTGCATTTTATTCTCAAACTTTAATTGGTGCTAGTAAAATATATTAGAATGAAAATTAATTACTGACCGTAAGCTAGAATGCAAGTTTACACTTCAAATGCATTGAGATCTCTGTGAGAGCGTCGAGCACTTTCAACAAACTCTACAGCTATTTTTAATAAATTCATTATCAGAGCTACAATTTTCATGTGAATTATCTTTTTCTGTTGCGTAAATAGTGTTTGATATGCAAAAGCATATTAATAAAAATATCGTAATCGTAACGGTATGATTATTAGTTTGTCATTTTTTTATTAAAAAAATATGAGAATCCTCTCACATGTGAGAGACCTATCACCAGTATATGATGTATGTTTTATAACCATACAACATAGGTGCATAATGAAACGGATTGCTTCCAAAATGTACTCCTTTTTGGGTGTGCAACGTTTTCTGCACGAACATAGCAATGTAACATTCTGGAGCTCCAAGTAGTGAGAATGATGCTTAAGTAGATATGCGGGCCAGGCCTTTAGGGTGTGATGAAATCACAGATCAGATCTTGTAAATCTATGCGTACATATGATGTGTATAATTCTACTAGTAATAGCAGTATGGCTTGTGGATAATTAATACATGTTAGCTTTGATAATTGATTGCCGATAAGATCGCTGTCAAGTCAGCTGGTCATAAAACCATAATCTAGATCTACGACATGCATAAAGTTAACGAGCGACTGCGTAAATGAAGGTAGATAAGAGAAAGTGCATTTAGCTGTGATAAAGATACCTCGTTATTCAATTTGATGACATACGCAATATTTATACATGCATCAAACATGGGCTCATGTTTATAGAAACATTTGGAGATCATGATGATCAGATTTAAGATAAGGCGAACTTATCATCACACTTTTCACAATTATTTAGAGCGTTGGCGAAGCAGAGTATACTGACAATTAATTCTGGGCGACTTCGCTTTACTCAGCCATATTAAATATAACGTAATCAAGTTGATATTCAAAATACAGAGTATAATCAAGAGTGCTACCGAAAACGAATCCGAGTGGTAGTTTTAGTGACTGCAAACACAATGTATCTAAAAATTTCGCCAAGACACGCGATAATTTTATTATTTTATTTTATTATTTTTTAAATATACCCATACTTTTTGCTAAAATGCAGGCCAGTGTGGTGGACTATATGGTATAACACCTCTAAATCGTACTTTGTGTTTTAGAGGAGGCCCGTGACCTGCAGTGGGACGTGTATGGACTGAAGAAAAAGAAGATACGTATAATTGTATGATGGATTTTTAATAAAGAAATTAGTATTGTTCATAGTATTAATTAAAATTTTCTCACCAAAATGTGAACACAATGAGTAGCAATCACTGCCACTAAAGCAGTTCCTATACATCCTGGTATCAGTCCTGTGTTTTTAAATGCAGCTGGCATCGCCAAAAATCCTGATCCAAGCGATGATTTTAGCAGGTGGAAGAATGCACCCAAAGTCCTGAAAGATAAAATAATGTTTACAGAATTATGGTGGTTTTTTATCCTTGTGCACTGTGGTTGCTCCGGACGATTACAAAATTTTGTAATATTTAATTTTGGTATATTGTCTTTTCCCATAATGGATACATTCCACAAACATCACGCCTACTATCCAAATGGGGCAAACAGAGGTTCTTTCAGGGCATTCATATTTCGCAAGATTCGTTTTGCTTATTCCGTCCCGCGATGTGATAGGGGGCGAGCCTATCGCCATATCAGGCACAAATTCCTGACTCCTGATAATGAATTAAAAATCCAATATCACCTTGCCCGACCCGGGATTCGAAACCGAGGACTCAGAGTCGTAACTGTACCGAAGTACTACTGCGCCATCAACTTAGTCCGTTTTCTGAAAAACTTATACCAAATGGAAAATCTTTTTGACCTTTTCGTTACTTTGTATATCGTTTCATGTGAATATTTAATCTGTTAAACCGCGATTTAAAATAATTGTTAAATATCTAGTCTAGGCACGTAATGGAAACTAATGAGAAAATTTGAAACAAAATGAACTTAAAAAGTAATTTATATAATTGTTCATGTTGTTGTCACTGATAGGCTTAATTTAGATTATTAACTTTAATTTGGATTCGAAAAGGTTTCGAACTATTTTAATAAATTGTTATTGTAAATGTACTTAATAGACTTGAAACGATAAAAATTTGAACGAAACTATATTATGCTAAAAAACAGTCTTTCATTAGACTTTTTAAGCATTTTTTAAATTTGCTAAGAAATTCCCTCAATATGTTCAAAACAAATTGTATTAAATGAACAAAATCTTCCAAGAGATTTAGCATAAAAGCAATTAAAATTTAATCAAAAAATGTGCGCATTCATCGTTTCTTCATACATTTCTTGCGTCCTTGCCATTTTCAACGACCCATTCACGCGAAAAGTTATCCATTTAAAACTTATTTTGCATATTATTTATGATGTCGTTTATTAAAAAAGCCCTGTTGGGGAAATGGAATGATTTAAAAAAATAATGTGTTTTGTGATTCGTATTGTGTACTAGTACTGCTCGCGGCTTCACTTGAGTTCATAAGTTTTTCAGGGAAAAAATAGCTATTTAATTTATCGTGATAAACATAAAGCATTCCTGAATAAATTGATACTCCCCATTTTTTTAAATATATTTCGTTAATATCTGCCATAATTGAATAAAGTTATAAATTTCAAGTCAGCGAACTAAGCCGGCGTAGTGGACTATATGGCCTAAACTCTCTCAATTGTATTCTAGAGTATAGAGGCCCGTGCCTTGGGGGGTAACTCTATGCTACGATGTGTCGTCGATCGTATAGAACGAAGTTCAAATGTTCGGACGATGATCGTCTTCTTATACGATAAAAGTTTTCCGCTTCTAAAAATCAACAATATTTTATGAAACTTTTCATTTACTTTCAACATAGTCTAAGATTATGACGAACAATACAGGATTCGAACCACCTACAAAGTATAGCGGTCGGGCCCGGCTCCACGCGGATGCAGATATAGGGTTTAAAATGGCATCTAAAATGTTCAATTCCGATTATCAATTTAGAACATCGACCAATCGGACCACGAAAAATTAATAAAAAATCTTCGTATTTGCTAGAAATGTCACTACTCGTTCCCTCATATAGGTTATAGCGTGATGATATATAGCCTATAGCATTCCTCGATAAATGTATTATCCAACACTGAAAGAATTTTTCAAAGAGGACCAGCGGTTCCTGTGATTTTCGCGTTCAAACAAACGAAGTCTTCAGCTTTATTATATTAGTGAAGATTTACAGTACAGTTTTACGTGCGATTTTCGAACATTCGTCTTTGTGTCGGAGTACAAAGTATCCTCCCCTGTAGTGGGACGTATATGGGCTGATACAGTACTGTAATAAATTTCAATATCTCCAGTTACCAGTATGAACTTACGAGGTGGGATGCGCAATATTCCGGTGCTCGAATGGATCATAGTCGGCCGGCTCGTCGACCCCTTTTCTGTCGAGAGTGACCGTCGAGTGTGTAGTCGAATTCACGTTCTCTCGGCTGTCTGCCAGCACTCTGCAACAAAAATACGGGAATGTAACGATATTTTTTACTTAGATTTTTTTAAAGCGAAATTTTACTCTTTAGCTTTAAGAAGGACCTAAGAGCTACCGTTAAGTTTTTGTTTTATGTGTATTATAGTTAAGAAAGCTGATTTTTTGATGACTAGTATAATATTAGTTATCGGAGTGTGATCCGCATTTGATAAAACATTTTTTATATTTTAGGATTGGTTTTTTTATTTTATATTTCGGATGTTTATACTAGATTACCTGGTTGTAGAAGGATTTTAATTTGTAAAAGTGAAATGATCGCCTTACTCTATTAAATAAGTACAAATTTGAATCTAGAGGAAATATTATATTTCTCAAACCGAAATTGTTAATCTTGTAGCACTCAAATTTTATCTCGACACCATAAACTCGAGATTCCATCTCGACAACCTGTCTTTGCGTTGTCTATGCAATCGCTATAAAATGCACTCCACACTAAAGCCGCCGACGGGCCAACACAGCCTGCGTCGCAACCTGCCTAAAAGAAAAGAATCATGGCCGCAATAAGTGTTCGCACGTGTTACCCGCCGACAATATTGTCGCGACATGTGGCGATGTAAGCGCTCGGCTCAGTCGCCTGTCAAGGAGGCCGTATTACGGCTTTCAAGCAATAAAACAGCCTAATGTCATTAAAACAGGGTATATTTAAAAAAAATGCCGCAATATGGCGCCCGTGATAGTCAGTTGCCTGGCGACACTCGACAACATCATAAAAATATTTATAGTGCCACCGACAATGAGTGAAGTTGCCGCCTAGCCAGCCGACAATATTTTGCTGACATAAATGTAGCTAGGCGGGTCAGCGAATTTGGTGTGCGGTGCGATTAACATACAACTGCCAAAATCATACTGGCGAAAGTAATTGCCAAAATATCAGCTAAATTTGTTAAAATTACGTATAGATTACTTGAGGCTTTTACTCTATAAGAAATTAGCGTTTACGCTTGAATAATAGCTATTCAAATTCCGGAAAGAAATCGATCGGGATTGCGGTTTTCATCTCAAGTTCCACTGAGAATATTAATGTATTCGAATTATTGTAAAAGTGGTATTACGTTGTTTTATTAATTTTATATTTTAAAATCATATATTGCTGGATATTATGTTTAAACACGAAAGATGCTGCCTCCATTTCGGATATTTACTGGTGGTAGGTCTCTCTTATGTGAGAGGCTGCCTGGGTGGGTACCACCGCAATGTCTATTTCTCCAGTCAAACAGCAGTTTAAATGTACTATTGTGTTTCGGATTGAAGGACATTGTAGTCAGAGTAGCTACTGGACATATTGAGACTAACAACATCTTATGTCTCATGATGGCGAGCGCAGTGGAATGTCAAGCATGGCTTTGTAGTTCAAGGTGTTGTTTGGTTTTGCTACTGTTCATGAGCGGTCGCATCGCTTATCATCAGGCGAACGGCATCCTCGCCTCATCATTCACAGCAATAAAAAAAATAGATTTTTGATCATTGGCTATAGGAACAATTTTTTATATCCACAATAATTTTAGAACATTTTATTAAAATAAAACGCAACAACCGTCTTAACTATAAGGTACCTGAATCTTAAACATTCCATTAATACCTTAATGGATTTATAAGGATGAAACGGAATAAAATTTATATACCGTCTAATAAGATCTAGTTTTAATGGCTTTGACAAAATTACAGACATATTTTTATCATAAATACAAGCTGAGTATAAAATATGTAAAACGACTTCAAGATTACTTGTACCACGCTATAGACAATGTTAGCGGCGATGTATTAAAATAATTTAAATCAGCTGACTTTTGGTATAATATTACGTTGTTTAGGATAATTAAATTGTTATTATTATTTGCCAGAAGGTGTTTGCTAACCGACGTAAGCCTCGTTTAAAGATTTCTGCGGTGACTTGTTAATATTGTACACGTATGTACAATTACTATTGGCAACGGACCAGAAGCGGCTGCCGACATGTTTATCGTGGACGCAGGTTCAAATCCCAGGGGACACTTGTATATTTCGAAGAAATGTTCATAAAAAATAAAAATAAATAAAATGTCAAATAGTATAATATTCAATAGTCAAATACTACGCACTGTAACGATGAAGGAAAACATGGTGAGGAAACCTGCATATCATAGTGATTTGACATAAGTGCTTTGGTATGTAAACTTTGCCAACCCGCACTGACTACGTGGTGGACTATTAGTTGTCTTTATAGCGTTAAGAGAACTAAGGATAGCGGGATGGAATAAAAAGATTTTGTAAAGGAAATGAACTAAATACATTGGAAAATAACTAACAAAAAATAATATCAGTTCCTTCCCTAATTACGTTTGCAAAAATTCGCTCCACACTCACCGATGCGTGAACATGTTCGTGTGTGAATCACAAGAATGTTTCTCAATAGTAACAACAATAATAGCAAAATCAGCGGACCCTATCGTATATGTCGGGGTGTTCTTATGTAGAGCCCACATGTTAAATAATTGTAAATCGGCCTTTAGGAATCTACGGGTAGTTGTAGAAGTAATTTTATTAAAGGAAAACCCGATTGTGGTTCTATTTCACTACCCACAGTCAGAGTAAGGGTGGGAGCATGACAGTTTGCAATATAAAGCGCGTCCGGATCGTAGACAAGGCATATTCGAGATCCAGCAGTGGGCAGTGAAGCATAGACATACGCGTGTTTACTATAAAGTAACAAGTTGTCGCAGATATTCGGATAAATCGTTAATCCGTTAATTATAACGTGTGGTGATAATAATAATTAAATAATTAACACAATGGATTTTATTACCGTCAATCCTACATCAGAAGTGGGATCGTCCTACGCTGTATAGCCGCAACCGCTTGGTTATCGACATCAGCTGGCGCAGATTCTAACGTGAGTACCAGAACTAATAACGTGAGGTAAATTATGATGACTGGTGACTGTTATGTGTAGCTGTCGTGTGTGACTCACGTGTGTGATTATCATATTTGGCCCACGTATTTGGCTGTTATGTGTGACCCACGTGTGTAGCTGTCGTATGTGTGACTGCCATTTCTGGCCAGCACATGACTATCAACATTTAGATAAAATTACTTCGTATAGAGAAGCTATCCCATAAACATGTCTCGTTCGATTTTGGTAAAACTTGAAACTAAATCGCTGCAGCGTAGAACAAATAATTAGTCTGTAGTTTTCCCGCGACCAAAAGGTTGCTTACGCGTTTTTGAAAGATTCGTGTGCGGTACATGCACTGCACCTAGGTGGGAACCATTTCTCACAAAGAACGTCTTATCTAGTGTAACATTAATATCGATGACTATCAAATTGTAACTACCTACATGAAGGAGTTATACGAAATAAATAAACCTACTACTAGAACCTATCAAGAAAAAATTATGGGCATCTGTTCAGCTGTGCTCTTGGTATTGTAATAGCCCATGTGCTGCGGTGAACTGCTTACCATCACGTGACACACCAACTCATCTGCCTGCCTAGGCCATTAATTGTTATCAGGAGCAGTGACATGGAGCTGTGACTGTGTGCCCTGGAAGTTCCAAGACACCTGCATCTTCACAGGAGTGTTTCAAATTGGTGAGATCTTTCCATTTTTGTTTGAATTTGGTTTTGCCATTTTACTTTCGTTAATTCTTAGAGCAATTTAAGAAAATGTGACAAAGTGCGCAACAGTAGAGATTACTTAAAGAAAACACAACCTTAAAGCAGAGGTACACAGATACCAATCTCAAAAAGGGATATTGCATTGTTCCAGACTAACTTCGTGGACTCTATGATGAAAAGAAGCAGGCAGGTGCAGAGCACGCCCCGCCGCGCCGCGCCGGTCCGAACTGCTGTATCGGTGCAGCAAAATCAAATCTTAATACATAAGACCTACTTAGTAGTTGGACCAAAAACAAGCCCACTGAGTTTGATTCGCTGGATCTACTCACAGCTGGGTCGTGTCGCGTTATTTCCAGTGGTAAAGTAAGCCCGCTGAGTTTGTTTCGCCGGGTCTTCTCAGGACAGGGCCGCGTTGGATCCGGTGGTAATTTTAAAACGTTTTTACCTACGTGACGTTTCGTATATCCTCATGGTCCAAACAACGACAAGGTGCCCGTGCACTCCTATTACTCCCGAAACATAGAATCAAGCTAGGCTCGATGACAATAATCGACCCACGCATTTAAGCTACTATTGATACAAAGAGTTTTTTTAAAAATAGCATTTAGTAAAAGATTTGTAAGGTGAACGTTTTCATAGACACAGTTCACATGAAGTAATTTGATAATTAATAATTACTATAATTATTGAGGGGTTTCTTTGAGACCTGTGAAAAAAAAAGAGAAAATACAGTCTGATCTGCCCAGTTATGTAAAGAAAAAGGAAATTTGTGTAAGCTAAAGGGGAATTATCCCGGTCTAGCACAGTTCGGTCCAGTTTTTAAAACTGAAGGAACAATCTGCGCACTTGAATGGTTGTCTGAAGGGAATACTTTCCGGACTAGACTGTATAATAATTATTACCATTTTGCGAATTGTTATATTATGTGAACTGAGTCAGGATGAACGAACGAATGATTTCCTTGTCCTCAAATGATATATAGACACGCACACGAGGACGTGTGCTCGTCAGTATGGCCGTGTCGGGGTGTTCTTATGTAGAGCCCACATGTTAAATAATTGTAAATCGGCCTTTAGGAATCTACGGGTAGTTGTAGAAGTAATTTTATTAAAGGAAAACCCGATTGTGGTTCTATTTCACTACCCACAGTCAGAGTAAGGGTGGGAGCATGACAGTTTGCAATATAAAGCGCGTCCGGATCGTAGACAAGGCATATTCGAGATCCAGCAGTGGGCAGTGAAGCATAGACATACGCGTGTTTACTATAAAGTAACAAGTTGTCGCAGATATTCGGATAAATCGTTAATCCGTTAATTATAACGTGTGGTGATAATAATAATTAAATAATTAACACAATGGATTTTATTACCGTCATCCTACATATATATTAATTTGTTAAAATCGCACTATCATTATATTAGAGCGCGCAACATAGCGAGTGTGTTTGTTATTTCTATACTCTATGATGATCGGATATGACTGAAATACTGGTGGTAGGTCTCTCATATGTAAGAGGCCGCCTGAGTAGGTACCATCACAATGTCTTTCTCCCGCCAAACAGTACTGGGGCCCTACTATATAAATCCGAAACGAAGTTCGAAACTTCGGACGATGAAAATTTATATACAATATGAATGTGTCTACTCTATAGAAGTTCGTGTTTATGTAACGTACATCGTAACTATAAGTCTATGGTTACGACCATAAGTCAATAACGACCATAAGTATATGTAGGTACATTCGTATCGTATATAAACTTCGATCATCCGAAGTTTCGAACTTCGTTTCGTTGAATATAGTAGGGCCCTTGAACTGTTGTGTTACGGTTTGAAGGACATTGTAACCAGAGTGACTACTGGGTTTTTTTTTTTTATTGGAATGAATGGCGAGACGAGCATGTCGTTCGCCTGATGGTAGGCGATGCGACCGCTCATGAACAGTAACAAAACCAAACAACACCTTGAATTACAAAGCAATGCTTGGCACTCCACTGCGCTCGCCATCCTGAGACACAAGATGTTAAGTCTCAATATGTCCAGTAGTTACTCTGGCTACAATGTCCTTCAATCCGAAACACACCAGTGCATTTAAACTGCTGTTTGACGGGAGAAATAGACATTGCGGTGGTACCCACCCAGGCAGCCTCTCACATATGAGAGACCTACCACCAGTAAGGTGTGTAGGGTGTATGAGACCTAATATAGTAGAATGCCAAGCATTGCTTTGTAATTCAAGGTGTTGTTTGATTTTGCTACTGTTCAAAATCGGAATGGAGATAGTTTATATTCTTACATATAGGCTGCATTTTATTCTCAATACTTCCAGGTCTCGATGCCGAAATTGGGGATTAAAATTCACATTCATCATCTGACATTAAGTCCACTGCTAACGGCTAACCACAATAATTCTCTAAGGATGCAATATTCGACATAATTTTCACAAATAGTTTGTCTAAAATTATTTTTGAATTTTGATGCGATGTCTAATTCGCTAATTATAAAGCATCTTGTTGGCTCGTAATAATAGTAAAACTTAGGTATAAAAATCAGAGCTGTAGTAATCCTTACGCTGTTCTGCAGCACAAAGCTGAATGAGGGTACCTATTGTTAGCACAATTAGTAAGATATTACTGTAGGTATTATTTTTTAGAATTTTCTGTATTTTCTTGGGTTGAAATGTGTTTCATATTGTGATGTTTTATTTTTCATTTGTGTATTTTGTACAAACAATAAATATTCTTTCTTTCATTCTAGAATATTCAAGTTTCTATGTTCAAATTAAAATAGCGACTGGAAGGAATTCAGGTGAAGTCACGTCATACAACTAGTAATTGTTAAAGTTCTGTTCCATTTTGTAACATTCCGAAGCGGAACGGTATGTAGCTAGACGAATAACTGGATATGACGGATTTATTGGCCTGGAGCGAAGATATATGATCCGGAATTGTATGTACTTTATCGTGTTCCAACTTACACAACTTCGTAACTCGTACGGGATGGATTTGTCTGAGCCAACAACATGGAAATATGTCTTCAAATCTCAGTTAATATGTATTTGTAAGTTTATTTACTACTCTAGCATTTTAAATAAATGCGCAAATCAGTTGCATCCTACGTGTATCTCGATTGCCATGTCAATTACCAAGAGTTATATTGGAATCATATATTTTTTGATACGTGACATATCTAATATATATTTTTTTAAATTAATTATTATTTTTGATTAGAATTAGACTCGTCCTGTAAGATTTTGAATACAACAATTTCAACCCTAATACCCAACACTGAATTTAATTTCATTTTAATTTATTACACTAGATTATAAGGCACTTCTAAATTTTTCGATAAATGTATTTAGATCAACTATGCTGAGGGTTGGTCTGTGATACAAAACGAATCTCGAATATTAGACATCCAATTTTTCAAACGTCTAAAAATCAATTCTATTCTCTATGAAACTTATTATTCATTCCGAACTTAGTCTATGGTTACGACGAACGATAAAAAATTCAAACATTTTGTGGAATATCTAGACACATTCATTTATACGTACAAAATTCGAACATTCAATTTTCGTTTCGGATCGTAGAGTCACCCCTGGTTTTAAATATATTATACTCGAAATTATTAATAAAGACATACTCGTAATTTATATAACAAGCAATTTAATTTCCATTATATATCTATACCTAAGTTCCCCATACCACCCAAGATCGTGGCTAATGACGTTTACCGCTTCATGAACCAGGACTGATGGTCTAATGTCCAAGCAATTACCCACTAGAACGCCTGTCACCTAGTAAATTACCCGTGGCACTAGCTTTCAGTATTAATTATAAACATGAATTTTATAGTAAGATGTAAATCAACTTCAAACAAGCTTTGGAAATACATTAGATAATTAGATATAATCTAGCATAACAGGAGGTCTATTTACTAAAGCTAAGTTATTATAGAGGAGGCCTCCTTTGAGAAAAATACGTAATTTAGTTTATAATGACAAATATACCCTACATCCCGTTCCTTTTTCTTTCCCGCTTCGGTACTAATTTAATGAGCCGGCAAAACTTATATGATCCAAGCGTTATGCATGTTCAAAGTTGGTAGTGATCATTTACCCAGGTGACTTGTTAGCTCATTTGCCGAACCTGTGCAATAAAAATACACCCAACAGTCACGTACTTATTTTTTGACACCACTCTAAGATATAAACCTTGTGTCGTAGGTATCAGGAACTACGAGGGACTTTGTCAAACATTTGTCTCGGTGCGGGGTTAGAAACCACGTCCTACCGTTCCACAGTGTCAAATGGCGCCATTATGGCTGGCATTAATTATTAAATATATCAAAATTGGATGCTTATTTACTTCAATTTAGTTAAAGTTACTAATTTAAGTGGATCTACGACAGAATTTGGCCTATGTTGATTATGATGAGAGTGCTGTGATGAATATAAAAGTTTAAGATTAAGATGTTAAGTATCAATAGTTACTCTGGCAACAATATCCTTCAAAGAGAAACACAGCAGTGCATTAACCCTCCTGTTTTGCAGGAGAAATAAACATAGCGATGGTACCTACTCAGGCGGCATCTATCACAGACCCACCATAAGTAAATGGTTCTAGTTTAACGGGCTTATTACTATAAAAGAAAAGTGTTCAGTCAGTTTGCTGTATCATCGTTGAAATTGTTTGAGTAGCTTAGTTATATGTAAACTGCGAGATACTTAGACCGTCTTTACTTAGTTGTAATTTGTAATTCGAGTATTTTAAATGCAAATCATTAAGTTACTGTAATTATGTGTTTGGAGGTATTATCTATACTAATATATAATTCTGATGAGTTTGTTTGTTTGTAACCTCTTATCTCAGAAAGTACAGATTCAAGATTTGTTGTTTCTCTGTACATTGCAAAAAAGAACTAATAAATAAATTAAATTTACTTGACACGCTTCAACTGGCAAACAGGTAAACAGATATTAGGTCTGCCCCTATTTACAACACACATTATCAGTTTTGCCCGCATAAATATCAGGCAGATTTGTCGAACAAATCCATGCGTTGAAGACTAACGTTTTAATGACGAACAATCATAAAAAACCCCAATGATACAACAACACAGATGTGTCCAAAACTGGTTTTATCGTAATTTAGAAGCAATAAGAATAATAAAGCTACTACGGGGAAAAACAGCTAACCGGCTCACGTATAAACATAAAACTTTTATAACAGCTGAGGTCAACTTATTTGGATCGTATTTTTGTACATACGTACAGTAAGGATATTAAAATAGATATTTTTGTTCATTTAGGTGACTAAACTATGTAAGAGATTCTAATTCGGAAATTCCGAGAAATCAATTCGAACTATAGTAACAACCTGTATATACCTATGTTATGAGTTTATTTCAAACTCGTTGAGAGAAATTTCGAGAAACTTGAAAAATCGAGAGCAGGCGCGCCAGAGGCAGAATATCCGCCAAATGTCCGGATAATATCAAGAGGACAGTTGATGATAGCCTATACCATGTGGTCTATACCACCCAAGATGGAACACGATTGAAGAACATCACGAGTCGTTGCGATTCTGAATAGTGATGGACCGAGAAAGAAGAGAAATTTAACTTCGTCTAATACACAGCCGTATAGGATTTCTAAGAAAATACTATAAATTACTACCACACATGTTCATTTCCATGCAATTAAGTTTGACGGTCATAAATTGAACAAAATAAGTAGTTGTCAGTGACAACTTAATATCGAAACACGAAGTTACAAGCGAGTTTATGAACATGATACTTATTTACAAATCATTTCTTGTCGTGTCAAGTTATTTTAATTATACTTTTGTATTTGTTTTTATAAATATGAACTTAAGATTTGCGGCCTCATTCAGTCATTTTATAACCTATTTTATATGTATATATATTAGGATAAGACAGCGTAAGATCCTCTTATACGTAGGCCTAATGAAAAATATACGAATAGCGTTGATCCTCAGAACCCAGAAGCCCGGGCAGACGCCTGTTGATCCAGAATCATGATCTCTTAAGAAGGACGGTTAGGAGAGCCGACCCCAAATAGAAATGGAAAAAAAGCCAAAGGTGACGATTAGAATTAGAAAGTGTTGTCCATTTTCAAAAACTTTTGAATTAGTTTGAGCGAGGAGGACAAAACCTACGATGACCAAAGGTTTGTAAACTGATTGGGCCTCTATTAAACGCGGATGAGCTAGGGATTTGCTTTACGCCAAGGTTGTAGAAGCTATCTTAAAACCAAGGATTTTATTTCCATGTAAAAATGTCAAATGTACTGTACTGTATCAGCACTTAATCTGCCATTATCGAGCACAGGAGAGATGGCCGTATTCCTTACCATCAGGCGAAAGGAAGGCTCGTCTAGTCATTCATGGCAAAAAAGAAATGGCTCTACATGAGATCTGATAATTCGTTCACAGTGCGAATCATATGGTCTCGTTATGGAAATATTTTTTGTTGGGATTATTCCTGTTTTAGAAAGTTATATGTCTATGCACGTTGTGGTAAAACCAGCGTTAAATATAAGGACTAGCATTATTAAATAGTATCAAAAATGCTGCATATAAAATGTCAGGTGTCGATTAGGATTTCCCAAGTTATAACTAAATTGGATGCCATTTGTTAATCGATTAACCACTCCCAACAGAAGTTCTTAAACTGACCCAGTGATTTTATTAATAAATAAATTGTGGTAAGTTTATGTGGTGCATATTTGTTTTAAATTTAGTTTTTAAAAGCTAAATAAAATATATTATAATGATCATTCATTAAAGCCTAGAGCGGAGGACTATATGGCATAACTCCTCTCAATCCTACTTTCGATTGTAGAGGAGATTCGTGCAGTGGGACGTATATGGGCTGAGACAGTACAGTACCTACATTATTCAATTAATTTTTTATATGACATCCATTGTCGTATCCGACAACAGCGACTCCCTTCAACAAATGCCTGTCTCTCTTCTTTGGTGGGAGCGGATATGGCTAGCAAATCCAAACTTGGACTTGAACATGCGATTGCACGAGGCACAGTAGAGCTGGCCGGTAGAATTATACGTATAAATATAGGAGGGCTTGGGCCTGGTTTTACGGAGTTGGCGTTCTGTATCCAGATCGTGAAGCCGCTTCTCCTCAAATAGATCGACGCCTTTATTTATAGTGTTGCGCCACTCCGGTCGCTGCGAGGCCAGCGTTTCCCATTGGGCAGGTGCAATGCCGCATTGCTTTAAATTGCGTTTAAGCACATCCTTATATCGGAGATATTGCCCGCCACGTTTTCTTTTCCCGGCTGAAAGTTCCGAGTAGAAAACTGCTTTCGGCAGTCTCCTATCAGTCATACGCTCGACGTGCCCACTCCATCTCAGCTGTCTCTTCATAATAAGCGCTTCAATGCCCGGCACGCCAGTGCGACGCAGCACTTCAGTGTTCGGAACGCGGTCTTGCCATTTGATGCGAAGGATAGAACGTAGACAACGAAGGTGAAAAATGTCTAGACTTTTTATGTCCTTTTTGTAACAGCACCAAGTTTCGCTAGCATAAAGAAGTGTAGGAATAACCATAGCCTTATAGACTGCCACCTTAGTTTTAAGTCTGAGGTCATGGGAATTCCACACACGCGCGTTCAATTTACCGAACGCTGCGGCTGCAAGGGCTATGCGGGTTGGGATCTGCGATGCCAAAAAAAAAAAAAAAAAATACTAACCCACATACTTAACACTAGACTTTCCCGCCTTGCGGAAGAAATTTTACCAGAGTCTCAATGCGGGTTTCGACCTGTTAGAGGTACGGTCGATGCAATATTTGTTATTAGACAAGTCCAAGAAAAATGTCTGGAACAATACCGCCCTCTATATATGTGTTTCGTTGACTTAGAAAAGGCCTTTGATCGCGTACCGCGGGACGCTCTCTGGATTGTGTTGAAGAAATCGGGTTGTCCTGAGAAGTTTATAAACTTAGTACGCCAGTTTCACGAGAACATGATGGCAGCAGTTCGACATGAAGATGTTCTCTCTAACCAATTTCCCGTCACGTGTGGCGTGAAGCAGGGTTGTATCTTAGCACCCACACTTTTTGCGCTGTATTTTGCTGCCGTGATGAGTGATGCGCTGAAGTCCTGTGGAGGAGGCATACAACTTAACTCAAGAGCTGACAAAAGCGTATTTGACCTCTCGCGTTTCAGAGCCAAGTCTAAAGTCACCAAAGTCTCATTAGTGGATATTTTGTATGCAGATGACATATGTTTAATGGCCGATTCTATGGAATCACTTCAGGCTTATGTAGACTCCTTGCATGCGGCATGCCATAAATTTGGGTTGGTGATCAGCATTCATAAAACGCAAGTCATGAAACAGCCCCCTAGAGGATGTATCACAGATCACTCCAGTATCATACTGGATAATAAAGTACTGGAAAATGTATCTCAATTTAAGTACCTAGGGAGTGTGGTTAGGCCTGACAATTAATTTTTTAGGGTTCCTATTTATTAGCATAACTATCTGACGAAACCCACTGCTATGTATACGCCCCCCATCTCTACCAAATGATTTCCTTGCAACCTAATGGAAATAACTTCTTCCTTTTTAGTAGTCTTAATGGTACATCCATCAATAAATATATGCTGTAAAACACATATATAATTGCGTCATCCAGTATGTATCTAGGGCACTTTCCAAACCAAACTTTGTGTAGGTATGAGACAACAGAGCTACGAGAATGACATCATGTAACAATATCGAATTTAAATATCTTTTACTTTAAGATCAATCGAATTTTGAGATGATCTTTCCATTTGAGATTATAGAGGAGGCCTGTGCCCTGCAGCGGGACGTGTATGGGCTGATATAGGAAAGAATTAAATAATTGAATTAGCTTAATTTGTATTTTAATAACTGGCGAAATGGCGAAGGTTAGTGAGAAAAGAAGACCATGGCACCGATCGAGATAAAGATAAGTACAAATAAAGAGATATAATTTGACAATGGTACGCTTGTGAATTCTGGCGTATAGGCCATTTAACCTACCGCGCTACGATTAATGCGGCTATCAGATTTTGCATCACTTTTAAATTCATAGATAAGCAGGTATCCTCACAATACTTTCTTTCGCCATCAAAGCGAGCTTCATCAACTACAAACGCACGTATAGATCCTAGACTACTCTTTCTTTCTCCTTCCTTTTATATCAATCCAAAGAGATGACTAGAAGACATTGCAGTTTGCAATAAGACCGCTGATTGTAATTATTTTTAAATTTAGATTAATTCTCCGTATTTTTTTCTATAAATAATAGAAATAAATTAATAAAATCGGCTTAGAAATTTGTGGACTTTCCGACTCATTCGCAATGCTAAAGTACTAATTCCTATATTTCAAACTAGTAGATTTAGTTTTAAACGAGGGAACTTCAATACAGACTTCCTCCGAACCACATTTTGGGAACGCTTTCGTGCTCCAATAATTTATTCAAGGAAATCCTATGCATCGGTTTGAGACCCATTCGTATAGAGTTCTGGTTGTATCGTTAGATTTATCGATTTTTCTCTTCAATATAATTAACGCTTATTTTAATGGATTTGAATGTATTTTTATTGAATCACATGTAACTTTTGAAGTTATTGAACTAACTTTGTGAACGTAATGAAGTACTTTTCTTATAATATTTTTTTTTTTATTTTTTTTCTTCCCAGTTCCCCAAGTTTTTTTTGAAAGAAGATATTTATTTTCCATCTTTCGCGGAAGTGCTAAATATCAAATATTTTTTTCTGTCCGCGTATAAAAACATTATTTTTTATCTCCTCATTGGTAACTTTCAATCCTTTGTTGATATGATTTTATGTATAAAAGTCAAAACAATAATAAAATAATTTAAAATTGATATTTCATCTTACTTAAATCCCTATTTTTTATTTTAACTTAAAAACTACGCGTAACATCAAAACTTGCCAGTAATGTTAGTAAACTTGAAATTACGACAGACATAAAAACAAACGAAACGTGTTATGATTTATTTACCACGTTATCTTATCTTAGATAAAGTGCTTTAAAACATACCTTAGGTTCTCCACAGTCATTGTCACAGCTCACTATAACACTTTATTGACAAACTTTTTAATAAATTACATTTTACATGAGACGTTGTACGCTAACGAAATGAAGCGGTGAATGGCAGTTATCTGAAGCTGGCTAAATCTTCATTACTGTGTGGGGTGACCAAGCGAACACGTTGAAAAGTAGGACACTTAAAAGTCTGATTTATTTCAAACTATTTTTATAATTTGTTTTAGGAAATCTTTCAAGTAGCGTAAACACGACAAAATACTTAATAAATGAAGAATAAATTAGTCAATTCATTTAAAATATAAATAATTAATAATGCAAGGCAAAGTGATTATACGATGCAAAAGACGGTATGTGCAAAGGTATACAAGTGATTAACTCTTGCCAGTCGAAACAGTTACGCCTGCCTAGGGTAAATTAACAGTGCAAATTAATAAAATATCCTTATGCTTAAAATTATATTTTCCTCGTTCTGAGATTTAACGATTATGTCAATTAATATTCTAAAATATTCCTAGTTCTATGTGTGGTTTATGATTATTAGTGTTTGTGTTTAAATAAGTTTTATTATAAGTGGGCTGAGGAAACCAATAAATACACGTAACAATATTTTAGGAGATTGCCTTGGTGATTTATCATAGTGTGTATTTTTTTTCTTATTTTGATTATATTTTTATGTGTAATATAAATATTTGAGTGTGTTAGCTCACGTCTATATCAATGAAGGTATAGACAGAAACAAAGTATATTTTTACACATTCAATTCAAATACTATTTTACAAATAAAAAAACTTATACAAAAATTGCCAGATATCGACTCCGATTCCAAAACTTCTCGGTTCATACTTCATAGCCCTTATTACTATATGATTGAATTTCAAACAATCGAAAGTCATACCTATTATAATAATTATGATTTTACGAGTTTACAATACATTTTCCGTAAACGAAAGTGACGTAATCAAAAATACACTGCATCGTATAACATACAGATAATCCTTTTAGGTAGGCAATATTATATTAGACCTTAGGTCTAAAATTCCGGTCTTATAAAGAGTGCGTATGAAATTGGTCACCACAGATTTTCTAATAGGTAGATTTTTCTCTACGCTAAAAGTTACATAACTAAAAGTATGTATAGGCCATATGTTTATTCCAAATTAGTGTACTGCATCAAATTTTCCAAGTTTTGATTACATTGCTCACGATTTATGTACCAAATAAAGTCTAGCAAAGTTTCACAAGTAGAATATGAAAATGTAACTTTCATTAAAAACTTTAGGACTAGAAAATTTGTTTTATAGTTTGTTGTATTCTTTTATTTTGTTTTCATACTTGGAGAAGGTAATTTCAGTTTGGTTTCTAAAGTAGAAGTAAGTAAGATATACGCCCGAATACTCAAACATTATTTAAATATCAATCTGCATTTAACTACAATCGTGCCACCTAATCAGTTAATTTAAGCGAGACTTCAGTTAAGTAAATTTAGAAGCGTTTGTGAGTGATATATGTTAGTGCATTTATCACTCTGTTTTATACCAGACTAGTGTTGGGTCTAGGCAACGGGTATTTATTTTGAAAGTTTACTCAATTTTTATTTAATTGTATTTCTTTCATATTATGGTAGAGGCTGCCTGGGTGGGTAACATCGCAATGTCTATTTCTCCCGTCAAACGGCATAAAATCTGTTGTCATTCGTACTAAAGAACATTATAGGCAGAGTAACTACCGGATATATTGAGACTGAACAGATTATGTCTCAGGATGGCGAGCGCAGTGGAATGCCAAGCATTGCTTTGTATTTAAAGGTGCTGTTTAGTTTTGATACTGTTTATGAGCGGTTGCATTGCTTACCATCAGGCAAAAGGCATGCTCGTCTCGCCATTCACTGATATAAAAAAAAGAGAAAAATGGCTTGGAATTGTATAATTCTACTATGATTTTTAAAGTTCATGGACTTCCTAACTAGCAAATCGATAATAATACTCGAGTCCAGCATCGTATCCTTTCGGAACATTTAGTGTTAGGATAAAAATATTTTAAAAGAACTCGATTTTTAAATGCAAAACAACACTTAATTATTCAGAAATCAACTGTGCTAACCGTATCAGTATGCTAACAGTATCAGTATAGTTTAATATTTGTAAAATTTTACTACACAATTTTTTACCAATATTCATTATTTTCATTGTAAGATAAAAACAGTCTGAAAACTATCGGCGAACAAATAAACAAATAACGCTAATATGAAACTCAACCTATTTAAATACAAGTGTTTTTGCCCTTATCGCAATTAAAATATCATGGCTCTAATATATTTGTAATTA
This sequence comes from Hyles euphorbiae, assembly GCA_023078785.2. Taxonomy (NCBI): domain Eukaryota; kingdom Metazoa; phylum Arthropoda; class Insecta; order Lepidoptera; family Sphingidae; genus Hyles; species Hyles euphorbiae. Next base: position 2,865,621 of record CM041041.1, on the reverse strand, counting down.
GCAAACAACGATGCGCATTGTGAGCGCGATTGCGTGGCGAATTGGCACGCTAACGAACTCAATGTGAACATGTAATATAAAAACCAGTAGCACGAGTTTAAAATTCATAACAACTTGGGTTATTAGTGTAGTGGCCAAAGACTTGAGCGCTACTTAAATATTTAGGATTATCTTACTTTATATCAGCCAATATAAGCCCGAATGTTAAGGACGGGTGTTTGTTGGTATCGAGCATATAAGTACCTAGTTGAAAACAAATGATTGCCACTTTCCTCAGTAAAGCAGTATTTGTTATTTTTCTCTGATTAATTTCGATGCGGGATTAAGATATGCTAGTGTTCATAAGAGACTCGCAGTGCCCCGGAGCGATATCAATTCTTTGCGTGGCACTGTTGGTCCTGACTGACAGGAGTTTTAGTGGAGACAATGTAGTCTGTATACAAACATAATTTATTTATACATCCAATATTGTACACGAAACTTGTAGCGAGTGAAATAATAAGAAAAATGAAGCGCTTAAAAATCAATGTTATAAGCAGCGATTTAACGGCATGGTTGACAATATTACAGAAAACTAGAAACTGGATGGTCTGAAAAATATAATGTTAATGTAAAATTATTTAATACTTGGTAAACAATGTCGGTAAAAAGTGGTCACACTATTCGACACACATAAGAAACGCGCCGGTTTGCTATTAAGTGTCAGTCGACGTCACTAAAGGCTGCATCGTGCTGCGTAATTTTCAACCAAGCCCATATATGCAACAATGTTTATACCACGAGAATGTGAACCAACAACAAACACGCCGCCTTTAATAAATTTAAAAAGTAGACACAATATTTTGTGGAACGTTTTAGATCTCTCTTCGTAAAATAAGGATACTCGTATTAAGTACAATTCACAAGCATTAAAAGTAGAGACAATATATTATAGAGAAATTTAAATTTATCCTCGTATAATATAAGCTAGATATTGAAGGAGCAATATAAACAACAGCAAATATATTTTACCGCCTTAGTATAAAACTTTAAGAATGGTGACAATATTTTACAGAATTTCCTTTTCATAAAGTTGGTAGAAGGCGTTGTTAAGAAACTTCTTTAGCAACTGATGTTTATGTAAAGTATTATTGCAAGTTTGACAGAAAATCTACATTGTAGCCTAGTCGAATAGAGTGGTTTCAAAGTGCATTGTGTTACAGGTGGCTATTGCGTATTCCTTGAATAAGACAGACTCTTGTGTCTGTGTCTAATAAATCATTTTTTTTTTATTTTCTTCTTTCTTACTTACTTACTATACATACAAGAACCATCAGGAAAGTAACGTGTCTAAACTTCAATCTTGGACAGACTTTAAAAGTTCCTGGGTACAAACCCAAGGCACACATTTTTGACTATTTAGTCACATCTTATTATACATTAGGTTTTATTGATTTACTTAAATATAAGTGACGCTTGTTTGAATGGGTTTAAATGTATTTTTATTAGGTTACATGTAACTTTTGCGGTTTCTAAACTAACTTTGTCAATGTATTAAGTCTTATATTATTACATATTCTTGTTCATGAGGGTGAAGGAAAAGATCTTAAGAACACCTGCATACCTGAGAATTATGAATAAGTTTTCCAAAAAAATGCGAAGTTTGCGTACCAAAATAAGCTGAGTATTGTAAAGGACCTTCTCCCAAAAGACTTAGTATCAGGAAGGCGTAAAATTATACAATCAAATAAAATATGAAGGGAAGGTGAAATGGCGCAAGAACAAAAGTTTAGGCTGATGATGATGATGATGACGAAATAAACTATTCTATTTAAGATAGGGGTGGTCTGGATAAGTTGGTAGTAAGGTATTCGTGGTCACCTAGATAGAGACCACCTTACAAAAGATTTAAAGCTAATTACAGTCATTATACATAAGATTTCAAGCAGACCGACATCATTTTGTTGACGGATGTTACAAGCATTTTCTGCGAAAGGATACTTTGACAGCCTCCGTGGCGCAGTCCGTTAGACGTCGCCTGTGAAACGAGAGGCCGCGGGTTCAATCCCCGCACCGAGAAATTTTTTACCACAAATATTTCTTTCTAGTCTGGGTGTTTGTGAGGCGAAAAGTATCTCGTAGTTCCTGATACCCATGACACAAGACTCTATCTAAGTGCATGGCAGCACTATGTATGTAACTGTTGGGTGTTATTTATTATTTATTTATTATTAAAACCACTGCCCTTTCAGGCGAGTATAAAAATATTGCAAAGCCAATTACTGAACACTTTGTATGTGGTTAATTCTGCATCCACAATGACCTAGATCATTAATTTCTATCAGACTAACAAAAGGAGATGTATGGGCTAGGTCGGCATGAAAGGGTAACTCGAGGGTTTTGTTTTCCCAGTAACCCGATTACTGGATGACTAATCTTTTATCTGTTAAGTAAACGGGTAGTGTTTGTATGTGTGGGTAGCTTTTTGTTTATATAAATACTGTTATTGATTGAAAGATAAACGTAACTCTGGAATATTCTAAACAATGTATTGTGTTAATGTTTATGTTGCTAGTTTGTGTTTATGAATAATCTATAACACAACATTAATTATAATAGATGAGAAGTGATGACCGGAACTTGCTCGTATCTTTGAATTACAGGGAGATATCATCAACAGGGAAGAGGTAGAAATGGGGATAATTAGACTCTTCGTGACTTTACGCCAGAATAACAAACGCCGATATTTCATGTTGTGTTTGCACTTCATAGTGTTACGACTCTAATTGGGCCTTCCAATTTATAATATTGCGGTGTGAAATTGTTTTCTTATAAGGTAATACCGTAATAGTACGGGGCGTAAGGGATAACAACGTAAACTATATAAAAAATATAGGAACTTATGTTCATAACCTTTCTATCCTTGTATAACGGTGTTATTAGATTAATAAAACAAAAAATAACTTAGTTGTGACATGAAAGTGGCATAACATAATGTTGAGTAATATTTGTTTTGTTTTACGTCGAAGTATAATTTTGTATTTTGTCTTGATATGCTAGAATGTATTCGAGATTTTTTTAAATAATGTAGTATACTGAATTGTGTCAACTTATAATCATCCACTACTACTCACTACACTCTTTTACAAACAAGAGTTCGATTGAAATGGCCATGGTCCACCAAGTAAGTGGACATTACACATCTCAGAAAGTCATGTTAAGATATTTTTAGTATGAAGGCTCTCTCACAATGTTTTCCTTAAATGTAAGAAAAAAATTATTAATACCTTAGTCAATTTACATTTGATGTCCCAGAGAACCTTGACTGCGAAGAGGCAAAAATTCGTACGTATCCAGATCACCATAGCGGTGAAGGAAAACATCGTGAGGAAACCTGCTGATAGCGATTTGGAAGAATTTATATGGTATGTAAAATCGGCCAACCCGTACTAGGCTAGTGTGGGACCAGACCATCATAAGCGGCGCTAGAGAAGCTGCTTGATAGTCTATACTCTATCCGGCCTACAATGCACACAAATTCAGTTGTATTGTATTAATTTGTTATGCATCACGCACATATTTGTATTTCCTGTATTTTTTAAATTAAACAATTTAAATATACCTGTCTGCCTTTTTCAAAATGATTTGAAAGCTATATATACTATAGTTAATAACAAAAATATTGCAGTCTAAATTATGTTATTGTTTATTTTGATAAATAGGGAAGGAAATAAAGTATTGAACATATTGTTACGGTTTCACATTTACAAAATAACATTATGAATGAATGAATGATGTTTCACACGTTGTTTTCTCATATCATACCTATAAAGAGTAATTTTAATATGCACAATTCCCAATCGAACCTGTTACAGGAAAATGGTACTTTATTATGTCATGCAATAATAATTAAAGTAATCCCTACCGTTTACTTCAAATTCCCCCATGCGTTCATCAATGGAACCACTTTTATTAATACTATAGAATTTGTTAATCCAGGGTTTTACCACCAAGCCCTGTGACGTCATTGTTGGTAGTCATATTTTAAATTTCACCCGGGAATTGAACCTAAGATCACAATCATTGGTTATGCATGCAATCATTATTTATAATACGAGGGAATGAGGAATATAATTAATGTAAATAAAATATCTATACATGTTCATACGAATAATATTGGTATGAAATAAGAGGGAAAAAATCAAAGGTTTATGAAAGAAAATGAAAGTCTGAAAATTAAAGTGATATTATTTTATTGTGTAAATTATTATAAAATTGTTACTACTACATTATAGTGATATGTATATTATTTTATATTTATTGTTTTTGTTTGAAATTATGATGGCTGAGTTTGCACTGCTGTTTATAAAACAAGTGGGGTTAAGGCAAATACATTAATTAATTATGATATTGCTCATGAATTATTAAGATGCAATATTTTACTGAATATTCATAGTTGCAAAAACGTAGCAGTATTATTTTTACATCCTTAGCAACAAACTCTTAATACATAACATAAAAAATAATTTTAAATTACAACAAGTATCACTGGAAATTAAGTCATTTAAACTTAAAGTATTATTATATTTATTTTTTAACTGAAACTAATTAAAGGCAAAAAGTATTATATAATTAATAAAGTCCAAAACAATTTCGTAATTTAGATTATTTTAGTCATAGTGTACGCAGGAAAATAACAAATTTTATTCTCCAAAAATATCACAATACTATCAAAATGGCAGTGGTAAAATAAAATATTAATCATCCGACCATAATATATGATTATAGTAATAAAACACATAGATTATTATACTTCTTATTGAACATTGTCGTAATACATTTATGTCATCCTTTATACTATTTGTACCAAAATATAAATAAGTTCCCTTTACGTTCGAAATGAGAACCGTAATTGAAAACCAACAAATAGTCATAATAAAATATAATGGAAAAATCTTCATTGATCAAAATATAATACTAGATTTTATTAATAATTATCTTACATCTAAATCTACAGGTAACTGAAAATCTCAACTACACAATAAATATATTCAATTCATATTTACAAAATGTACAAAATAAATCACAGATTTTCTAACATCGCCATGATAGCGTATGCTACTCCCGAAACCATGGCAACGAGGGAGAAGATGCACAGAAGTGCGTTCTTCCATACAACCCAGTGGCAGGGCCCGATGTCTCGACCCCATCTCCATACAGTCTCGGTGATTGAAGGCAGGAGTAGACCAAGGACTGAGAGGCATACAGCACCTACCAGTTCCATGAAGAGTTCCAGTCTTGGTATTGCGCAGGCTAGGCCAACTGTGAAAGAGATTAGTTGGTTAATATCATATTTTTCAGTGACACAAGCTTTGCGGAGGTCTCCTGAGGAATTTTACAGAGAATTTTGGGAATGAGAATACATACTAGCTAACCTTTACTAGTTATTTGTCCACTAATAAACTTATATAGGGTGAGATAGATAGGTTGATATAAAGGTAAACATGGCACAGAGATTTCATGTAATATTATGAGTTTGAATCATTGGTTGTGAAGTGTGATGTGTGATTGATAGAATATATATTCTATATTTAATTCAAATAGTTATTTTTAAATATTTATTGTAGATCCGAATTGGGCCACATGCCAATAGAATTTAAGTGAATAAGGTATAGTGTTTGTATTTGTATGATTCTAATTATTCATATTTTCTATTGTCTATGTTTATATCGTTTGCAAACAAAGTAAAAAAAACAGAGTAGATTCTATTATTTAATTAAATATAGACTAAATGTGAGCAATTAGAATCATATAAATACAACCATTAATACAACTAATATAATTCATTTAAATGCTATTGGCATGGGGCTGATTTCGAAACTACAATTCAAATTAAAAATAACTATATAACGCATTGTTAGATATATATAGAGATGTCGCCTCTCTAAGCGTGTTCTACCGCCTGTATCACGGTGAGTGTTCTGAAGAATTGTTCAACTTGCTCCCCTCCTCTCCATTCCTAACCAGAACCACGCGTGCTGGCTTGCGAAGCCATAGCTTGACGGTCCACACCATCCCGGCGCGAACCAAACGGTTCTCAAATTCGTTTTTGTGCCGCACCGTCAGGCTGTGGAATTGTTTGCCGGCGCACGTGTTCCCTCCTTCCTACAATCCTGGGTCCTTCCGCCGCGGTGTGAAGAGGCACCTTAGCAGGCCGGTATAATTGTTTCATGCATGGGACTGCCGTCCGATGCCAATGGATACTCTGCCTGGGCGGCATTGGCACTTTCCATCAGGTGCAATGCCGCCACTATGCCAGGCCAGTATAAAAAAAAATATATATATATTTTTCTCAATATAAACAACATGTACGCTTATACATACAATCTAATAGTATTAATAATATTTACAATATAATAAAAAGTGTAAAGAGAAAATCTGATCTTATTATTTTGACTTCTGTATCCGCCGCTGCCAATAAACAAACCTAATCCAAAATTTGCCGTTTTAGATTGACAGCTCAATCGTTTTTCTGATACTATATTGCCAATAATCAATCTCAGTAGTGAATAAACTATGGCAACATGACAGGAGACCAATCGAAAAGTAGAAAACAATTGACAACAAAACAGATTGACTTCAATCTAATTTTTTCGATTGATTATTGGCATCGGCCGTATGACAGCAATGCGTTCGGTTGTCATAAGATCGTAAAAAATCTATACAATCAAAAATAAATAAACGACACTGGTAATTAAAATATCATACAACAAATATTTGAGCACAGGCCGCAGCTAAACATGCTTTGGAAGTTTAAATTAAATATTATTAAAATTTAATTATTTTGTTGATTTTTTTAAATTGTTTCTCTTAGTCACGAGCTACACTTTTACTTGAATTTTGATTTTTGTTCACATTTTCTAAACTTTAGAACTTAAGCGAGGGATTTTAATTAAGTATCATCGAAGTTTGTAGACAGGGACATACTACTACAGGCAAAATATCATAATATTTCCTAACGTTTAACTTTCTTCTTAATTTATTTCATCTTTTTCTCTGTAAGGTCTTAGGTTTGTTTTTTTTTTTTTTTTAGTTTCAGCGTAGATTTTAATTATTGTATATGTTACATTAGATGTGAGCAGAATAATTTTCTGCTATAGTCCTTCTATTCATTTAGGTCTCTAGTCTATTAATTTAGGTGTTGTCAGTAAACTAGTTACCTAAGAGTCCTCTATCAAAAATTCTAAATTATGTGAAGTTTGTTAGCCCTTGTAAGACATAAGAAAACTTTTTTACACAAAGTAGTAATACACTTGATGTATAATATAACGATTAATTCAGTAAGAAAATAATCCAATAATACACCGTAAAAAAGTTAAATATTTTAGGACCATTGAACAATATAAGTACAGCATCATTATTCAAATGACATGAATATCTTAGTTTAACGCACAAAGTTTTATTATATACTCAAAGGATTCATTTTAGTGGTGTATATAAATCCGAAATTTAATAAAGAGTCGTTACCTTTTATTAAGCCGCTTACATTCCCGTTGCAAATTGCAGCCTAGGTAGATTGCCTTTATATTCAAAACTATCGAAGTTTATGAGTTTTTTATATTTTCTTCATTGCAATTGTGTCTCGACAGTAAAATGTTTTGTTGGTATGTAGAATATGATAATCTACATTTACAGGTCTGCCGAGGTTCGTCAAACTCTTGAGACAAATACGCGCCAACGTGTAATTGCATCACAAATTGCTGTAAATAACCTTTGACTTCAAATATCAAAAAGCGACACTCGCCCTGATGAAAGACGAACTCAAGCAAGCCGACCCTAACGTTCTGTTTACACGCTTGTGAGTCTACATTTGCCGAAGTTATCCAAGCGTGGAAATGCAGCATTAGATTTCAGTAACTCCTCAGTGTAAAGGACAGACCACGGTCACGTTAATAAGAAGTTAAGATTATTGGCGGACAAGGACATTTATCGAATACCAGCAAAGGAAAGGGCTGTAGGGCGTGGGCTAAGAGGAAACTCCATAGCTCGAGTTTCACTATCCTGGTTGTGTGATAGCATAATTTAAATAGATGAGTGGATCTGGTTACTAGACAAAGAACAATGGGAATAACTTGTTGAAAAGAAGCAATCCATTGACGCGAATTGACTTATAAACAGCAGCTATTGAAAAGGAGAACATATTGAACATATGTGCTTGACACGCACGCACCTTACACAATTGTAGCTACATATATTGAACTATTAAATTGCATAGACAGGTTAGGTTGTTTTCTCCTTTCAAAATTTCAAGACCCATTTAAAAAGGGAAAAGTGACATTTTTGTACAACTGTCTATCGATAATCTGTACTTAATTTAGACGACGCTATATTAGCCATCTGGTAGGTACGATGAATTCGTTTTGTCTAGTGTAGAAATGTCTTTTGTAACCTACCAGTTAATAAAGTCCCGGCTAATCTCAGTCCTGCCAATCCCCACCGCTGTCCCCTCGCTGGAATCTTCTCGTGGATTCTCTTCCAGACCACCTCCACAGGCACGTAGAAGATCAGCGCGAAGGACAGCAGCATCACGCAAGCTACCAGGAGCTTCGCTGTTTGGGCCAATCTGTAAATAATTGTATATGTTTGCATTTGCTGTAACAGATCACAATCGCATACTACTGAGCCCGTAATTACTCTGTATCTGTATCACTCCTTATACGATCCACTGCTGGGCACGGGGGGAATCGCGATAGTCACGACGTTTTACTTCAAAGTTATCGCGTGAGGTGAATCGGTGATTGATTATCAATACACAAATAAGTCCTAAAACTACGAGTGAGCAGTGAGATTTGAACCCACGATCACCACACACACACAAGAATTGGTTGCAGCTGGGTCTGGTCGGTACCAATAGACCGCCACGCACGTGACACTTTTGTCATAGAATCTTTGATGATCAGAGTTTAGCCCAGTCTTTTCAAATTAAATAAAAGTCTGGTTGCTATACAGCCTTTGGTTAGCAGTTGCTTACACACCGGCTATGGCTATCAACCTCCACACTGAGACGAAAATGTGTGCTCTCAGATATTTGTTTCGGGTCTGGATGTTTTGAGACCCAAATGTTTCTTGTAGTTCCTGATACCTACGACAAAAAACTAGATCTTAGTGTGGGATCAAGACTATGCATGTGAACGTTGTGTATTTATTTATATTATTAATACTGTATGGCATTGCATTACGCTCGTCACCCAGGTTAGTACAAAAGTCTTAAAACTCTTAAAGTGAAGTAATTTTGCTGTCTCTGATAAGATATAAAATATATTTTTTCATAACTCTTTGGACCAGTGGCGACGCATACAGTCATAGTCTTTGGCAGATTTCTCGGTACTTGATAATTCCCGACAGTATTGACGCTAGCAGATATAAAAATATATATATTTTATTTTTACAATCCGTTCTATGAAATTAAACTGTAAAAACGTGTTGCAGCTAAAATCATATATTTAAACAGCATTTAAAATGAACTTCAAAATAAAATGTATTTCGAGCCGAGCTTAAACGTAATTGAAAGAATTACTTATCTAATATGTAAAATTCTTCTGTCACGGGGTGCGTAATCGAACTCCTCCGAAACGGCTTGACCGATTTTGATGAAATTTTTTGTGCTTATCCGGTATCTATGAGAATCGGCCAACATCTATTTTTCATCCCCCTAAATGTTAGGGGTAGTCCACCCCTAAATATTTTTTTTATTTTTTAGACAAAATTTTTAATTGCTATTTTTTTATGATACAACATACAAAAATACATACAATCCTCAATTTTCACCCTTCTACGATCAACCCCTATTTTTTAATAGCCATTTTAGTAATTTAATAATTTTTCCTCTCCGGTCGAAAACTGATCAATCGTCATTTAATTAGTTATCCCCGCCAGTTGTCTACAGGTGTCACTTCTGACCCAGTAAACAGCACGGAGTAGGGATGAGAACGAAGCCGGTCTCCTTTCTTTCTCACTCCCTACACAGTTGTCGGCCATCATTATTGTTTATGCATCAAGTGTAGTAGTAACGTTGACAATTATTATTTTGCTATCTCAGTGTAACTCTCATATTAACTATTAATCATTCCTATTTTATATATAAGATGTATATGGATGTTTATGGAGAGAAGGGACATAAAGTAAAATAGAATCGAAGGTACGGGAGAGGGCTGGGATAGATGACAGATTTGTTAGGACGAAATGTAAATGCACGTTATAAAACGGGATGGATAATAAAGAAAAGGGACCTGATGGATTGGGAAGAGACTGAACCGGCGGATGAGACGGGATTGAGCCGGACAGTAGGATAGCTACGTCAAGTTTAGGTATACAAGAGTTTATACGAAAAACAACATATATTTGGTATGGAGTGGAATCAAAAAATATATGCAACCAGGCGAAGCTGGGTCGGGCCGCTAGTTTCATTCTAAAGATAATGTAATAAAAAACATTGTTTAATAAAAGTAATTGAAAATAACTAAATCGGTTTTCTATTTCTTTTTATAAAGATATTTAATAAAGTACTCACGAGACCTAAAAGGTTGACATACTCATACGAATATGAAATGATGTGTCGCCTTTGTAAAATTAAGTTTAACCTTACAATAAAATAATATGTTTTTTGTAACTGAAATTGTTATGAGACACAAACCTAAAAGTGAATGAATACAAAAGTTTCATGGCTTCAGTACTATTCAACGAAGGATTACTTGAAAGAAAGACAAGGGTGCTTCTTGCTAATGGTTGAGTGGTGCCAACCATAATATTATGAGTGACAGTCAGTGTAGGCATTTATCAGACAAGCTGTCTTAAGATTTTTTGGGCCCTAACCAATAGGCAATTTTCCATACTAATTTCAGCAACTTCGAGCTACAATAAAGAAACCTTACCAACTCTATTTGTCAAAAAAAGGTTACCTTGACAACAACCACTTAATAAATGAATACACCCGACAATCACATTCATAATCTTGGCACCACATTAAGATCAATTAAGTCTTGTGTCATGGGTATCAGAAGCTACGAGAGATCTCGGTCTCACAAATTTTACTGGAGGTAGGTCTCTCATATTTGAGTGGCCGCCCGGATAGGTACCACCGCAATATCTATTTCTGTTCCGGTTTGAAGAAAATTGCAACCAGAGTAACTATTGAACACATTGAGACTTAACATCTTATGTCTCAGGATGGCGAGCGCAGTGCAATGCCAACATTGCATTGTGATCCAAAGTGTTGTTTGGTTTAGCTACTGTTCATGAACGGTTGCATCGCTTACCATCAGGCGAAAGGCATGCTTGTTTCGCTATTAATTGAAAAAAAAAACCAAGATGCGAGACAAACTTATATGTGCCTCAGAAACATTTGTTTCGGAGCGGGGATCGAACACGCGGTCTCTCCATTCACAGCCGTATAACCAACTGCGCCACGGAGGCTGTCAAACCACACGACTTTACTCACATTTCATCCTGAGGAAGGTTCAATGTCAGACTTCCTCTAACTCCCTCTCCGAACTGCAAGTACCCAGTGAAGCCTACAAAGGCATACAGCATTATCACAGCAGTCATGGCGATGTTCAGAACTCCAGGGCAACCGAGGAACTGCTGAGGCTTGATCATCTCGTTCTCTATTGGCATCACTACGCCTATACCTTCCATGGCGAATAGACTTGTACTGAAAAGGGAGACAAGGCCATATTAGTTTTCATAACAACAATGCTTGGGTAGGTCTTTTCTATAAAGAAGCTTTACAATTATTTCAATGAAAAAGATGACTTCTAATATAAACTTATTAATAATAATAATTATTGACTCCGCTAAGTTCCTCGAACAAATAAAGTTTAAAGTAACCAGATCAATGCGTAAAATAAATAGCTTGTTTGTAGTTCCGTTTTGCAGTAGGTACATACCAGCTATATCTCCAATACATTTTTCTATCGTTTTTAACTGTTTATATTTTTTATTATATTTATATTGTATGCTTTATTGTACACCAATATGAAAGTTGCTTTAAAAATAGGCGGCCTTATCGCTAGCTGCAATCTCTTCCAGGCCACCTTTGGATGGACTGCATTATTGTAATGTAGGATTATCAGGTAGTACAAATAATGAGGCAAAAAGTATTTCATACTAACATGTTTCATTTACAAGGAAGTTAAAGAATTCTTCTTGAGTTGAATTGTATTATGTAATCAGCTATGCATTGTTAGCTACTTTATATTGTTATGTACATAGGTAAATTAACGACATAATATGTGCTTTATTCAAATTGTGATCCCGTTTACTATTTTGTAATCTATTATAATAGTTATATCATTTAAGTCTGGGAACTCAAAGTCTGTATGTTGTAAACATAATATTATAATCTTGTTTACGTTGGTTTATAGGACTGTTTGTTGCCAAAATACAAAATATTTTATAAAGCTTTACAATTCTTAGTGGGAAATCCTTATTTGCTTAGTTACCAACAGATTTTTCAGATATTCTGTTTGAATTCATGAATATCCATCAAGTTCTTAATATAGTAAGTAATTCTTTCTAGTTGTTATATCAGCAAGATTGATTATGATAGAACTGAGCTTACATCTTTATTCATACAAGATTTTGAACATGATTGATAGACACCAATGATCGTGGCTTGTAATGAGATATGTCTAAATCACTAAGCTTAATGCTTTATATAGTTGACCATGATTGATAGAATCCTCGGATTGAGTATGTAATGAATTTCCTGGTCACCTAGGTAGGTACCACTGCAAAGTTTATTTTTCCGCCAAAAAGCAGTGTAAATGCACTTTAGTGTTTCGGATTCAAGGAAATTGAAGCAAGAGTTACTACTGGAAATATTGAGACTTAACATCTTATGACTCAGGATGGCGAGCGCAGTGGAGTGTCCAGCATTGCTTTGTAATTCAAGGTGTTGATCGGTTTTGCTACTGTTCATGATCAGTCGTATCTCTTACCATCAGGCGAACTATCAATTTATTGCAATGAAAAAATGAGAGCAAGATATCCAGTGAACTACTACAGCCTGCTGATAATAATGACAGGACGGCAGAAATAAATCATGAATACCTTATGAACGTAGGTATGCCAGTGATAGACGTAGCCAAATTCCTCTCAGCGACAGAAGGCGTGTCTCTCAAACAATAGTAGATGCAGATGCAAATAGACGCGAGCCATACAAAGTTAGCTATTGCTGAGAACGGCACCAGGTATTTGAGCTTCGTGATCTGAGTCAATGGAACTAGCACGATCAGGGTTAGAGCGCAGTACGCAGTTACCGACCAGCTTGGACCTCCGTAGAATATTGACACCTGGAAATAAATGTTATTTTCTATATTACTACGAGAAAACTATAATACAACTAGTAGTAAGAACATAATTGTTCGTACTGTAGATACAATTATTTTGCTTCGAATAAATATATAGGTACAGGGTCCAGAACAAAATAACACGCCAAAATGGCCGGGGTTGCTTATACTTATACATTTGAATTTTGAACTACGAGATGAACCAAAAAGTCTTAAATTATAATCAGCTTCAGGTAACAATAAACCTTATTCTTTTAAATAAAAATGAATTACGTTTTGGACTATGTTAAAAACAAATAAAAGAATATGCTTATTTGTGCTTTTATATTTCACTTTCGGTTTTTTCTTTACACCGATATTTATATTTCATCTCGTGTATTTTCTATTATATCTGATCGAAGCAGTTAATTTATTTATTTTGACAATTTTAAATAATAGGTATATATCCTAAAAGATTTACATCCCGAAAGGGTGAAGTCAGGTTTGGGACTGATGGTATTATTATAAATTAAATTAAAGAATATAGTTACTCGATCGTAAATTTATTCTACAGATTGGTAACGGTTCCAAAATTTACCAACTCTGGTTTAATTATTCCTTGTTGACATTTTATGACTGACTTGGTTGATAATAATCATTAAACTGTAATTAAGGTTATTTAAACTCGTGAATCTTATATATTTCAGCAATTAGATGAAGCCATAAAAAAATATCTAAAGATATGTACGTACAAGTGGTGGTAGGCCTCTCATATGTGAGAGGCCACCTGGGTACCACTGCAACGTCTATTTCTCCGGTCAAACAGCAGTTTGAATGCACTGTTGTATTTCGGAGCATTGTAGCCAAAGTAACTACTTGACACATTGAGGGTCAACATCTTATGTCTCAAGAATCAAGATGAAGGACGCAGTGTAATTCCAAGCATTGCTTTGTAATTCAAGGTATTTTTTTGTTTTGCTACTGTTTAAGAGATGTCGAATACCTTAATATAAGGTGAACGGCAGGCTCGTCTCGCCATTTATTTCATTAAAAAAGAGGTTGCTAAGCGCCTGGCACTTTTGATGTTTATTCATCTCATTGACCAACTTGCCCATCGATAAATTCGTTATGATTTAGCCACGCTAGATTTAAATCATAACCCCTTATTAGGTTTATACCTTTCTACTTTTTTACTTTGTCTTATTCTCTGTTCTGGTGGGACATTTAGAGCCAGCGCAGAGGGATGACAACGGTAAAAGAGGGAAGGGATTAAATTTTTCAACCAACAAAAATTTTCTTCAAACTTGCCTTATTAAACCAGATTTCGAAGTAATTAATTTTATGAAAGTCTTTATTCTCATTTAAGTATTAAATTGATCAGTCAAAGAGCTAACAAATTAATTGCTTTTTACGAGTCAGTTCCTCGTTTAATTTTGTTGAAAAGAAGGTCAGTTTCTAGTGAATTTGTATCAGTTCTTACATATTTAATCTTTTAAATGCCTTTTTTTTTTGCAAGAATGGCGAGACTACCATTCCGTTCATCTAATGGTTAGCGATACGACCGCAAAACCAAACACCTTGAATTACATAGCAATGCTTGGCACTCCACTGCGCTCGCCATAAGATGTTAAGTCTCAGTATTTCCAGTAGTTAGTGGCTACAATGTTCTTCAGACCGAAATACAACAGTGCATTCACACTGCTGTTTGGCGGGAGAAACAGACATTATGGTAGTACCTACTTTGTACGAAAAACTGGATGCAGCTAGATACTCCACATAATGTCAGAATCTTCTATTGTACGTCATAATTATAGACTATGTTCGAAGAGAATGATAATTAAGATTTTTTTAGAATTGCAATACATTATATCTTGCTTCAAATCCCCCGATTCGCAACCCTTGAATCGTTGCGAAGAGACAAAACATACGATGGCTAAAATAACATGTATTTTTACAAACTGTCTATGGATAAGGCCGTAACTATGCGACCTATCCACCTTCTAACCTTGTTATATTCTAAATTAATAGAGTACTCTCGCATTTAAGTTTATTTTAGACAATACATAAATGTGACGAGACCCGTTTATATTGAAGTTACTTCTAAAATTACCGTGATTAATTTAGCGGTTTAAGTAATTCAATACCGTTTGAAACATAAATTTGTGTGAATTTTAGCGTTAGGCGGACTGCTATTAATTTTAGAACATTTACTGTTAGTGGTTTTAGAGCTTACGAGTATACGTAAAGCTTCGTTTGTTTAGTTTGATAATAATTATCGTTAATGGATTAAAATTACAATGGTTTTGTGTCAGATATAAAATGATGTTACTGTAGGTAGGATTTTAGTATAAAAACATCGTTTTCTACTAATATGTAGATAATAATGTTAAGAAAATTATGAACATTAGTATTAGAATTTTTTTATTCGTTTCGTGAAAAATGATTTGCAAAATTATAACTACTGGCAGTTTCCATAATTGATCGCTAGATGGCGCTACATGTTTTTAAATCACAACTCCATTCAACAAAATTTCAGTATTTAAAATGACTATGTTGTATGATAGCGTCGCTTAGGTCTCGGGTTTGCATCCTGGGTGGCGCAAAGTGATTTTCCCGAATTAAGAAATTTATAAGCACCTGTGGATTACAAAACCATTTATTTCGGTGCAGGGATTGAACCCGCGGCCTCTCGTTCCACAGGCGATATCTACTCAACTACGCCACGGAAGCTGTCATAAATCGATATAATATAATACGTTTACTTACTTGTCTGAAAGATTCCGCTATGACAACAGCGTAGACGCAGCATGCGCCTATATGAGTCACTGCTAACGCCCAGTCCACCAACTCTCTGTAATGTTTATCAGAAAAAGTTGTAGTACACATGTAAATGGCTGATTTACAAGACTACTAGGGCGAATGATTTGTGCCTTTGAACGAATTTTCAATTATTAAATTTATTTATTTTTAATTACTTAATTTGAGCGAAAAAGACAATACATTCGATAGGTAATTTAGGCTTTTAAAATTTCAATGAATAAGTCTGTTAGAATATCAGTGAAATTATCTACATCAATGTAAGGGCATCACAATTCCTCTCTCTCTCTCTCTCTCTCTCTCTCTCTCTCTCTCTCTCTCTCTCTCTCTCTCTCTCTCTCTCTCTCTCTCTCTCTCTCTCTCACACACACACACACACACACACTTCACGAGACGAGCATGTCATTCGCCTGATGGTAAGCGATACGACCGCTCATGAACGGTAGCAAAACCAAACAACACTTTGAATTACAAAGCAATGCTTGGCATTCCACTGCGCTCGCCATCCTGAGACATAAGATGTTAAGTCTCAATATGTCCAGTAAGTTACTCTGGCTACAATGTCCTTCAATCCGAAACACAACAGTGCATTTAAACTGCTGTTTGACAGGAGAAATAGACATTGCGGTGGTACCCACCCAGGCAGCCTCTCACATATGAGAGACCTACCACCAGTGAAATACACACGCCGGCAAAATTAGAGGAACACGCGTTAAATATTGAATTTCTTAGAAAATATTATTATAACTGAATGTTTTTAATTTTTAAATATTTAAAGTGAGGCAAAATTTATAACAAATTACTATAATTCAGTTAAAAATACTTTAATTAATGACGCAAATGCAATTAAACGGAAATACAGTAAAATGAAATTTCTGTATTGTCAAATGTAATCATGTATTTTAAAAAGTTACCGAAATAAGGTAAGAAAATTAATAATGCGTATTGCTACCACGGGCTCTGATAAGAGTCTGGATATGATCCTTCATGCTTTTAATGACGTCATCAATCATTTTTTGCAACAAATTTTCCCTCTCTTGCACTAACATGAATTTTCATACTTGGACGATCTTTGGGGCTTGGTTTCTTACATTTATCTTTCTTCCGATGACGTCCCATACATTCTCTATCGGATTCATGTCTGGTGATCTTGCTGGGCAATCCATTTGCGCGATTTGGGCCTGATTTAAGTAGTCGCGAACCATTTGCGCTGCGTGGGGCTGCGCATTATCAAGCATAAATAAAAAATATTCGCCTATGAATGGTGCAAAAAACAATACATGGGACTCTAAGACCTCTGAGACGTATCTTTGTGCAGTTTAAGAGCCATTTTCTATAAGTATTAACTCCGTGCGTGCTTCCAAACATGTACCACCCCATACCAAAATTGACCCTCCGCCATAAGACACCTCTTTCAGTAAAGTTTGCTCGATTAGCGTTCTCCTCGATACCTCCAGATACTCTCCCTTTTTTCTATGCAATTCACACCAAAACTGCTTTCATCACTAAACAAAACTCGGCTCCACTCATCTTTCCAGTCGCGGTGTCGATGAGCAAAAGCTTATCTGGCTACTCTATGTACCACCTCAAGTTTTGGAGCTTTAGGCGGAACGAAAAACTTCAGTCCAACTTAATTTAAGCGTGTTCTCACTGTACGCTAACTGATATTAACATTATGGACTTCATGTGACATGTTTCGGGTCTGAATAGCTGTTTGACGACGATTTCTCAAAGTTTGCAGTCGTATAAAACGATCATCCTGGGTACCGGTTCACCATTTTCTGCTATTGGTTCACCATTTTCTGCCTTATTCTGGCCTCCGCACATAAGAGCCAATGTGCCTCTAACGCAGTGATTCTCAACCACTGTGCCGCGGCACTTTTGTGTGCCGCCAAATTTCAAAAGTGTGCCGCCAAATTTTGCAAATATATAATAATGTTAATATTATTAAATTATATCATTTAAAAAGAAAAATATTTTTAACATGAATATATATTTAAATCCACATAAAAGTTAATTATTTTATTATTTGCTTTGCAACGCGTTTTTTCTTAGTGCCAAATTATGATGAAGCGGCGTGCATAGCAATAGGAATATGTCTCAAGTCGGCGCACACTTGCCACTTCTGCGTACAAAACGTGTTGTTTTAGTGATAGTTGGGATTCACAAGGTGTTGCATAGTAGTTACTGCACCTTTTCTTTACGATATGAGAGTAGCATTGTCATTTTTACGACCAAATATAAATCGAATTATCAAAAAAAAAAAAACAAGCTCAAATTTCGCATTAAAAATATTTTTATTATTAGCTTGTAATTAATCCCTTAATAAATGTTTAGTTATTATTGTAGTATATATTAGTTTATTTCGTATATTTAAATATTTTGTCATAAACTATTTATGCAGTGTGTTGTAGTAAGTAAATAACTTTTATCTTTTTCTTTGTGTGCCGCCAAATTTTGAAATGGTTAAATGTGTGCCGCCAAATTTTGAAATCGTTAAATATGTGCCGCAACAAAAAAAAGGTTGAGAATCACTGCTCTAACGTTTAACGTTGCGAAAGACGACAGATACCGACACAGCCAATTCGCGACTTACTGAACCCTACCGTTGACCATTTTCAATCATTGTTACCGCTCTGGCAACTTCAGTGGAAGGTAAGCCACTCATTTTATATCCTACAAAAAAGGTACTCTAAAAATAATAACAATACAAATATCTTAAGTCACACAAAATGAAATTAAACAAAATTTTGTGAAACCACTTGAAAGTGAAAAAATCTTAAAAACACTTAAGAGCGTATAATTAACGATAAAACTCTAAATATCCAAAAATCTTTTTGCATCATTTTGTTTTTTAAACGTGTTGAAATATTAAAACTAGGACTATTCAAACAAACAGCAAACAAAATTTAAAAAATACTAATTTTTGTGCGTGTTCCTCTAATTGTGCCGGCGTGTGTATATACATATAAAACTGTCTTTACACTACAAAACAAATGTAGAAAATAAGCTTTTAGTGGCAGGTCTAATTAATTCTTCACTGAATAGCTGAAGTTTAATCGGTGCTATTTGAAACATTCACAGCCTATTTAATTAAATTAATTTTGCAATACAACATTACGAAATTGTCACTGATTCCAAACGACAGTCAGTAGTTTGTTGACCCGTTAATTGCGTGCTTATAAATTGTATCGAACAAAGGCTTCTTAAATGGATATAATTAATTGGTGGCCAACGAGGGCTCCAATACCTTTCTTTTATCTTCTTTTGGAATCTCTTTCTTTACTGTATCAGCCCATATATGTACGTCCTACTGCAGGGCACGTGCCTCCTATACAATCGAGAGTACAATTGAGAGTGGTTAGGCCATATAGTCCACCCTGGCCTAGTGCGGGTTGGACGATTTTACATACTATAGAAGTTTTACAAAATCACTTTAGTATGCAGGTTTCCTCACGATGTTTTCCTTCACCATCTCGTTTTTTATTAGTTTTGAAACGGTAATTTATCTATGGGTGTTTATGGGTCAAGCAATCAATTATTATTATCAGGTGGAATACGGTTGGTCGGTTTCCAAGCATACGATTTTTTATAAAGGTACCCATTTGTCTTCCCGTATCATATTATGAACGAGCTGTGAACGTGACAGGTAAGCAAAAAAATGTGGAGAATACTTTGCATATCAACACTCTATCTTATCACATACAAAAGTGAACCAAAATTATAAATGGTGTTATAAATCTGGCAGCAATTTTCTTTTCTTCTCTAACAAAAACATATGTATACGTAGTTCTCATTTCCTTATAAACTATACTTTATTGTTGTGTTGACCTTACCTTATATACGGTGCATATTTCCGCGCTGATTTTGGTCCATTTTGGAACACGAGGTCACAAGTTTCGGCGTAGCCTAAAGCCGGTTTTCTTACCTCCACACACAGCTGTTGCGATGTTCGTACCTGCGAATCGGAAGGTCGTTGCACTTAGCCAAAATACGGAACCGGATAATATCAGTAAATTATTATATGTATAATCACTAGCAGTCTCGTTTTAGTAGTTTGACCTAATGGCATTGAAAATAGGATAAATAAAAGAAGTAATCATCGCGAAACTAGTCAGTCTGCAAGTGTATTAGGTAAAAGAAACACTGTATAAATATGCAAATTAATACACTTGAATGCATAGAAGGAACAAGAATATTTTTTAATCATCCAAATTTAGAATTTTAGATTAACGGAAGGTTTGTGGATAAAAACAATGAGTGCAAACAATTTCAATTGTTTACGACAACAACTTCTAATTAAAATTGTAATAATGTTTCCTAAACAGTTAAAAATGAGGTTACACATATTCAAAATAAAACTGTTACATGTCAAATAACATCCCAAGTTTCTGGGCCAAATCTAACGTCACATAACCACGTCAAAGGAAATAAAAACAACATAAATCTTAATCTGCTGAAGTCATTACCCCTCATAACAGGTTTGTTACGAAGGGCTATATTATGCAACATTTTTTGTTGATGACGTAACTGTCCCTGCGTTGCCAAATTAGAAAGTCGTGGGCAGACATTGTCAACCAGTTAGCACAAAAAGCTAAGCTGCAGTGAAGATAACAGTATGCAATGTTTTGTTTATTGTTCTAGTCTGACCTATAGCTTGGGCCTCTTTTGAAATTATGTTAGATGTAAATCCTTGGTATGTGAACTTGAGCCATATGTTGTGGCCTAATGGAGGAAGGTTAAACAATAATCCAGCATTATCATATTTTTATGCTGGATGCAGGCCGCTTCCAACAGGTCATTGTGGAGATCCTTGGGGGAGGCCTATGTTCAGCAGTGGACTTCCTGTGGCTGATATGATGATCATCATATTTTTAACTATAGGTACGTATTACAAAATAAATAGACAAAATCTATTATATTTTAGAAGTTAAACTTACTTAAAAATAACAAATAACAATACCACTGAATTTGAACAGTAATATCATATTCTAAAACGGCATTGAGTCATCATATTATGTTTGTTTCTAGTACAAGGTAATAGTTATTCATGCGAGTGATTACCCAACCACCTAGAAAAATAAAATAATGCCATCAACATTCTCAGCTGGTTTTATGAATGATGCAGAAAAAGATAAATATGTTGTTGATGCACGAACTAGTCGTAAGCATAATATTTCTGGGTTGTATTCATGTTCATTGGTGTAATTGACATTATTTGACAAAAATCTATCTAAATACTTACTCGTTGATCAGACATATGCAATATTAATAACTTACCAACAAAAAACACTCAAACCTCATCTTTTACATAGCATTTACATGGATATTGTAGCCAGAGCAACTACTGGACATATTTAGACTTAACATCTTATGTCTCAGGATGGCGAGCGCAATGAAACTCCAAACATTGCTCTAATTCCTGGTGTTTTTGGTATTGCTATTGTCAATGAGCGGTCGTATCGCTTACTATCAGGCGAATGGCATATTCATCTCACCATACACTGCATTAAAAAAAATAGTTTCGACATCCAATGACCGTGACCCTAATTTTGTGTTAAGAAGTGACATTTTTCACTTTTTACCAGGAACCATCATTTCTAGGGCCTAAGCCATTAAAAACAGGAGAAGGTAGGCATTAAACAAAATATTTAGTCACATCGCGTCGCGTTGCTACACTGCAGTTAAGTATGACACGGATCAAAATTCAACCGTCATAAATAATACAAAGAGCTGCAGAAAGCGACCGCGCTGTGATGCAACCGATCGACACTTTCCTATTCGTTACGGTTTATGGTGTTTTAGATCGTATCTGCGAATTTAATGTTCTGTGGCAATAGAAAACATTGGAGATCGCGATTTGGTACATTTAGAGTAAATTTGTATCTAGAATTTGAAGATTGTCATTATTGCATAATAGAAGCCAACATAATTTGTGAATTTCTCAGTCTTAGTTTAATTTAATTTGTATCCGTCATTTATACTTAAAAAAATAATATGTACTATACGACTTTTTAAAGATAAATTATTATGGCAAATCAAACCTGATTATTTCCTTTACTAGTGGTAGGTCTCTCATATGTGAGAGGCCATCTGGGTGGGTACCACCGCAATGTCTATTTCTGCAGTGAAACAACACTGCGTAAATGCAATGTCGTGTTTCGGTTTGAAGGACATTGTAGCCAGAGCAACTACTGGACATATTGAGACTTAACATCTTATGTCTCAGGATGACGAGCGCAGTGGAATGTTGCTACTGTTTATGAGCGGTCGTATCACTTACCATCAGGCGAACGGCTTGCTCGACTCGTCATTCATTGCAATAAAAAAAAAAAACTGACTATTTGCACAAATTGTCCTACAACAATTTACATAATTTTTTAAAAAAGTGAGAAGAAAGAAGTTTCTTTAAACTCTTCTATCCCGAATATTCGTGTTATTTCTTTGTACAGTGTCATCAATTTTACCACAAATAGTAAAAGTATGAAAAAGACGTAAATATATTTAAAATGAAATAATGCCCAATTTTTTTGAATACATCTATGAAGTATACGATTTTCATAACCACAACGAATTTACACAATATACTAATGCTAATGAAGTGCCAACATCGACAATAAAGAAGCTGTGTTATCTTGTCTAGACTTCAAAATGTTATTACAAAAACGAATATTGTGTATATTTTTGCATACAAAGCGAAATGCATTGAGGGGCAGCGTTACATAATTTAAAAGTATACATGGATACATACATAAAATAACATCTTTTACTCATTAGGGGTAGGCAGAGTTCCTATCAACACCTACATTTCTCCTTGTGTATTCCGTCCCACAATATGATGGGGGAAAGGGACAATATGCAATATGGTTTATTGACATATTGGGCACAAATTACAAATAAAGACTTAATTTTCAAATCCCGTTAATATGAGCGAACTCGACAACATTATTCATGGACATTAAAAATTTCTAAAAGTTCGTTTCAAATGTCCGAGACACTGGCACAAATTTCTAGAAGAAAATTGACGGATGCCTGTCAGCTGGACGTTTGACATTACTGTCAAGTAAATGAAATCACTTTTTATGTTATGTAAGATTATTTAAAGTAGGTAGGCAAAACAATCTACACAATTTATAGCCTCTTAACATGATCAACTAATTTACATGTATGTGGTTAATTAGCTTTTTTTATGAAATTGGAGTAATAATCTGTTCAGACAGTAAAGCTGTCACTTCACTCAATCTTCTGCAAGACAACGTTGCCGCCTCGGACAAGCTTTGGCCATTTATGCTGTCTGTCTGAAGATGGCTTCAAGATGCGCAAATTAAGCTGGCATAGGTTTAGTTTCTGAAAGTGGTGGTACCACGCTGTTTTCCGCCATGACTGGTCATATACAGATAGCATAAATGGTCAGGATTGTCCGGGGCGGTTCCATTGTCATATCATTGCAGAAGATTGAATGAAGTGACAGCTTTACTGTCGCGGTTCGTTTGCTGGGTAAGATTCCCAGATGCCTAATACACTCTTCCCATACTTATTTCTCCTCGCTCCCCTCCCTATTGGATGAGCCGGCAACATATCCTTAACTCAAGCAGCCAGTTGTGGATATTCATGGGCAGTAGTGATTACTTGCCATCAGGTGACGTGTTTTCTGGAGCTATTGTATAAAAAAATGACGTCAACCTCTACGTATATACTCTCCAATCCATATTACACTTGTGTGTACATTTATCCAGTCTTATTATTGAAAACAGCCAGCAATCATACATCTTATAGCTTTCCTGACTTTTTACCAGTTTGAGTCTCTTTCCGGAAGGTTTGTAATCGAATGTTTTTTTTTTTTTTATTGCGATGAATGGCACGACGAGCATGCCGTGCGCCTGATAGTAATCAATGCGACCGCTCATGAACAGCATCAAAACCAAACATCACCTTGAAAAACAAAAGAATGCCAAATTCCACTCCGCTCGCCATCCTGAGACATAAGATGTTATATGTCAATATGTCCAGTAGTTACTCTGGCTGCAATGTCCTTCAATCCGAAACACAACAGTGCATTTAAACTGCTATTTGACGGGAGAAATAGACATTGCGGTGGTACCCACCCAGGCAGCCTCCCACATATTAGAGACCTACCAGTAATTTAATTAAAAATAAACTTACCAAAACATGTATAACATGTCCGCAGATAAATCCTATGAGCACAGTTCCTATGCACCCGACCAAGAGTCCAGCGTTTTTAAAAGCTAAAGGCATAGCCAGCACACCAGACCCAAGAGACGCCTTCAGCAGATGAGCCAGGGCACCGAAACTCCTGAAATATATCATGAATTAATTGACATGGTAGATCGTAATTATCTCTAGATGCGGAAATACATAGCTGAATATTTATTTATTTGTATATCACCTTAAGTATTATAACATGTCAAAACGAAGGCTATATACCATAATACTCTACATCCAGTAACTTATTGTTTCTTTCTAGGTTGTCTGTCTAATTTGTATATTGTAATATTTTAACCCAAATCTTTATCTAATACCCAAAACAATAAGCAAATAATAATTATTATAATGTATTTCAATTTTAGATATTAAATTTGTAACCGGTTTTTATTCAGCATTCTTCAATTATTTTGTTCTATAAATGTTAGTGTTTAATAATAGATAAAATATGGTTCAATTGAATTAATTTATTTGTACCTTGCATATTATCGGAATACGCAGTCGTAGATGATTGATTAGAAGTCATTTGCAATTAACACAAAGAACTTAAATGTTAAATCGAGAAACAGATCAGAGTCCATTCGTCAACAGATATTTATTGTGGTAAAATCTTTTATTCATTGAATGCCATTAGAATTGTTATTGTTGTGCTGCTATTTTAAATGAAGTTAAAACAGTTGCAAAAATAAATAAATAATATGCAGTGAAGTGTTAAAATAGAAAATATTTCTCATGTCTCTTGCTTTATTTAGAATTGATTGGAACAGTTTTTTTAAACGAAAATGAAACTTCATGAATTTATCGTCTGTATAAAAACAAATTATAAAACATACACAATCACGGAAAAAAACTGTAAATTTTGCAAAAAAATATCCAAATTCGAACCCGCAACTTTTAGCGCTTTAAATCAACTTGAGCCCCGATATATCGCCATACTTTATTAGACTATAAATTGTAGAAAATATCTATTGCAAATATTTTATAGTTCCTAAAGAAATAAAATGTATGGATGTTACTTACGATGTATTGGATTCCGAAGGTCTGTGCTCAGATGGCACATAAGGATCCAAGTCTTCCCTCGAACCATTGTAGGCGAGTTCGATTCTGTAAAGTAAATATAAAGTTATAAAATGTAATGAAATTAACCGTGCGGTCTGGAGTTCGATTCTCAAGTCGGATAATCAACTTTCTTTGAGTTTATTGATGTAAAAATCATATGAGATAGAATGGAATGTTATTAATGCCTGGTATGACGATTATGCCAACCTGCGGGTTCTTAATCGCGGGGAAGTCTTAATATCTCCAGTAGTTAATCAAGCTACAATGTCCTTCAAACCTACCTCAATATATTAATTATACATACATACATACATTAATTGTATAAATCCAAAGGCCAAGTGGTTTTCTTGATAGGCATTGATAGACACTACTCATGAAATTACCAAAATAATGTAGGTTATAGGGATTGGGAGGTGCCTAGTGCATATTTGCGTTATGCATTAGTGTTTTTGATAGTCAATCACCACGCACTAAAACGGTGAAGGAAAACATCGTGAGGAAACCTGCATACCATAGCGATTTACAAAAAAGTCTATGGTATGTAAGTCCGCCAACCAGCACTAGGCCAGCGTGGTGGACTATATGGCCTAACCACTCTCAATCGTATTCTCGATTGTAGAGTAGGCCCGTGCCCTGCAGTGGGACGTATATGGGCTGATACAATACAATGACGATTATGCTCACTTTCTACCACATCTTCGGAACTCCACCAAATAAAGATCTCAACGACGGTAGTAATACTTCTGCCTACCCCTAGGGGATATAGTCGTGAGCTTCAACCTAGTTATATTTGTGGTCTAGATTCTAAAGGATTTAAATATGTAAATTTAAGAATAGGAATATGCGATCACGTGGCTTTACACATTTTATTAGCCGTAAAAACTTTATTGCCACAAAAATAGCGTGTGTACTTAATGCAAATATTTTATTTATGCTCACGAATATAAATAAAATATTTGTTGAATATAATATATCTGTGAGACAAGTTTGAAGAAGACTTATAATTTGCTACACTAAGTATTTTGTATACCTTATTTACTGCGGTGTTGAGAAATACACAAACAGCTTTGTTATGTAAATATATTTTTTTGTTTACGCAGTAATAGAGGTGTAAAATACGACACCTGTGATACAATATTTTAAACTTAATCAACAAGAACATGTTTAATATTAAATATATTTATTCGCATGTTAATTAAGCCGATCAGTAAAAGATATATTTTGTAGGTACTCAAGTTTTAAAATTTTGTTTGACATTGATCTTTTATAAAAATTTCACATAAAGTAGATATAAGCGCATGGATTTAGATATAAGATCATATTTTATTCTAACACTGAAACTCTTCTAGTACCTATTACTATGTAGTTTATTAATCAAAAAATCAATATCATCAATAGAGTAAGGAACAAGAAAACATTAAAATAACTTATATAGCAAATAAATTCTCTAAATTGAAACATCATGCAAGTAATTCATCTTTTGACCTTTAAAACATAAAATATATTACCTCAACCACATTTCAATAACATAACACAATCATTTCTAATAATCAAATATTATTTTTGTTTCACTATCTCCCCCCGTTTGGAAGACAATTGATTTAATTTTGGAGGCTGAGCTTATAGTCAGTCACGTATGAGTGGTCAGTGTAGACTGAATTTCCTTAAATTGACGGGAGGTATATGTCCCACTGTGAATTACTCTTGCTCCAAACAATGTATTTAGAGTTGGAAGCAACAGTGTTGATGCGTTTTGAGACATAATATTTAGAATACAAGCAATACTCACATACATAGTCCCGACCACATACCAAGATATATTATGATAGTCTTGTGTCATGAGTACCACATACTATGATGACGTTTCGGTCTCAAGAAAATCCAGATACAAAGCAATGTTTTTATTGGATAGGTCGGACAAACGAGCATCAGGTTACCTGATTATAAATGATCATTGCGCCCATGAACATCTACAACACTTAGATCATAGATTTATAGCTGGTCCAGCAGACCAGAAGGATAGCAGGAAGAAAAATGGTGTGAAGAGGAAAGGGGTATTGGGCATCCGGCAATCTCGCTCATCAAACGAAACGCAACAGTAAAAATGCAAGAATGTCGATCTCCTGCGAGACAGCTCCGCTCCGGACGAGCCTGTCCATTCATACTGAGACATGGCTAAGAACATCGTAGCACTACCACTTCCAAAATACTCTTAATATACAGAAATTTGTCTCAGTGCGAACTATGGATGGAACTAACCTCTCGTTTTACAGTCGATGTCTAACTGGCTGCACCACGGAGACTGGCAGACCTATCAGAAAGTCAGATAAATCTTGGTATATAGTACTAGTGAAAGTATATTTTACTATGAATATGTAGGTACCAATGTGCATAACTAAACCCAGCTTATGAAAATACTTAAGTGTGGCGCATTCTGGGATAAGTCTGGATATAACAAGATATTTATGATGCAAACTGGTCTGTACTATGCTTTCCATTAGGTGTTCTGAAATCACTTTATCTTTCCAATGTAAATATTACTTATTTAAAACATCTTTTGAAGGGATAAGTAAAGCAAGTGCTGCTTCATAATAGGTTATATCTGCAAAGTAGCTCCCTCGGCAACATAAAATGCTTTCTTATTTGTATTTTCCATTGTTAATTCCGTTTCTGAATTATAATTCACAAATAAAATATTTTTATAACCCACTAGCAGATTGGCTAATCTTACTTAAATGAAAAATTCAATATCGTGACCAAATGCATATTCAATTCACATCAGATAACGTTGTTTTTGCACTAAAAATTAATAATGTAAATCTGAATCGAAGTTTTCGAATTACAAGCAAATAAATATACCTATAAAATCCAGGGAGGCCTATGTTCAGCCTTAGAATTTTCGTAGCTGAAGAAAGATACTGAAATATAGCGACAGAGAATTGAGAAACATTAGGCTATGAGGGAGATATAAAGAGCTGATATTTTGAGTGCAATAACATTGTCGGTAAATGAGACAAATGTGGCTGTCCTGGCAACTCTGCCTACCCCTTCTGGGAAAAAGGCATGAGTTAATGTATGTATGCAAATGACACATTCGTAAAATCGACTAAGAATTACAGCCACGATTTAATAATTAAAATTTATTTTAAGTGTGTGTTGGTCACTAGCATGTACTAGGCCAGAGGTGTTTGTTGTAGAATAGTGCTTCTTCAAGCTACACACTGGAACAACCTCGGCGTGTTCTTTGCGAGGTCTCGGATTTTCTCCAAAGAGCCGATGGAACAAAATTGAGTTTTTATTCGGTAACAATCCGACATTCCCGTTAAGTGAAGGAATCTAAGAGGATGTCTGCATGAAAAAAAAAATGGCTAGCGTTGTGGCCTTAGGCCTTAGTGTTTTGAATGCAACTGCCGCCAGTTGGCGAAATATGGACTGGTTCCGGGAATATTGTTATAAAGTCCATTTAGCAACTGATAAATATGACCAATATAATTTAAAAGTAGTAGGTTACCATCAGGCAAATGATATGCTCGTCTCGCTATTCAAGGAATAAAAATAATTTCTATTTATTATTATATTATTGGCGTCTGACTTTTATGCCTTGAAAATAGCTACAGAATTTGTTATTAGAGTAAGTGTCAACCGTAACATCGCGGGCTTTGACGAATCAGTATTGAATTAACCTCAATCTACGAACGAAAGGCCATGTGCGATTGATGAAATCTTTGTTTACCATTGCATCATACAAACATACGTACATAATGCGTATTCAATGAATATAACACGTGGTAATTACAAGCTTGCATTATTTGATGATTCTGTAGAATATTTTATAGTAAACATTTGTAATTTAATACTAATGTTATGTTCTTTTATAGTCTAAGTTTTACAATTGATAAAGTTCAATGGATTATCAAGCTAATTTAATTATTTATTAAACATATCCACATTTTTTATATATACATATATGTTTTATCAATAGTTATGTTCAAGTTAAAATAGCGGTAAGGAAATCATAACTGATGGTCAAAGAACTTGAATATTTCTTGTAAGAAGTGTCGACAAGCATTGTTCAGAATGTCAATCAATAAGATGGAATATTTAAGTCTATACCATTTTTTAAAACGGTAAAAGATGCTTGTGTGAAAAATATATTGGTTCGCTATGTTATAATATTATATATGTACTTCTGTTTTTATAAATGAAAGTTCGGGTATCAAAATACAAGCTTTAAAGTAGATTTAATATGGAATTTAAAATCTGTGATCAATTACGTATTTTCTTTAACTGTCACATGATACATATTTTGAAGTTATTTAAAAAGAATATTTAAAGGTACGTGGTGGCCTGTTGGTAAACGGACTAGACGCGGCTGCCAATACGTTCACGGTGGTCGCGGGTTCGAATCCCAGGGCACATCTCTGTCTTTTCGGAGTCATGTGTGTATTGATAGTCAATCAACACGCACTAAAACGGTGAAGGAAAACATCATGAGGAAATCTGCATACCATAGCGATTTATAAAGAATTTCTATCTTCTATGGCCTAACCACTCTCAGTCGTACTCTCGATTGTAGAGGAGGTCCGTGCTCTGCAGTAGAACGGATATGGGCTGATACAGATATATTATTTAGTGGTGTACCAAGACGCGTAAATAAATAAATAAATCATAGCAAATATAGGTCATGCGAAACAAGTGGTGAAATACCTACAATAAGAATAGAAAAACATATCATTTTATAATACTTGTTTTGAAACTGTAACAAAGAAATAATTTTCCCTCTTATGTCATCTACGTATTTATAATTAGGATCATTTATCACCCATTGTTCAAGAAACAATAGGGTTGTCTAATAGAGGGATAATCTCCTGAACGCAGTTCTAACTTGTGATCTCTAAATAAATATTGTAAAAAAAATTATACACGTGTCTCTAGATCAAGAGCCTGGGAAGCTTAGAAAGGACTGTGTATAATAGAGTCACCAACATGAGTCGCTACACATTTACGAGATTTCAAATGGTCGAGATTTCAAATTCTCGACAATGTCTTTAATCCATTATATTTCACGACTACAGAGTAATAGCTAAAGTTGTCACCCAAATAATTATGTGAAGTATCCAATGCATGGTATTGTATTTAGATACACTCAAATTCGGGAATAAAAGCATGAATCTTTCTTCCAAACACTTAATGGATTTGTAAACATTGTCGGGTGTAGGATAAACTTGAGATAACGTTATATGTGTTACGTTATACATCGTGTTTAAAAAAAGAAACAAATAAATAAATATTTTTATTAGCCTGTACTGTAGCCAAAGTGCGTGTTAGTAAAAACCACTCGTGGCTGCCAAGACATTATTCCCGGGTCAAACCTAAAGCACACCTTTGGCTGTTTGGAGGCAATTTTTTTGCGCTGATTGTCGAGATGAGCATTCCATTCGTCTGATGGTAAGCGTTACAACCGCTCATGGATAGTAGCAAAACGAAACAACATCAATTAAAAAGCAAAGTTTGACATTCCATTGCGTTCACTATCCTACGACATAACATGTTAAGTTGCAAAATGTCCAGTAGTTATTCTGACTAAAAAAATCCTTCAAACCGAAAAAAAAACAAATACTGTTTATTAATAGTCAGGAAATTGTGCCCGATACGGCGATAGGCTCTCCCCTATCACATCGAAGGACTGAACATACAAGGTGAAAGATGGGTGTCCTGGTAGCACTTCTGCCTACTCATTCTGGAAAAAGGCATGAATTTATGTATGTTTGTATAGTTTTGCAATTGTTTCGGTATGACAGTTCATTTAATTGTTTAATAAAGTTATTTTAAACTTTTAGTTACCTTAAATACTTTTGTAATTGACATAGTTAAAAATATTTCGTGGGCACATCTACAACTTTATGTTTTATATTTTGATTCATTATTAACACACTTTTATTTCTGAAAATTGAATGGAAGATAATATTACTTAAATAGAAAAAAATCCATACTAATTTATTTTCGTCTCCGTGAATTATTCAGCCTGTATGTTAGGAAAACATCGTTAAAAGATGTTTTGCCGAAGGAAAGGAGATATTTAATCCAAGTAGGAATAAAATACTTATCGGGACATATTTATTACTTAATTGATGTTTATTTTATTTGCTTAGAATAATATTTCTTTATTAAATTACATGAAATACAGATATTTCAGCTTAGATAGATTAAGGGGCTTTCCTTTACTACCTAAGTAGAATATCTACTCCCAATTTGGTAAGATGTCATGATCAATGTTGCTTTTATTAAAGTCACCAGAGATGTTTCGGTTTTGTGGCACGCAGCATTATCGCGTATAGTTTAAACCAAAAACTTTTTAAATCACGGTCGTAATAATTACTTATAGTGTCCAGTTCCATTATAGATGATTTGATACCAATTAAAATTATTAATATTGTAAACAATTAGAACTGATGTTCGAATCTATATTCTAGAGCTATTTGTGCAAATCAACTGTATATATTTCAACGAATGTGGTTAATTGATTGCCTAAATTAATAACAGCTATTTAATTTTGCAGTATACACCAATTAATTGATGTAATCGATTCTTCAATTAAGGAATCGATTTTGAGCTTTGCATAAAAAACTGCTTTGAGATCGAGTAATATCGATTGCAAGTCAATGTGCATGAAGGTTTTCAACAACATGGTTTTCCGTAATCATATAATTTCCCAAAAGGTTTCAGCCTTCAGGTCAATCGATTAAGCACTCAAGTAAAATAAAATATTTTCACATTGTACATAAAAATAAATGATAATGTGCTTCTAATTTATTTATGATATCCATCACAAAATTGTAAGCTTAGCTTTTACTAAGTACATAGGCTGAACCCCTAACGCGACGTTTTGGTGTAAGACACTGTGAAAGGCAATTCTATATACATTATCCTACTGGCTTTATCGTGTCCGGCAATAACACTCACAAAAAAAAAACAGCAGCAAAACTGTGACTTTCGACTGAATTTCGGCTCCATCTCATTCACCAAGATTCATTGGTACCTTATGTTTAATGGGTTACCAAGCTGAAATTATTAAAATAGTCACTTCTTTTGAATTATTTTTTTCGGAAACCGCATAGTTATTGTACCGCTTCTGGTAAGCGCTGTGCATGTATTTATATAATTGTATTATCTATATATATAAAAGAAAGTCGTGTTAGTTACACCACTTATAACTCAAGAACGGCTGAACTGACTTGACTGAAAATTGGTGGGGAGGTAGCTTAGAACCAGGAGAAGGACATAGGATACTTTTTATCATGTTCCCGGTTTCCCGAGTTTCTATTAGCTCATTAACATTTTCTCATACAAAATGTTCATGGGTTTGTAAATGTCAAACATTTAATTTTCATACTGTCGATACGGTAAACTCTGCCCTCAAATGAAATAACGTATTAAAATAAAGGTTTCGAATCGACAACATATAACCATAATATTCTATTAATGGCGGATTTTAGATTTTAAAGCTGTAAATTAATGACAGTAATGAAAAGCGATTGACATTTAATTTGGTTGTCAAATATTAATGCATGCGTTCAGAAATTTATTTTGTTTAAACTAAGGAGAATTTATCAAGCTGCATGAATATCATCATCATCATCATCATATCAGCCAGAGAAAGTCCACTGTTGAACATAGGCCTCCCCCAAGGATCTGCACAATGACCTGTTATAGACATGAATATAGGACAATTAAATAAATAATTTTCACACGTAAGAAGTTATATTTAATTATTTTCAAGATCGAATGTCACTTTTATCACGAATTTTTACAGTAGCCTTTCCTTCGCTATAATTCACTTATAAGCTTCTTGAATTCACTGATAGAAATTAATGTAATATATCGACTCTGAGTGAGATAGGTTATATTTCACCTAAATATTGCTTGCAATATGAAATAAGGGATGGAATATTGCATGGATAATCAGAATCACTAAAGTTTTAATGTCAAAAATTCATGAGGCACACTATTTGGATATGGAGAGACGGGATATAATAGAGTGGGAGGTACGGGAGAGAACTGGGATAGCTGGCAGATTTGATAGGACGAAGTGTAAATGCACGGTATAAGACGGA
Organism: Hyles euphorbiae; assembly: GCA_023078785.2. Lineage (NCBI taxonomy): Eukaryota > Metazoa > Arthropoda > Insecta > Lepidoptera > Sphingidae > Hyles > Hyles euphorbiae. Next base: position 2,832,101 of record CM041041.1, on the reverse strand, counting down.
ATGGATAATGAAGAGAAAGGACGGGACGGATCGAGAAGTGACTGAACAGACAGGTTAAGACGGGATTTAGCAGGACAGTATATGAATATGTAATATGAATCCTATGATAACTAAGGCAAAGCGAAGCGGGGCCGGGTCAGCTAGTTATTTTATATTCGCGGTTCTCAAATTCGTTTCTGTGCCGCACCGTCAGGCTGTGGAATTGTTTGCCGGCGCACGTGTTCCCTCCTTCCTACAATCCTGGGTCCTTCCGCCGTGGTGTGAAGAGGCACCTAAGCAGGCCGGCATAATTGTTTCCATTGGCATGGGACTGCCGTCCGATGCCAATGGATACTCTGCCTGGGCGGCATTGGCACTTTCCATCAGGTGCAATGCCGCCAATATGCCAGGCCATTATAAAAAAAAAATAAAATATATATATATATATATATATATAACAAAAAAAAAACATGTTTCACGACTTTAATTTTACGACCCACGACACACCAGACTCAATTCAGACCTCGTTAATTCTTTTTTTATTTTGCGTCTTTTACTGCGTAAAGGTTTTATGTACTAAATTTAGAATTTAATAATTCCATTTAAAGTAGCAAAAAAATTTAAACGAGTTACTTGTGTAAACATTGTCATAACCATTTTTTATAAACTTCGTAACAGTACTCATAAGTTCAAGATCAAAGCACGGAGAAGTAGCACGTATAAACATACCACAAAGTCGTATATCCCGTGCATTTTTTTGATTTACTACCTTCTGTTACAATAGCCACATTACTATGAATGTTGCAAGTAGTGTGGCGAACGCGTCGTGATGCCTATTACACCACTACAAAGATTTCGTCGAGATCGTGAGATTACAAACTCATAAAACTTACCGCGAAGATATCAACATTATTGTTACTCGGATTTGATAGGAATTTGCGGTCGTGACGTCATAATGTTTGCACACTTTCGTTTTACACAACACATAAATACTTGTCGTAGGGGATTTGGTATCAAAGAAGTACTATTTTGTACGGTATTTTCCTTATACTTTACATATATAGGGTAATGGTACCTCTTTGAATTTTTAAATTTAGTCCGCCCTGTGGCCACGAATGCTGTACAGTAATCGAAACGTTGAAAGTTACAACATTTAAAAATAACACCAGTGTCGTTAAAATCCGTACAAAATTGTTGATTTTAGTTGCTTATTGAAGTGATTGGATGACAATTGAACTAAGACCTCTCAAGGATATCCACAGTATTTAGTTATAAAGATCCAACATCTATGGATTTCCTACGACATTTGGCCCCATAAATATAATGGATGTAAGTCCTGTGACCACAGAAGCTTTAAAATCTTCCACACGTAGCGTGGTAAAAAAATGTAAAATTTACAAACTTCAATTCCTAAAAAATTTTTTTTGTGAAATAAATGAGTATAAATTAGGATTATTTAATAAATTTTACCATGAACTGCATATTTTTGCGGCAATAAAATTAATCCCTACTATAAAGTCGGGGACTAGCGTGCGTCAAACCATTGCGTTTTTGTCTCGTGACGACGTTTTTATAACGCTAAATTAAGCAATTGTTTGTTTAAACATTACAATCATCGTATTAAATGCATGAGTTGTAAAAAACGACCGGATAAATTTGACGTTTAAGTTTCTATAATTTTAAACAGCAAAAACATACGGTAACAAAAACAAGAGGTTAAGAATAACTTTATGAAGGTAAAAAAAGTGTAAAAATTTTTTAGTCGTTTTTTGCTAAGTTGTATTGTAAGAAGTTAATAGGTGGATGACATAATTTAAATAGTATGGTTGATACTTGGATGAGCCCTCGTAGACTGGATGTAAAAAGTACAGTAAACTTTAAAAGTCATGCATTTTGTGTCTTGAATTTATCGTAATTTTTCTCGCTATTATCAGCCAAAAGCTGAACTTACAAGGGAGTTCTAATGTTTACAATTTTTACAGATTGGGGTTTAAAGAAATCTTGGGTTGGTTGTACACATAGCAGTACACATACTGCAGCAGGACTTGCTATATTCTTGCAGCAGGTAAACCACGTACAGTCAGCAACATATTAAGTCGCTACACATTCACGAGATTTAGAATTGTCTTATCATCCAAAATAATTATTATTTTCAATATCGTATAGCACTTCTCGGCATAGATGTCTTTACTTGGTTATATTTTGCGACTACGCAGTAGAACGTACAAATTTTAATTCATAAAATGGTTATCAAACAATTAGAAGTGTTTATCGACTTATGTTGCTGATTGTACACAGAATATTTTCGAATCGCATGCAATACGGTTAAGGTTTGCTATTGAGTACCCGGCTTTATCGAGCCCACTGTGCAACATTTCTGCCATCATAACGTTAGGTTTTATTACTCGTTACGCTAGAGTAACTTGGCGAGAGTAGGACGTAACTTCTCGCACTGATGACGCTGCTGCCCTCATTATCTTATTATTTTGCTTTATTTTTATTAATTTTAACAGATATATGTCTTACAACATCATCATCAGCCCTTCTCCGTCGACTGCTGGACATAGTCGTCTTCTATGTTTTCCTTTCCCACCTAAAAAGCTTCACACACCAAGCTTGCCGAGCCGTGATTTCTATCCGAGAATACTTCTGACCGAACTGTTACCGATTTCCGACAAATTTTAATGTCCTTGCGACATAGCTGAAGACTTTCCCGCCCTCTCACCCACCACTGCAACTCCTGTAAGCCAGGATCAACAGTGGCACGCATTGTAATGATACAGGGCATTGAAGCTCAGTGAGTCTCTGAGAATGTCTAACTTGTCTTTAACCCTCAACGAAATCAATCAGAAAATTAAATTAATTGGAGGATTAGGAAATGTATTAGAATTTATTATAATATTGCTACATAGCTACTTACAAAACACCAAGGTTGACACTAGAGCTAACAAGGTTTTACAACAGTATCAATCTGACTACCTAATATCTGTGATAGTTATCCCATCATCTGTTGTTCACCGGAGCTTTGTCTTAGCTAGCGGAGTACACCACAAGCAGCTAGGAGGGACTTCGAAAGGTCAAGTTGGTTCGACCTTCTTACATCCCTTTGAAATTGTGTGGGATTTTCTAGTATGACAACATTGACTCAAAATAAGTATTGTCGACTATATTATTTTTATTTGTTTGACTACTGTTTAATCTGACATCAAAAGGTGGTCGAAACCATGACCTACAAATAAACAGTGTTGTGGCTTCTAAATTCATTTATTTAATACAAACTAACTTATGTATGAAGACACTATCAATTATCTTCTGTTTATTCGTTGATTCTATATTGATTCGTTGATTTAGAATATCAAAACAAATAAGAAATTCATACAACTGTTGGGAAATCCCAATATTAATTTAGGTTTTAAAAACTTAAGTTTCTTAACATTTTCATGATTTTTGCAGTTTAATAAATTACTTAGCAGGTCATTGAAGTTTTCAATGGCGTCGATAGCAACTAGTCGGTCGTAATAATTCATACGTACTTATTAGAAATGCTGTTGAAGAATTGATTTATTGATTGTGCGAACAAGGGCCATTCAATGCGTAATTGATAAGTACGTTTTCAGACTGATTGATTAGCTTATAAATGACTATAAATAAATACTCTGAACAATCATATGGTTTATTATGTAGATAATTTGTATTCGCCTGAATTGCGACCAAAATAGCAAGCAATGGTAAATCCATGCTTACATTGAAAAACAACCACATAAAAAATATAATAAAGTAAAAATTATAAAACCCACAGTTAAAACTTTTGAAAAAATTCTAAAACCTAAAGGTCCAGGAAAACATAATGTCATTTTTTTTTAAATTATTGTATTGCCACCAGTCCTTGATAAGTTTGCAAAATTTCAACTCAATCCGGCGTTTGAGGCGCTCGAAAATCGACTTAAATGATTTCACTATATGTAACATAATATAGGCGAAGCTAATAGAAGCTTGTTAAAAAGGTAGGTGAATCCTGGGCGAGACAAAGTTTTTTATAACTATTTGATCAGTCTCGAATTCGAACCTTCCACTTATTTTGTTTTATTCAGCGAATCAAACAAATTATCAATAAATTTAAACACTTAACGCCACTGAATATTGGCACTTAATAAAGATCTTTATCAGCATCTTTAAGATAATGTTTTTGTTATGATTACAAGTTATAAATACCTATTATAAACAAAAAAAGAGGATGTATTAATATTTCATAAGAAAATCTAATAAGCTAAGTCACATCTACCTGCCGCTTCTGAGAAAAAGGGGTAAGTGTATGTACCTACTATATGTATGTATTTGAATTCGTCTGAAAAACATCTCACAGCCCACAGGTATATAATTTTATTATAGTTAATAGAAGCATGTATTGGTTGGTTTCATTAAGGGACTTCCTAACGAGAATCAAAATGTTTTGATGTTACATGTCTGATAATGTCCCACCCTTGTCAAAATATCACAAAATTTAACTGCGCAAACAAGTTGAGCTTGGGTTTGACCTATAATATCGTCACTGCTTCCTTATTTAATATACTATCAAAATTCTTTAAAAAAATGCGTTGAATGGCGAGACGAGCATATTATCCCCGTGATAGTAATTGATACGACCTCTCATGGACAGAACCAAACCAGACAACACCACGAATTATAATGCGTTGCTTGTTATCCCACTGCGCTCGCCAACCTGAGACATAAGATGTTAGATCTCAATAAGTCCAGTAGTTACTCAGGCTACAATGTCCTTCAAACCTACCTCAATATATTAATTATAAATACAAACATACATTGATTGTATGCATCCAAAGGCCAAGTGGCTTTCTTAATAGGAATTTACGTTAAGTTACTGAAATTCAGGTTTGAAAATTTTACCTCCGGTTTTGGACATGTATTTTTTTTTTAATTTCATTTTATTGTTAAAAAGTACTTTCTCAATATGCATCGCTGTGTTAAATATTTTATTGTAAATTTGTTAAATTCGAAAAACTACTTTCATAAAATTGATATTACAATTACGGCAAATCCTTAGAAACCCTTAACTTATGAAATATACATTATACAAAAAAATATTTTGTATTCACATTCGTACCTACTAGAAGTATAAATGGGCGATTTTCAGAACCTCACTTTTTTCCCTGTCCGCTTCACGTGAAATGCCCAATTTATAATATTAGTAGGATTAATATAACAACGTCAAAGAAACACCTAAATCTAGAACTTAAACAACAACATGCTTCTTCTGTTTTATAATAATAATAAAATAAAATTAAACTTAAAAACAACATCCCGTGAGATACGGATGAACGAAGATTAATGCGACTTCCTTCATTATTACTAATGTTGTACACTTCCGTACATTCCCAAGTATAGTGCTGAGATTTGTAATGCTATTTTTCTACAACAAAATGTGACTATTTTGTTTGATTATATTTTAAAATAAAACTATTTTTTAAAGATATTATCAAAAAGAAAGAAAATGAATTTATTATTGGATCATATTAAGAAGAATAAGAACACAACAAGACTACTACTTAATAAACTAAAGAAAAAAGAAAACGTGAGAGATGGCCAATAATAAATATCAGCTCTATACTGCAATACAGCTAGACTGTACTGCAATGCTGATTTTCAATGGTATCGCGACTTTGGTTTAATTTTAGCATTTTTTAACTTCCCGATGTTTAGATTATTTATTTAACAGCTTTTGTGTTCACAGGGCAAAAAGTCTAAAAATAGTTATATTTAAATATAGGTATAACATTAGCGTAAATCTAAGAAATCATTGATTCTATTTGTTTTTTTCTGTACCTCAATATTTCAAACTATTATAATTGATGTCTTAACTTTAATAGGTAGAGACTGCATCGATGGAACAATTGTACTTCGATATAAATGCAGAGCTGAGTTTTGGGGCTCCTATCCCGGGTTGGGCAAAGTGATATTGGATGTTTCTATTCATTATGAGCCTGCAGTCAGCAAATTGTGCCCGATACGACGATAGACTCGCCCCCTATCACATCGCGGGACGGAAAACACAAGACGAAACGTAGGTGTCCACTGGTGGACGTAGGCCTCCCCAAGTAAACACCAACCATTCCGGTCTTGAGCCATCTTGGGTGTTAAATACTTTATTCTAAATCGAGGTGTGGGCGGTTACAAACGATCGTGATCACTCAACATAAGACCTCTTCGTTTCTCGGACTTATGCCACAAAAAACACTAAATCAACCACATGACATAATAGCAAAAACGCCAGTAGATATGACAGCTATAAAAACTGCCTTCATAAAAACGTGATCCAACCTTGTTACGACATATATCTGTAAATGGGCCTGCAATTATGTGATTACGGACCACATTGCAAGTTACCATGAACTTCCGACCTTGAAGGCTTGACAAGTATTGTAGGACTCACATTGTGATGGGTAATTGGTAAAATGACATGGTATAGTGAACGTGGCCATGGTTTGACTGTCGTGGGTATAATGGAATGGGAGCGTCCTCAGTTGATGAATCAAAGCCTTTATGTCAGTTGAAGCGTACTATGTCATGTCGTTTAGGAGAGTCGTAAATTGCGCTTTTTTTTCCTTATTTACTTTTTTTAAAGCTGTGTATGTGCGAATCCGTAGAATACCTTCATTCAAAACTTGATATAAAATATATTTTTGTAGTAGTTTATTATTCTTAATAATTTGATTTGTTTTCGAGTTATATATTTATATTATTTATAATTATATATTCGAGTTATATAAAGGATTTTTCTTTCTTCTTCTTTCTTCTTTCATATTTGGGTTTCGAAAGCCTCCGTAGCGCAATCGGTTAGACGCCGCCTGTGAAACGAGTGGCCGCGGGTTCGATCCCCGCGCCGAGAGAAATATTTGTGCGGCCCACAAACATTTATTTCGGATCCGGGTGTTTGTGAGACCGAAAAGTCTTTCGTAGTTCCTGATAACCACGACACAAGACTCAATCTTAATGTGGGGTCAGGACTATGCAAGTCACTGTTGGGTGTTATTTTTTTTATATATATTTCAGTGGCGAAAATCTCTTCATGACATTACAATATATTGTAAAATAATATGTTTAAGCAGAATTGTATATCTGTTTCTAGACACATAAATAAAATATTTCAGTTAAAACTAGAATAAAATCGTGATACCAAAATTCCGAAAGCGCAGAAATTAAGTTCTTTGCAAAACTGTTGAATGACGAGAAATTAATGTTAGTTCGTGTTCGGAACTTTGTCTAAACGTGCTTACCTTCAGCTGGACTTTGCCAAGCCAGAATTAAAAAAGATATAAAAATAAAGTGAGTCGTAAACTTTTCAAAGTAAATGTACCAAAAATAATCAAACACTCACTTTGAACTGTAACTGTCCATGACGGTGCGAATTCCTGGTGCTGATGGCTTTTCTTTCTCCATTTTTGATCCTTAAATATCCAGGTGTTGAAGAATTTGATTATTTATGTACCGTTGTAACACGTATACATCGCCTTTACTCGATTTATCTGAAACAAAGAGAAAATATAAATATGTGGTCAAAACGATACGGCATTTTTATTCATTATTAGTACTGAGTCAAGAACTTGTTCCCGATACGGCAATAGGCTCGCCCCCTATCACAGCGTGGACGGAACATAAAAAATGAACTGTGGGTGTCCTGGCACCTCTGCCTACCCCTTTCGGGAAAAGGTGTGAGTTTATGTATGTATGTAATCCTACATATATTATAAATGCGAAAGTTTGTGTGCTTGTTACCTTCAAACCGCTGGACCAATTTTGATTAAATTTGGCATGGAACTAGAGGGCACCCTGGATTAACTCATAGACTTATTTTTATCCCGACAAAATTTAGTTTCCCCGTGAGATGTATGAGGAGTTCAAATACAATATAATCGATAATCTTTCAAACATTTCAAAAGGAATGGGATGAACAGCTTAAAGTATGTCAGTAAAGTTTAATTTAAATATGTTAATTAAATATCAAGTGAAATAGTTCCTATGGTTCTAAAGTGGACTCAAAAATTAGTATCCGCACCCGTGCGAAGCCGGGCCGGACCGCTAGTTTCGTCATAAAGCCGGTTTAACTCATTCCAATACATTGCGTAACACCCATTTTCGCTTATCACACACGTCCTTGAAATATGAAAACGAGTATTACCGTAATCACACTAACAAGAACAATGAAAGGCGTTGAAAACAAAACGAAATTGTTTTGCAAGAATCTTACAGTTGAATGCAAGTTTTCGAAAATATTTTGACTTGCGCAGTTAATATAGATGGTATCAACCTACTGCAAAGCATGGGTATCCTTTCACATCAAGAGTTCGATGGTGAAGGCTTATGCCGATTTCAAATACACTGATCTAATGTAGATTGCAGAGTAAGTCTTACGAGAATCTCTAAGATAATATGCAGATTTCCTTAAAATGGTTTTATTCACCGTCATAGTACACGGTGATTGGCTATCACACCTAAAAAACAGAAAAGGCCTCTGGCTTTTGAGCTCGCAACCAATGTCTCAGCAGATTATGTCCATATATCAACATGCCAATAAGCACTCTGAGCATGAAAATACACGGTATTATTTTTTCCGCTGTCCACGTACGCCTTTTATTGAAAACGAAATACGTTGGTGATGAATATTCGATGCGTTTGAAAATATTTTATTTTTGTAGCAACCGTTATCACAGCCTTTTTTTTTTTTTATATATATTATAGGGGGCAACCGAGCATGCGGTTCACCTGATGGTAAGTGAACACCGCCGCCCATGGACATCTGCAACACCATAGGGCATGGAGATGCGTTGCCGGCCTTTGAGGTGGGAATACGCTCGTTTTTTGAAGGCTGCAGGCGTTTGTTAGATTGGTTGTGTATTGCCGAAATATTTTTCTACGGTGTCGATATACCAAAAATTCAGTGGGGTTATTCTCGTGATTTCTTGACGCGCCGATCAAGTTGCTGTGCAGTTGCAATGGAGTTTATTTTTTAGTGCAAAATGGTATTCTTGTAATTGTTAAGATGCGCGTGAGCTGCACGTCAACTGTATGTCAGTCGTATGTAATACTTTTGAAATTAATATACAGATGTCATTGATACAGATATGATTTGTAGGAGGTTTTCTTACTGTGAAAACTGAAAATGTACATGTGCTGCACGATGATCGAACTATCATTTGAGACTTCAAATAAATACCTACCGATCAAGTTGGGATCTGAATAATGCACATTATTAACGCTAGCCAATTTAACAGCGGTTGCCAAAATTACGAGAATACGAAAAGGGTTGTTTTGATCGAAACTTAACTGCAACTGCACTGCTAAAAAACTGATAAAAAATACACTTTAACTGCTAGAGATTGTTTGTGACTGAAATAGCAATATCATTGAGGTGGAAGGTAGCTGGATGAATGTGGAATCCTGTAGTGTTACCTCCCCTTTTGTTGATGCAATAATGTCTGTGTTTTATTTTAAATACGGTCCATTTAAGAAGCACTTAGGTAGATAGGTCGTAATTGCGTGAATTTCTACACAACGATTGACAATCGACGCTTTATCGGCCTTCACTTACAATCAGGTGAAGTTAAGTTTAGCTTTAAAAATAAACCGATCTAATTTAAATACCAGTAGAAATAAAACCGGCCCGTTATCGCAACGTGTCATTCAATGTAATCAAATCCTGATGAGTTTTTATCTGCCTATCTGTTATCAGCGACTCGGGGACTGAGCTGAGGTAAACAAACGCACAAAGGCATCTAATCACTATTAACAAAGTAATGTTTGATGGAGAGCCAATTAAGAAAATTAATATAGCCTCGAAAATGAGCAAATGAGTTACGTTACACGCAATGAATAAGCCGATGTTAATATGAGACCATCATATTACGAATTTTCGAGATGTATATAATTTGACGAATTTAGTTATATTGTTTCATATGTCTTACTAAATATTTAACTGCCTCGGTGGTGTAGTTGTACTGATGTTAAGATTACAAAGCTGAGGCCTCGGGTTCGAATCTCAAGTCGGGCATAGTGAAATAATTGGATTTTTCAATTCATTATCAGCCTGGAGTTAGGAATTTGTGCCCGACATAGCGATGGGCTCGCCCCTATCACGTCGTGGAACTCATTATTATCATCATCATTCAGTATGTAAGATTCTTGGAGTTCTAATACGACGTTGGTATATTGATTTAGAATATTTTGACTTATGAATAATCATACCGCTGTATTTGTAATAATAATGTACAAAACAAAGACGTTATTGAAATTCGACACAGTAAGGGTGATATGCCTGTCAATATACCTGTCTGTGTGATGTATGACCATTGTCATTTTTGTGCCTTATCATGCTCCTGAGGTCATAAATCGCTTGCAATAAATCATTAGACCGCAGACGATCGTGTTTTTCGATATTTTCCTCAAGAGTCATTACGTGAGAAAACTAGAATATTTTAAAATATATGACTCACATTAGCAGTTCTGAATGTTTCAGTTTTTTTTTTTAAATATATACAGGGTATATCAAGACTGCTACCGAAAACGGAGCCGGGTGGTAGTTTAAGCGACTTCAGACACAATGCAACAGAAAAACTTGCAAAAACAGCGACCATTTTTTTTTGTTATTTTTTTCCGATGGCCATATTTGGGTGCTAAATACGTTTTTTTTAAATAATAGTGTATACGCTTTTATTTATAAATACTCTAAGGAATAAATAGTTTAAATTATTATTTTAGCAAAAACTATCGATTTACCACCCAAAAACGACGATATTTAAAAAATCATAAAAAAAAATTGTCGCCTTTCTTTGCGAAATTTTTAGTTGCATTGTGTTTGTAGTCACTCAAACTACCACCCGGCTTCGTTTCCGGTAGCAGTCTTGAGATACCCTGTATATAGCTAGAATGCACTTATCAATGTAATTATGGGGTATACTCGAAATGAGATACATGCAGGTTGAATCCAAACTGACACGTGCATTGGACACTTTATATTGCGATGAATGGTGAGACCAGCATGCCATTACGCTAATGGCAAGCGATGAACACTCATGGACAGTAGATGACCAAACAACATCACGAATTACAAAGTGGTACTTGGCATTTCACTGCACTCGCCATCCTGAGACATAAGATGTTAAATATCAATATGTCCAGTAGTTACTCAGGCTACAATGTCCTTGCTACTGGAACTCAACAGTGCGTTGGTCATTATGATTTTTCTTACCTTTGTATCCCGCGGCTGATACCCAATCAGATACGGATACGGTACCGCCAGCAATCACGATTTACTAAATTAAAAACAGAATACGTTTTACCGTACGCAAAAGTCCCTAAATAAAGAAAGATAAAAAAAGTACTTACGCATGTGTTATTTAATATTGTGTACCTTAAATGCTTAAAATTAGTACCTAAATTGGATACGTACAAAATCGAATTTATATATCAATCACATAAAAACAATCAGTCTATTTTAAGGCTTAAGTTCTAACACCCTAGTTTCATATTCATAAAGAACCCGGTAGTAGATGAATATGGACTGAAACAAACTATAGTTTTTAATAATTTGAAAAAGAAAAGACAGCATTATACCTTAAATAAAAGTATTATCATGACGAAAAACGCCAAGCAGTCATTCACTAAGCATTGGAGTAGTGGCAATAAAATCCTTATCGAGAAAACGCACTTTAATTACTGTTTTTAATGTGACTTTTATTAACGTATAGCGAAATTTCAATTGAAAAATGCTTGCTGAGCAACTCCAGTCAAGGTCATTCTCCAAGTATAATCCTTCTAATATTTTAAACCTCTTCACGCTCAAACCACTGTACATTTAAAGAAAGGCAGTAGCACTGAGTGTAAATTTTTAAAATTGTTATCACGCGAAATAGTTCCAAAAAGAAATCCAAAGCGGAACTCAAACATTATTTTCACTTGGGCGAAATCGGGACGTATGGCTATTAATTTACAGGTATATTTATTAATGTAAGGTACATTGCAGTAATTTTCTATGACTAAGTGTGATGATGATCATTTTTATATCCTAAAACATAATTCTTAGAAACCACACTAGGGTCTGGATAAATACCCAAATCTTCTTATCTTATCATCTTATCAGCCCATATACGTCCCACTGCAGGGCACGGGCCTACTCTACAATCGACAGTACGATTGAGAGTGGTTAGGCCATATAGTCCACCACGCTGGCCTAGTGCGGGTTGGCGGACTTACATACCATAGAAATTTTTATAAATCGCTATGGTATGCAGGTTTCCTCACGATGTTTTCCTTCACCGTTTTAGTGCGTGGTGATTGACTATCAATACACACATGACTCCGAAAATTGATAGTGTGTATTGAAATACCCAAATAACATGTGTAAAACTGCTCGTCGCTTATGTTCTTTGAAATGACTTTGTGCAGTCACCAGTTTTTCATACGTCATTCATAGGTACAAACAAATCAATGAAGCATACATTTAGAATTAAAATTCGCTGATTTATTCACTTGAGTCATTGGGATTTAATCGTGATTCCGTTTTGTAGTCATCATTATCCTTTGTTGATGGGTTTCTTGGGAATAGTCTTCTATTTCTAATTAGTGGTTACGTATAAACGTCATTAAATATAAGGTACAATTTCTACAATTAGTACATTCGTGATTAACTGGAAAATTTTTGTGGTTTGAAATTACTCACATTATTTGTATACTGAAATGAAATGAAAATATTTATTGAATCCATAAAGTGTCATACATTATTTGGATTCAGTCACTTTTTTCCACTACCACCCGGTTCACAAGGCTGTTTTCGCCAGAGAAGAACGGGCAAGAAACTCTAGCGTTGATCTTTTCAAAATAAGTTTACAATACAGTGATCATAAAGGATTTGCATACATGCATACATAAACTCACACCTTTTTCCCAGAAGGGGTAGGCAGAGGTGCCAGGGCACCCACATTTCGCCTTGTATGTTCCTTTCCACGATGTGATAGGTGGTGAGTCTATCGCCATATCGGGCACACATTCCTGACTCTGGGTTAATGAATAGAAAAATCCAATATCACTTTGCCCAACCCGGGATTCGAACCCGAGACCTCAGCTTTGTAACCGTACCCTAGTACAACTACGCCACCGAGGCAGTCGAGGCAGAGGATTTGCAATTCTACATATTATATGTGTAAACTCACGCCAGACAGAAGTTCTATTAACCAGGAGGCGTCTGTGATTCATTTTCGCCACATAAAGAATGCCTTTTTAATTTTACTGTATCTTATATCAGGTTGTTTCGCAATAAAAGGATATATAGTTGAAAAGGTTAAATATTGAAGGTTTGTTTCCTCATTTATAATATGTGGGTGTTTAAAGTCAAGGCGGAGTAATTCAAGAACCTTCTACGTCATATGATTTTTAACTAAACGTGATTTATTGGTTCGGTGGTGAAAATATTTTTAAATATTAATATGTTTTTAGAGACAATTAAGACACTTATCAATGTTACACTAGAAAATACGTCCTTTGTGACAAACATATCCATCTTTTTTTCCATGGTGAAAATCCTCTGGGATTCTTGCACTAGGCGGGAATGCCAGATTTTTACCGACTAATAAGCTCAATTAAACTTTAAATTTTACCAAAATGGAACAAGACATTTGTATGGAATAGATTCACTATACGTAGTAATATATCTTAACAATTAAGACAGTATTTTTTGTTTTCAGCGACATGACGATCCTGCATAGCACGTAATAAGCTACTACTAATTCATCTACATTAACTAATCATATATCCCCTAAGTACTTGATAGTACTATATTGGTAGGAAGTGCCATTTCTTCTGCAGGTAAACGAACCAGACGTATCTGCCAATATATTCAAAGTGTTCGCAGGTTCAAATCCCAGGACACGCTTCTGACTTTTCGGAGTCGTGTGTTGATAGTCAATCACAGAGTTATAATTCGTATCTGTCTTCAAAACAGAAAAAAAGAAATCATACATACATACATAAACTCACGCCTTGTTCCCAGAAGGGGTAGGCAGAGGTGCCAGGGCACCCACATTTCGCCTTGTATGTTCCGTCCCACAATGTGATAGGTGGCGGGCCTATCGCCATATCGGGCACAAATTCCTGACTCTGGGCTGATACTGAATAGAAATATCCAATATCACTTTGCCCAACCCGGGATTCGAACCCGAGACCTCAGCTTTGTAACCGTACCGTAGTACAACTACGCCACCGAGGCAGTCGAAAAAAGAAATCATTATCTTAAAAAAAATGTTCAGAATAACAACTTTCACGTAACCAACAACAGTATTAAAAGCAAAAAATAAATCTTCAGCGCCAACAAATTAAACAAGAAGATACCTCAATTAATCATTATAATTAACTTCATTTATCCAGAACTAATGCATACATTTTTAAATTTAAATTGAGTTAAAACGAACTGGTTCTCGGTGCACAAGCGATTATTTTTAGCACCACTCGAATATCTTAACCTTCTTTTACCCACCTTCTAGGCTACATAACATTGTTATCTTGTAGAGTAAATATATTGACACAAGTGATTTTAATTGTAATATGAGTATGGAGACATAATGGTAAACAAAGATCTAATTGACACTTTCAGTTTTAAAATGTACAAAATATGAAGCAGAAAAGTGAGACCAGACGTAGTTCCCAACGCGTTCGCGGGTTCAAATCCCAGGGCACGCATCTGACTTTTGGATTCATGTGTGTACTGATCAGTCAATCACGGACTGTAACGGTGACGGAAAACATTGTGAAGAAACCTTAATATCAAAGCGATTTGAAAGAAATTCAATGTAAGTGAAGTCCGCCAACCCGCACTTGGGCAGCGTGGTGGACTATATGGCCTAAACCCTCTCCATCGTACTCTCGACTTTAGAGAAGGCCCGTGCCCTGCATTGGGACGTATTTATATGATACAGAATAGCAGACAATCACCTTATTTACTTGATGTAACTGTTCTTCTCAGTTAAAGGAATATCACTGTTGAATACAAATCTCTCTCAGAGGTTCCCACATTTATTGAAAGCGTTCTGTATTTAACTTCCTACAACCCTTATCAACCCATCTGTTTCGCTCTCTAGTAAACAACAAATTATTTGAAAATCATAAATACGTTGCCGATCTTTGAACATAAAGGAAAAACGGAAATACGAAATTAAAAAGGATATTTCACTCATCGAAGGAAACGTGAGAATTTACCTATTTTATTTATGTTCAGCAAGAATGTTATGACCGATATTGGTAATATACCCGTGAGGCCAACCCCTTCTTAATTTAGTCTAAGACGGATAAAGTAAAGGCATCACTTACGGGCGGTTTCTTTATCCTATCTATCTTTAAAGGATTAATATACGTACATGCTTTGTTGATACAATTATATGCTTCAATAATCAAAGGTAGACATATACGTTTATCTGGCCTAGCTATCTATATATCCACCACTCACTCTGTATGCTCGCTATCTTTCTTATCTAAAACATAAAATGCATCGAGATATTTTTAATGAAATTTCTTGTTTAAGATACATAAATTATTGAAACCGGCCATTAACGAATAATCACTAATGATATATTGACCTATATTCCCAGTCTCAAGTACATAAGGTCGTAACCACAGCAAACCGTCATGGTATTGAAAGTGGTTGACACAAACAGCAGGGATTTACCTTAACTTCTTCAAGTTTTCCTTCAACATGATTAACACGGCAGGGTTTTTCCTAATACTAAGTAATCTGTATTTACTTAAACCGATAGGTTATTGTTCGAATGAAACCCATCGTCTGATAATATTTATTTAGATATTTTGAATTTCGTGTCACTACTCAATTGATACTCAATAGATTCTACGGATGGTAGATAAAAAAATGATAGAATTTAAATGATGTTGAACATTTAAATGAATTCAATAAATTATTTTCATTTTCAAGACTTAGAAATATTACACCTATTTAGTCTGAAATGACAGCTTTATTGAACATATTTAAACATAATCTATAATATCAATGATAGATTGGTAGTAGAGAATATAATCAAGAAATCCTCCGATGATTGCCAAAAACGCTAAATTACATTATGTCTTCAGTCTATCAACAAAAGATGAATTTTCAAGCTATCTTTATGAAAGCTAGGATGATCTTTCTAAGCTGTTTATAGCGGCTACTTGACGTCAGGTAATAAGCATTTAAACCTAAGTTTCTCACACGGCAACATTCACACGATTAGTAATAATGGTTAATAATATTTATTTGATGGCTAAAGTAATTTTGGTCATCCACTTCGGCTGCTAATTTTATTCATCCCAAGGTTTCTAGACAAATGTCACTTATCTGAGGACTTACAGCCAGCTCTCAACCAATAGATGGTTTAAGGGCATAATATATTTTACACATTATTTACGCTCTTGACAGTATCTATCATAGAGTGGGATAATATAATTGTACAGTACTGTATCAGCCCTATACGTCTCACTGCAGGCCACGAACCTCCTCTACTATCGAGAGTACGGTTGAGAGTGGTTAGGCTATGATAGTCCACCACGCTGGCCTAGTGCGTTGGTGATCTTGACATACCATAGAAGTTATTACTTATCGCTTTGGTATGCAGGTTTCCTCACGATGTTTTCCTTCACCGTTATATGGCGTGGTGATTGACTATTACTACACACATGATTACAAAAAGTCTGAGGTGTGCTCTGGGATTCGAACCCTCGACCACTGTGAAGATGAGCAGCCACATCTGGTCCGTTTACCAACAGTCCACTACGCACGTAATATTATATGCATGGTAGGCACCATGCGAATAAACCTAATGATCTTATAAATATTCAATCACTTATATAAAATGTCGAGGATTCACGTCTCTTTAGACCGTAAATAGAAATTGTCTAAATAGAAGATATTATAATGATTTATTTTCTTTTAAGACAACCAAGTCACTTTAGGTAATTGAGAAGAAAAGCATCTTCTGTTCAATATTTGTGCATGTACGCCAGTAATTTTTAAAATAAGCAATACATCATATTTTTTGTGTAAAATACTTAAATTATTATAATTATAATAATATATTTACATTTTGTATTAAATAAATAATGCATGATTGAAGACTATAAACGAAATGAAATACAATTAATTGGATTTGCATCCTGAGAAAAACAAAATTATTTTTTACGTATAAATTGAAACTATTTTTGTATTTAATAATTGTAGATTATAATTATTTCATTTACGCCTTAAACTGCCCTTTCGTTCTCCTATTAATATATCCATCCCATGGTTGCCTGTAACAAATTACGTAGTGTGATAAGGCCGCCACTTGTACTATTATTTTATTGTGTAATTTCTAAATAAAATCTCTGTATAGTGCAAAAAAGGGTTAAATAAATAAATAAGAGTAATTATAGATAGCTTCCAAGGCGCAAAATTAACAAGAACATTAACCCTCGCATTGCGAAAAGTATTTGTGCATTCCATAGGTATTTGCTTCTGGTCTGGGTGACAGTGGAATCGAAAAGTCATTCATAGTTTCCGATAATCATGGTACGTCAAGATTTATTTATCTTTACTTTTTTATGTAGCAATGAATTGCGAGACGAGCTTGCCATTCGCTTGAGGTGGACTGTACTAAACAGCAACATGAATAACAAAGCAATGCAATGCAACGCCGACCGAGTTATAAGAGTCATAAGATGTTAAGGCAGTATACTCAACATGTCCAATAGTAACTTGCTACAATGAACTTGAAACTGAAACACAATAGTGCATTTACACTAATATTTGGTGGGAGAAAAGGACATTGTGGTGGTACCAATCCAGGCGGCCTTTTACATAGGAGAGACCTACCACCAGTAATTTACATGCTAAAATGGCATAATGTAGTCCAAATTTGGTATGGAAGTAGCCCTGGATTAAAGAATAAGCTACATTTTATACCGAAAAATGTAGTGTTCCCCTGGGATGAACAAGGAATTCAAATATGTAGATTTGCTACTCTTACTGTACCAGTACAATGCGCTTAGATTTTGTTCCCGATGTCCGTTCTAGTAGAATCCTCAATAACTAGATTATTTTGACGTGACAACGTCTTAAATTAGGTTGCGGCTGGGAGTCACTTATGAAAAAGTGTAACGCCCGGTAACGTTACGATCAAGAAGCTTATACCCAAATGGAGATTGCATTCCGTATATAAAAGTGAAGCACAAAAATTTTACCTTGAATGACGTCGCTGTTGCCTTTTATCCTTTTCTTTCGAGTGACAATGAATGAACAAAATGTCATTTTCATTCATTGTCAGCCTAAAGAAAAGGATAGCAGGTAACAGCGACTGCATTCAAGGTCAAATTTTTGTGCTTCAGTGTTTTATACGGAATGCAATCTCCATTTGGGTATAAGCTTCTTGGTTACGATGAGTCACCGAACGAGAGAGAGGCCCGCCGAATGCCTTGCGTCTCTCTCCCACTCAACTATGATCGGTCTGCGGCGCGCGCAGCACTAGAGAATTAGGCGCATTGAATCGGCGCATGCTTGTGTCTCTGTCTTTGTCTTTCTCGAACGTTCTTGGCGTTGGAAAAACAAGAAAGCGTCACAATACAAGTTCACACGTGTGGTTAAAGTATCGTCAGCTGTGTCTGTAGTGAAAATATGGAGTGCTTAGATTCGTCATTTATCATTTACAACAACTACAACTACATAAAGGTAAATAATTGTACACTGATATTTCATTATCGTAAACTATGCTTGATTGATTAATTGTTAGATTGACACAAAAGTTGAGAAACTGAGTTTATAGGTTATGTCATACTATTGATAAATGTTGATAGTGTTTTAGTAAACAAAATATATTTCTATAGTTAAAATTTGTGCAATTCTTATTTTCATTCAATTCCTTGTTCCTATTGTGCAATTTAATTATATTCATATCAATAAATATTCTACCGAGAAAAAGACGTTGTCACGTAAAATCTTCGCCCGTAAAACCGACTTTTCTCCTATTACGTATTCTAATTAACACATACAATTACTCACAAAATCTTTACGTAATACGAACGGTGCAGTGAAGGGATTTGAATAGAATATTTGCATAAAACTGGTTCAAGGTTTTCTTTATTATATATTCAGTCTGTTGCCTAAGTAATTGCTATGTTGATGTTGAATTGTAATTGTAGTTACGTTCAGATTAATATTTACAGATGGATTTAATACCAGATAAACAGTGTTTTTTTAAACCAGCTGGATGCAACGCGCCTTGATTGATCTCATGTGAGAGGCCGCCTTGGTAGGTACCAGACAATGTCTATTTCTCCCACCGAACAGCAGTATAAATGCGCTGTTGTGTTTCGGTTTGAAGGTCATTGTAGCCAGAGTAACTAGAGGACATATTGAGACTTAACATCTTATATCTCAGGATGGCGAGCGCAGTGGAATGCCAAATGTTCCCTTGAAATTCATGGTGTTGTTTAGTATTTATATCTGCATTTTGTAAACAATAAAAATAAATTAACCTTACGGTACTACATATATTCCCAAGCCAGGTTTTAACTAACCAAACCGTCATATTATATTTTCATAACATCTATACAAGCCAATATAGACATAAATGAATCAGATATGAGACCATGTTTTTAGTTCTATATTTACATTTGTTATCCATTGAATAATCGCAAGAAAACTCATAAACTCACGCCTTTTATCCCAGGAGAGGTAGAAACGGCAGAGAGGTGCTAGCAGGACTCCCATTTTTTCTCTTGTGTGTTTCGTCTCACAATATGATAGGAGGCGAGCCTATCGCCATTTCGGGCATTAATTCCTTATTCATAAAAAAACATAATATACCCAATATACAATCTTGGCCCACACTAAGTTTTTTTTTTTTTTTTATTGCATTGAATGGCGAGACGAGCAAGCCGTTTGCCTGATGGTAAGCGATACGACCGCTCATAACAGTAGCAACATTCCACTGCGCTCGCCATCCTGAGACACAAGATTTTAAGTCTCAATATGTCGTGTAGTGTGTGTAAGATATTTATGAACTGAATTATTTGTCATGAATTACAAGGAACGATTGGGTCTCATGGCATCCAGAACAGAAACAAATATTTGTCGATCACGCAAACATTTGTGTCGTATTTATCCCACAGCCTTTCGTTTTATACAGAGGTATGATATAATAATTTATTATGTAACATAACATTAAAGCTTGATCTTTCCGTAATATCAGCTGTCATATTGTTACTATGTAGGAGAGGTCAACTTTGCGAGCATGCCGTTCGCCTGATGGTAAGCGATGCGACCGCTCATGAACAGTAGCAAAACCAAACAACACCTTGATTTACAAAGCAATGTTTGGCATTCCACTGCGCTCGCCATCCTGAGACACAAGATTTTAAATCTCAATATGTCCAGTAGTTACTCTGGCTACAATGTCCTTCAATCCGAAACACAACAATGCTTTTAAACTGCTGTTTGACGGGAGAAATAGACATTGGGATGGTACCCACCCGGGCAGCCTCTCACATATGAGAGACCTACCACCAGTAAACTTTACACAAGTTCTCATAATCCACAACTTTACACAAGTTCTCATAACCCATATAGACAAGCAACAAATTATTAATAATTCAGAGATTAACTGTACGTTTATGTTTCTTTGTCATGAATTGGATCGACGGCTTTTTTATATTTTTCGTATACTGGAAAACTATCTTAATTTTATTATTACGATAGTTTATAGGTGAGATAATAGAAAAAATAAAAAAAATACTACGATATCGTTTAATTAGTGGACTTTTTCTCTCTCTTTACTTGCTTCTAGGCAAGCCAAGTTTCTGTGTACAGATAAGTTGTGCCTTGATTCTATGGCAAGAGACTGCCAAAGATAGATATAGAAAAAGGAAGAAAGAACCTGTGCCCAGCAGCGTCATAGAATAGATTAAAAAAATATCCCATAATTTAGTGGGCTAACGCCCGAATACTGTAACGCCATTCAAATAATAAGTTGCTCTTAACAGCGCACGGCCCACTTAGCCAGTACATTTAATCGGGATTAACGTAGTTAAGCGCCATTTATATTTAAGTTGCGTTCCAGTATTTGGGCGTAAGGGCGAGTCTTTTAATCAAGATAAAAATAAAAAACTCGACTGTACCGGTGGCGTAGTTGTACTACGGTATGATGTCAAAGCTGAGGTCTCGGGATCAAATCCCGGGTGAAGTAAAGTGAATGAAGTGATAATGGATTTTCTATTACTAATCAGCCCGGAGTCCGTAATTTGTGCCCGATATGATAGGGTCACCCCCTATCACATCCTGAGAAGGAACATACAAATATGTCCGTATTGCACCTCTGCCTATCGCTTCTGAGAAATAGGCGTGAGTTTATGTACGTATGTATATTAAATAAAAGTAACTGAGCAAGGAGTGTATGAATAGTTTAACTTCGGAGAAAGGTTTACGGATCTCATTGTTGTATTGGAGTGACATTGAACTTACTTCACCTTAAAGGTCAGACACAGAATTCGCTTAATGAAGATGACGGATATTATAGCATCGTATTTGCAAGGTTATTTACCTTTACCATATTTTCCTTTAACACTACTTTATAAAGATTTCTGAATGTCAATAAAACCTTCGCGGAAACGGATCTTTTTGAGTGGTCGTTAAATTATTGCTTATTGTAAGTGTATCCTGAATTATCTGGCTGAGCCGGTATATTTATGACTCATAGGTTAATATTAAAAGAAATCTAATTAATACCCTGATTTTAATAATGATTGAATACACAATCTTTAAGAGTTTTTAGATACTATAGTAAGTTTAATTATAATTATGGACTGACGGTTAGGTCCTGGGAAATTGAAAGGTAGGGAAGCCAAACACGTAAAAAATAAAAAATATATGCGATAAAGTCCACAAATAATAGTTTTATTTCAATATGTAGCATTCGTGTAAATCTAAAAAAACTAAGACAAGTAGATTTTTGTCTATTTTTATGATCAGTGAATAGGCTTAAGTTGAAAGGATGTACAATCCAACCACCAAATACAATACAACTTGTTTAGCGATTATTTTCCGCCTCACCTCCGCTTCTGTCGCCTCGTTCCATAAACTGAGGTCAAACAACTACTCACACGTGCAAACATTGATTTATATAATATGACTCGTCTTAACTAGACCGGAAAAAGTATCTTATTTTACTAATATTATTTGTGTGGTATTTCTTATATTCGATTGTGTAATTGCAGGTTTTGGTAGTTAGCCTGTGATCGGAAACGAAACTCGAGTATTAAGACGTAAGACGTCTGAAATAAGTTATAATTTTTACACTTCTAAAAATCTATACTATTTTCTACTAATCATTCACTCCGAACTTAGTATATGTTTACAACTTATTATAGAGGATTGAATCATTTTGTGCCTAGGCACATTGGTACAGTTTTACTACAACGTTTGAACATTCCAGTTTCGCTTCAGATCATAGATTAACTCCCCTGGCCTAAAGCTTATTGCTGACTTATAGACATTCTTGGAGTGGATTTTCATAGTTAATTATTTCACTTTAACTGTTGAGGAAGATATCGTGGCAAAACAGAATTCACTACTTCTTAAAATTCTGAAAAATAATTCAATAAGTTTGGGGTTGCCAAGAAGCTTTAAACTAGCATATGAAAGCTATAGATAGGAAACAAAAATAACTAATATTTGAGAGTGTATATACTGTGTGTGTTATACTGTGTTTATTTTTTTACAAAAGGTCAATGAACTTGAGATTGACCACTGTTAATATTTCATCTTTATCATGAGTTTTTCTATCATAATCTTCTAATTTCTATGTTGTGCCAATCGCATCTAAGTATTCCTGGCTAGTCCGATAAAAAGGCATAGAAAGCGTTGATTTCGATTTCACTGGGAGACTGAATAAAGAGTTTCTAAGTCTCGCCCATTCACACCTAATTATGATACTTATGACGCGCCAGTGAAAAACCTGCTAACAATATGCTTATTGCCAAATATACACAAAAATATTACATGTTA
Organism: Hyles euphorbiae; assembly: GCA_023078785.2. NCBI lineage: Eukaryota > Metazoa > Arthropoda > Insecta > Lepidoptera > Sphingidae > Hyles > Hyles euphorbiae. The sequence continues at coordinate 2,809,042 of CM041041.1, read as the reverse complement.
TAAAATATTTATCTTTACAAGTGTGTCAGAAACATAAAGGTCATATTATTTATTTTCATTAGTAAAAATTGATTGCATTTCCTTTGGTGATAAGTTCACGGTAGTGTCAGTGATAAGAGATGTATCTCACCAGTTGATAAAATTGTGCCGAAAGAAACTTTTGTAATGATGACTTCGGACTTGGCTATTATGTTTCATTCGGTAAGTAAGATTGTCGGAGGCCTGATGCCTCTTTTCTCATTATGTTCTTTTTCCCTTTCTTCACTTATTATGTATGGCCAACTTTTATGCGAGTTAAAATCGTCTACGTTGTGAGAGGCTGCCTGGATACCACCGCAATGTCTATTTCTTCCTCCAAGCAGCAGTTTAAATGCACTGTTGTTTTTCGGATTGAAGGAAATTGTAGCCAGAGTAACTATTGAACATATTGAGACTTTACAAGTTATGTCTCAGGGTGGCGAGCGCAATAGAACGCCAAGCATTGCTTTGTAAATCAAGATGTTTGGTTTTGCGACTGTTCATGAGCGATTGTATCGCATACTATCAGGCGAACGGCATGCTCGTGCATTCATTGCAATAAAAAAAAGTTATTTTGATCTCTTGGTCTTTGCAAAACAAGTAGCTACTTTCATCAACTGAAAATCTTGTACTAATTTATTGTCACTCATATTTTACAAAATTAATTTTTTTACGCGATACATTTCATCATCATCATCATCATGATAATGAAAGTAGCTACATGTTTTGCAAAGACCAAGAGGCCAAAATAACTTTTTTTTATTGCAATGAATGCACGAGCTGATGAGCTCATCCGCATCGACTGCTGAATATGGGCTTGTTCTAAGGCATGCTCAATCTCGATACACTTATGTAGGCAAATAGACAGGTTTTACAATTAACATATTCATAACACTCCACATTTTGAGAAGTCAGGTGAAATAGAAAGGTTAATTTATCGGAATCTTATAAATGTCGTTTTAAATGGCTGCGGAAGTTTGAATCAAATTTTAATATTGGCTCATGAAAACGTGTTTTATCGAGTGTTTAAGAGGTTTTAGAGTCAATGTCGATTTCTTTGATTTATGCTAAATACAAAGTAATGTGAAGAAAAGTAAATTAATTTGATAGCCTAATAGAATCCTACTTTACGGGAATGTTAATATTGTATTAAGGTTAGAGGGTTATTTATATTGCAATTAATGGCGAAACGAGGATGCCAGTGGCCTGATGGTAAGCTATACCGCCGCTCATGTATAGGAGAAAAACCAAACAACACCATGAATTCCAAGCAATACATGGCATTCCACTACCCTCGCCATCCTGAGATATGATAAGTCCCAATATGTCCAGTAGTTACTCTGGGTATAATGTCCTTCAAACTTAAACACAACAGTGCATTTACATTCCTGTTTGGCGGAATAAATAGACATCGTGTTGGTTCCTACCCAGACGGCGTCTCACATACTCGTATAAGAGCGACTTATCACTCGTAAACTATTAATATAATTATAGTGAAAAGTCTAGTCTCTATAATATCATCAAAATGAGGAAGGAAAGAATCTTGAAAGATTATTTGAATTAACTCGAACCTATCATCGTCGTGTTAAACTGGCCACGTACTTGATTATATTATTATCACCCGGTTTTTCTGGAATTGGGGTAAAAACGAACGGCTGTTTTTCCTTACTAATTTACAAATGTTACATTTCGTAGTTGGTCAATCTATTTATTTTGTTATTATTTACGCCCGTGTTGCTATTTTTTATGTAAGTAGTATCAGATATTTATTTGTTTATTATCAGTAATTACAACAGATTTTCATCTCATAAAATTAAAATAAATATTTGTTGATTTCACAAACGATTCACCTGTGCAGTCAAAATAAAAAATATGTTTCATGCTGTCAAGAAAATGCCTCTTCAATGCCGCCTTTAGACAGTATTTGCAAGAAATAGTTCGCGAGATTCACGATTGTTTGTTTCAAGTCTGTATATTTGTGAGACTGAAAAGTCTCTTGCAGTTTCTGATACCCACGACACAAGAATTGAATCTTTGGAGTCGGAAATATCTAGTTATATAGTATTGGGGGTATTTATTTTATCTATTGCCAGTCGAAATAACAGTGTCGACTTGGTTTACGACCTACAGTATGGCTCTATCACTTATATCCACTTAAAATAGGGCTCTTACACTCACAATTAACAACAGCAGAATTAAAACACTCACAAAACTTACTTCGTGTAAAAATCTAGTTCCTGTTACTGTAACAAATGGAACAATAAAAGCCTTCAAAGAACCTACGCTTGCTAAAGAATTACGATTTCTGGTTCACTACAATACGGAAGTTATTTTAATTATGCAAATCGGTTACTATTTTAAAACCTATAGTCTATTAAGTGTATTACATTTAATGATATGTGCTAGTAGTATAAAACAGGTATGACAGTGCGGTCTAGACTTCCATTATTAGATCGTGTAAATTTTCAATTTATGTTAAACAGGCCGTTTCAGATAAAATTGCTGTTAAAATTGAAGGTTAAAATGGAGGTCGTAAATTGTCAGTGCGATACAATTCCTCACCAAATATTACGATTTTAGTATTTGAACAGGCAAGTAGGATTGATAATACAAAGTGAAATAATTCATTTTTATATCATACCGTTTCTAAACTTGATAATAAATTAATGAAATAAAAAAGTCTGTAAGTTTTGCATAACTACTCGAATTAAATGATAAATCTTTTTATAATGATATTTACAATAACTGTTTATTTATTTATTTATTTATTTAAAAGCTTTATTGTACACCAGTAAATACAAGGAAATAACATTAACACAATTCAACAAGCAAGAAAAGAGTACAATGGCGGTCTTATCGCTCGAGGCGATCTCTTCCAGACAACCAACCATAGGATGGATAAAATAGAGACAACTGTGGGGTATTGTGAGGTGTACGTGATGTTGTGTGTTTATTTAATTACGTTAATAATTATATTAAGGACAATGAATTAAATACTACACCGTAACATTAAGCCGACAATGAAACTGTGAATGAGACAATAAAGTCGTTTAATCAGCACGACATTCACGCGTAAGTAATTAAAAACCATATCTAACGTTGACAATATATTGTAACACTATTTCTCAATTGACAATGTACTTCAATTAATTTGTTATTAATTAACATGTAAATTGGTACAAAAGTAAAGACGAAAATATAAATATTGAAATAAAAACATGCATTTCAATTGAAATATTTATGATTAGTAAAATTATTTTTTCTTAAATATAAATAAGGCCATATTATTAATATTGACATTTGAAAAAAATGCTATAATGTTTCAAATTCAATTTATGTTTATTTTAAATATTATACTGAAATCGTATTTATATTCATTAAAATTTAAATAAACGATTTTATTTAATTTGCATTTAATTAATTACTTTTTCCAAATTGAATTATTATAATTTAAGATTAATCAAAAATATATTTTAAACTAAAATAATTTTTTTGTATATTTCAAATAATTAAAAAAGGATACAAAAACCAACCAAAAAAAAACTAAAAATCAAAATTAAATAATTCATAATACTTACTTTTTAATTGCACTAACACAAACACAAATCACGGTGTACTATTTGAAAGGAACTAGTCCATATTATGTTAAACGACTTGTTGCGCGTGCGACCGCGCTAACACCGACCCGTACATTGAGCTACGAAAGCATTGTCTGCCTTGGTAGTGAAGGTTCTGCATCTCCTCGTAAACCTTTGTCAACACGTTCACGTGCTTGCGAAAATATATCACGTTTTATAACAGTGAATGGGAGTGGTTTTTGGATATCGGATTTCAGGAAAAATGCAGATTTGCGAAATCTTGTTGTCCCAATGCGTTTAGTCAGCTTGTAGGTAAAATAATAAAAAGGTTGTATATACCTTTTTTAATGAAAAAAAAATAGGTAACCAATCCTCTATTTAATATGACTTATATCTAGGTATACTGAAATTATTGTTAATGGAACTTTTAAGGCTAAAACATGTCTAGATTGGAACTGCAATACTCGCTAGCAAAATCACTAAAAGTAAATGAAAATATTATGTCACAATATTTTTTCCGCATACCATTTATAAACTACTTCACATTGATTATACCTTTACGCGTGTACAAGTACATGTATTAAAAAATCATCATCATTTGTACAGAGAGTTTGAGAAAATTATATTCAATTCATTTGCAACAATGAGGACATCCATCCGTCAGCATGGATCTTCACTGCAGGACTTAGGTCCGTCAAGATTACGTCATACACGTACTTACTGATCATTCCTTTAATCCTAATGACAGTTTTTTTTCTTACTTCAAACAAGAATATTCGCATCTGCCTGAATTATAATAATTTTCACGGATTTTAATACCAAGGTCACGTACCTACTTTCTTTTCAGTAAATTTTCCCATAAAGTACCTACGAGTTCCATGATTTTATGTTTATTGCCGATATAGTACCCTCTTCAGTACCCCAAGCAGGAACATTTTGAAGTATCGTATAGTAATAGTATCGTGACAACGATTACTATACTATTACTACAACGATACTATACGTCAAAAATTATTCCTGCTACCACTTTTCATACATTTGTATAGTATAACTATCGCTAGACTATACGATTACCATACTATAGTGTCGTAAACGTTTCCCGCTGCCATAATTTAGTTCCAAATACGCTCACAATGGCGCTGTTCAAATTCCCATACAAAATTTTACTATTACGATTACTATACTATAGAGCCAAATGTTCCTGATTGGGGCACAGAACACGGCCCTCCCGTCAATCGACAGTACAATCGACAGAGGTTAGGCCTTATCGTCCAACAATACATATTATAAGATATTCAATATTTATAGGTAGCTTTTGTCATCAGATCGTTTGCTCGTTACTGTTATTTATAGTAAAATATAAGGCAGAGTATTTTTCAAGTTAGCGTGACTACTAAAAAATCATTATCTTCATTAATAACGTAACACTTTCAAAATATTATTACGACCTTATTATTTGTAGTCTGTTTGTAATTCTATTTTACTTATCGATTGTGTCTTTTTCGCTCAAACTGAAGTCAAAAGTTGTTTAACCGATACCTAATTAAAATTGGTTTATAAACCGACTACGAAAAAGGCCATTAGCATATTATTTCCATTAGTATTTCCTAATAAAAACAGCTATTTTAAATTTTAATAAACATTTTATTTCTTCTTCTACCTGGCGTTATCCCGGCCGGTGCCAGGCACTTTCGGCAATTTTTTCTTAATAGTAAGGCCATTGACCCTCATAGATGGCTGGTAGCGGTTGGAGACGTTGGGCTGAAGATCGAGCCCAGTGGCGTGCCATAGGAGAGGCCTATGTCCAGCAGTGGACGCGAATAGGCTGATGATGATGATGATGATGATGACCCTCATATCTTCCTTGACGACATCTAGCCAGAGCTTCTTTGGTCTGCCCCTCGGTCGAGGTACGGGAATATTTAGGCTCAGGCACACGTTACCGACTTACTTCTGTAGTTTCGTTAAGCTGTGACCATACCATCTCCGGCGATATTCCCGGAGCTTATCTGCCACATCGCGGACACCATGACTGCCACGAATGTGTTCGTTACGGATTTTTTATTTCTAATTTCCATAATTGTACATTATTATGTTCTTCAACCACAAGACGTCCCCGAAAATAAAACGAAATATCATATACGCCTTTCCTCAGTACGTAATCTATTATAGTTATTAAAGAATATTTAATTATATTATAGCTACATTCTCATGAGGGTTAGCACGTCAATGAAAACATGCAGAGTGGTGATTCAATTCGAGTCTTTGTTATCTTGGCTGGCTAGAAACAGATGATGTCACGGTCGAATAATATGCATCTCATAGGTGACGTTACAACTAAGTAAAACAAGGATTAGTTACTTTATTATGTTTCTAGTTGACTATAAATATAACTTCAATTTATATTTTTTACACTTTCACACTATTGGGAGTAAAGCTTCTCATTTTTCTTTCTCCTGACTCTGTTTTCCGCAAGATCTTACTATTTATTTTCAAGTGCATCCAAGTCATATTTTCATAGCATCTTGGGTCTTTCTTGATTTATTGGACCATTATCTGGAATCCAGTGAGCAGCCATTTTTACTTGGGGTTAGTTGCTTCAAATTTTTTCATGATTCCTTTATTCCTTACGATTATTGTAGAATTAAACGTCTTATGATTTTCTTCAAACATTAATTAATTAAAAATAAATATACTTTTATCACCACCAGTTATTATATCAGACGAAAATTTTGCATTTAATTTCATAAGAATGTGTAGTTTTATGTCTAAACCATTCGACATCACCACTCTTATCTTCAATAAATCACTGAAGATTTAATTACTATCTTATCACAAGTAGGCAAACAACAATATAATTCGCTCTTATAGTTCATTGTGCTGCTTAGATGTTTTAATGTACACTATAACCACTTAATTACAGTCATACCCGTGTTTTGCCTTGTTGTCCAGTGGTGTAAGAATTCCACCATGGTATCCATTGCCCGTCGTAAGTGGAGACAGAAACAGAGAACAGAAATAAATATGGTACCTATATGATGATGAAAATATTCAGTTTAAGTTCATGCTTTTCCTAAGGGATAGGCAGAAATGGCACTACTAGCATTCACAAATTGCCAAGTTTGTTTGGGCTCCAAGCTGAGTTATGGGCTTAATGTAACCCCTTCGGAAACAATTCTAAGACTGACTAGCTTAATGATTTTTAAAAGCGAAAAACGAACAATATGAATTGCAATTTAGGAATTAAACCCAGGATCACACGGTTACATGTTATGTACGAATATTCTTAATGTGAGCTAAACCTTTGCAATCCATAGCCAACCTGAACTTGACAGACACTGAAAATGACGAATGATAAAAAATTATAATAAAATGACATTGTATTTAATTAGTTAGTAAAAATGAAGGTTTTAGACAGTTGAATCTGTAAGACAAATTAAGAAACTCTGTAGATGTCAGTCTAATGAGCTCACGAAACCATAATTAATTTCATAATTATGAATTGAACTCGAACTTTAAACTAAATTAAAGTTGAGGCACACTAGAAGCTTAGCTAAAATAGCTTTTTTATTAATGGAAAAGTTAAAAGTATTATCTTAAAAGCGGTAATTACGATCAATGGATCAGTTAACAGAGTTTGTCCCGCAGGTAATGAACCTTTCATAATTATTATGCTTTCAATATGCCCGGAATAAATTGAGCGAACATTCCGTGATATCAAAAATTGGATAAAATAAATAAAAAAATATTTTATCCTCACAAAATTGGACACAGTCCCGGGAACATTAGGTCATTTAGCAAACATTCCGTGTTCTGGTAAAAAAAAATTGAGTTCTTCTGAAGGGACCCTATACACCAGCATTGTGTATGAAGTTAACTAGAATAGTATTTACTTAAGTACCACAGGATTAGCAAGTTGTAGTGGCAGGGGCCGGGCATATACCACGAAGAACTGATGGCCGTTGGGGCTGAAAGGTTCTGGAATGGAGGCCACGTACAGGCAAGCGCAGTATCGGATGCCAGCCTACAAGGTGGATGGAAGACCTGGTTAAGGCTTCAGGAAGTCACTGAATACATGCCACTTCCAACAGGTCGATGTGATCCTCCGTGGAGACCTATATTCAGCAATGGAGTTACTGTGGCTGAAGAGAGATATCATAAAATTTTCATGAAATAAACGATGTTATAAACCGCAAATGTCAAAGACGTCATGTGGTTACCAAGTAATCGCAGTTGATGGATTTATTATGTAATAGACAGGTAATTGAGATAACTGTAGAATGTCTCATATTGTTTTTGCCATTAGAGTTGTAATGGAATCTTTGTGATTTTCTGAAATAATCTTCTTGCTTCAGTGTATCCTCAGCGCTGTGACCTGTCCTTCTTTATACCAGGTCAATAGAGTTTTCACCCAATGGTGGGCACTTACTATTCCTCAGACTTTTCAAAGCCCATGGGCGGTATTTATACTTATTTTAAATTTAATAGAAGATTCGGATAGTTTTTAATTATGAAGGCATATTTTTATAATTTTAAGCACGACGTGCGAAACTTCGACATCATGTCGGAGTATCAAGTAACCCCCCCCCCTCCCCTTGTAATATCGATAACAAATTATTCACCTTCATAATTCCGAGAACCAATAGTTCTATGTGTCTAGCTAATTCACTTCTGATACCCAAGAGACTTATTCCAATGAAACATTCGTATTATAATTATTATTACCTTCGAGTTTCGGAATCACTCGATTCTACTTCTTAATTCTAATCGCTACCAAGAGTCATAATAATTATTGGTGAAGTGAAAGTACGGACCAAGTAAAAACGAATTCAAAGCCGCTGTGCAGGATTTTAAAGTGTTTAAATATCGGGAACCCTTAGTTCCAGATATATGACATGACACAAAATATTATTAAAAAGTATAAATATAAAATTACTAATTGCAGTCTTATTTCTGCCAAGTATTTTTTTACTCTCCTTGTATTTATCAATATGATGCCTTTCCATATTAGTTACAAAAAGCAAGCAATTCTTACATAATAAATAATGTATAATAGTATCTCTCCATGCAATTTCATCATTTTTATACATACGACTGCTTCGATGGCGCTGTTTTACTAAAGTACGATTACAAAGCTGAAGTCTCTGGTTCAAATCCCGAGTCAGAGAGTTAAATTGGATTTGTCTATTCATCATCAGCATGGATTCAGGATAACATTCCTCGAAAAATTTCCTTTCCAATACAAAAATATTTTATCAATGCGAACCAGTAGTTTTTGAGATAAGAGGCAATAAACAAACATAACAACTCTTCAGCTTTTTCTATTAGTACAGATTTATTTATAATTTACTAGCGGCCCGGCCCAGTTTCGCCCGGGTACAAATAGATTTCTGTACAATAATATGTACGTAATATACAGATAAACCGTCATCTTGAATCACTCTATCTATTTTAAAAAAACCACATCACATCCGTTGCGTAGTTTTAAATATTTAAGCATACATAGGGACATAGGAACACAGGAAAGCGACTTGGTTTATACTATGTAGTGAAGAACTTCAAATTATTTTAATATAATTCGCATCACAATTAAAGGCTCGTTATTGAAAACCAATGCAAATATACATTTTGACACATTTCATTAAGAGCATTTAACCCTCAAATAACTCAATATTGACATTTGTGAAATTGAAACTTTAAATTATCGAGTTAATACATCGAATATTGGTGCAGTAATTTATAAAATCAAAAGAGAACGGTTTACCAAAGCAGTATCATATAATTATAATATCGGCTTCATCGATAACATACCCATTAAATAAGAAAACAATACCCGTGTTTCGCATTAGGCCAGATTGGTCGAATAAGGCCTAACCCATCTCAATCGACCTTTCGATTATCCAGATGTCACGTGCCCTTCAGTGGGACGCATTTGTCTGGTATTATTAATAAAAAAACAAATCAAGTCCACGAGAATGTATAAATATTTGTCTATGATCATAAAATAGTTGAAAACAAAGAGTAGCCTTGTATAACCAATTTCCTATGACCTTTATCATGTTTGATGAGGTGTTCTGGTATCTCATCTAATCTCGTGTCAATGTGTGCTGATAACACTAATTTAGGAATTTATTAATAGAATTTAAGTGTATAAAAAGTGTTTCGTGTATCGCTTAATGGATCATTTTTATTACAAGGATTGGTGGGACGAACCAACACTAACCATGCCATTCGCCTGATGTTAAGCGATACGATCGTTTGTGGACAGTAGCAAATCCAAACAACACCATGAATTAAAAATAAAAAAGCAATACTTGGCATTCGAATTGGGTTCGAATCCCAGGGCACACCTCTGACTTTTCGGAGTCATGTGTGTATTGATAGTCAAACACCACGCACTATAATGGTGAAGCAAACATCGTGAGGAAACCTGCATATCATAGCGATTTTCTATGATATGTAAAGTCCGCCAACCCGCACTAGGCCAGCGTGGTGGTGGACTATTTGACCTAACCACTCTCAATCGTATTCTAGATTGTAGAGGAGGCCCCTGCCCTGCAGTGGGACGTAACAGAAAATCATAACTTGTAAGTTATGATTATCTGTTATCCCACCTAATTATGTCGCGCAGTTGAAGTATGTTCTATCCATTGGCGAAGTCATTAGGCGAGATCTACGTAGATCCACAATATGCATCTATTGTGTTGAATATTAATTAAAGTTGGAACGTAGAAGGGCTTAACAATGCCCGTTTGTGCAATACTACGTGCATTAATTTGATTCCCTTTCGATCAACCTTCATCACGGACGGCCTTGCTTTACCATTGTAGTTTGCCATCCATGGAGTTTTTATTTAACTTTATATTTTAATCTTTTTATTTTCTTTGTATTATGCAAGAATATTAAAATAATAATATGCGATATAATTATTTGTTACGATAAATCCGCAGTTTACGGTATATATTCAGTAAAATCTAAGAATATTTAGTGATTCCATGGATTTTTATACATATATGTAAAGTAATTTCATATATTTGGAACGAAGTTCCTTATCGCGCGGTGCGAAAGGGGGCTAGACGGAAAAAAATCTCACGAAAAATAGGCACGACACTTTAAAACATTTGACAATCGTTTTTTATTTCTTTATTTGAAAATGATGTCATACATTTTATTTAACTCTAATAATAGAGGCAATAAAATATCCAAATACATATTAATATGTTAAAGGCTATGTAAAAACTAAGAATACGCTGAAGCCCAAAATTAAGTGGGAAACGTTGCGACAATTTCTATTTTTCATCAAATGTCATAAATCAAATTGGTACAAAAGAAACATAAATATGTGAAAAAAAAAAACATAATGATGGTGATACCGAAATGATTCTTTTGATGGTGACATTTAATGAAAATTACATAATAAAAATGTATTACACATTGATTTTCGATCCTCCTTAATAAATTTATTATTATTTACAATTTTAGTTTGTTATCCTGCTGTCAATCAACCCTTCATTTGACTATGTATCTTTGCCAATTATTACTAAAATGTAGCTTTCTTATTAAGTTTATACATACATACATACATAAACCCACGCCTTGTTCCCAGAAGGGGTAGGCAGAGGTGCCAGGGCACCCACATTTCGCCTTGTATGTTCCGTCCCACAATGTGATAGGTGGCGAGCCTATCGCCATATCGGGCACAAATTCCTGACTCTGGGCTGATACTGAATAGAAAAATCCAATATCACTTTGCCCAACCCGGGATTCGAACTCGAGACCTCAGCTTTGTAACCGTACCGTAGTACAACTACGCCACCGAGGCAGTCCTTAAGTCCAGTTTTTAAGTTTATATAACATTATATTTGTTAATAATAATAAAAAAATATTATTTTAATAACTTAAGAAATAAAATTTTATTACAATTCCTTCACTAATTAATCGAAAGGAACTTCGTTCCATCCGGGTGTCCGCTGACACCTCTCAAGTTTTTCATTTTTCATCTCAAGTTTTCTTCAAGTTTTGTTCCTATTCGAAAGAATCTAATAACTTACATCAGGAGGAAGAAAGAAATTATATGGGAAAAGGAAAAGGGTATTGGGCATTCACATTTACCATCAGGGGATCTGTTTGCTAGTTTGATGGACCCGTAAAATAAACTCTATATTTAAAAAATGCAATAAATCAATTTTCTTTTCTTTTCTTTTCAACACAAAGTCTTATTACTCAGATACATTGTGCAAAATTGCATTAGCTTCTTTATAATACTGAAAATTTTATAATGTAAATACTAAGTGTAACAAAAATTTAATAGCTTTATCATCAACGACTTCGTGAATAGCAAATTAAAATTCGATATGCATATCATCAATATTTGTAGTAGGTACTCATTTGCTGCCACGTTTTAAGTTAGCGCAGTGGGTAGTCTCAAAGATTGTCAAAGGCATTCTTCTTTTTATTCATTACCTTTGGGACATTTCACGTAGAGCGGACAGCAATAAAAGTGAGTTTCTGAAATTCGTTAATATTGGACAGACCCGTTTTTGACCAACCGACTTTTAGATGATATGAACATGTTCAGATAATATTCTTTTCATTTAAGGTTTAGATGTTAAGTTACGGGATTCTTTAATAATTATATAATAAATCAATACATAGTCCTAACCTCGCACTAACATCGAGTCTTGTGTCGTGGGTATCAGGAACTACGAGAGACTTTTCGGTCTCAAACACCTAGACCCGAAATAAATATTTGTTGTTCGCACAAACATTTCTCTCGGTGCGGGCATCGAACCCGCGGCCTCTCGTTTCACATGCGGGGTTTAATCAACTGCGCCACGGAGGCTGTCTAAAGCTTATAGTAATACTATATTTAATTTGTACAACCTTGCGTGTTCCAATACCATTTAAAATTAATTAATATTTAGCAATAAAATATGCATAACAATTTGATTTTATGCCTTGCCGACTATACTATAGTCATTTGTATACAAATTACTGATGCGTTGCTGTTATTTTATAAGAGCACGCAACTTTGAATTTGCAATCACTGATATGATATACTCATTTCTATCAGTGTAAGGCATTAAAACAACATTATTATCCGTTTTTATTGTAAATAATAATGACAATATGAATTGTGTAATTGTTTCATTTCAGTTTTTGTATCATAATATTTATTAATTAAAATTAAAAATTGTACTTATTTTTTAAGGTGCTAGATTTATTTAAAGTTTTATGTATATTTAATTGAAACTAAATTAATGCAGACCAAAAATGAAATTAACATAAAAAACACGATTACACATCAGCAATTAATCTGAAAGACGAATCATAGCGTAATATAGTGAACTAACAAACATAATTGATATTACAATTTAAGAGTACTCTTTAAGAAGTAGCCTTGATACTTAAGCATAAGCAATCACTTGCACAAGTTGGGTAATAAAAATATTGTTAAAAACAACAGGCTTCGTAACGCTGTGGTGTCAAATACAGGCTTCAAAACGCGTGGTTGTGGGTTCAATTCTCGAACCTAGACATAATATTTTGGTGTGGTGCACAAGTTAACTCATACTCTTCGACTTGCTGGTATTTAACATAAGGAAATCAAACTAAAAAAAATCCTCTCTCTCGCTCCGTTCTGCCACAAGAACTGCATAGCCGAAAATAGGCAACAAAAAAATCTAAGCTAACAAAATCAAAGCATCCATAATGTCCCCGGAAACAGCATCGAATGACTCAACTACGTTAGAATAATTGCAAAAATTAAAAATAAATGACCCATCATACTTTCAACTTATGCAACTAATGTTACGAGAGCTTGCGTAATGCCCAAATGTTTCCTCGCGTGATGTATAAGACTAGAACAGTGGCTGTGACAGTGGTTCGTAACATTTTAGTCACCATTAGACAACATTTTTGCTATACACAAAGCATTGCTTGGCATTCCACTACGCTCGCCATCCTGAGCCATAAGATGTTAAGTCTCAACATGTGCAATAGTTACTCTGGCTAGAATGTCCTTCTAACCGAAACACAACAGTACATTTACACTGCTGCTTGGCGGGAGAAATAGACATTGCGGTGGTACTTATCCAGATGACCTCTTACGTATGATTGACCTACCACAAGTAGTTTCCCACCACAATAAATATTTCGAAATTTTCATGGCCTTTGCGCATTGTATGACTGAAATACGACAGTATTCGTTGTTGGCAAATGTTGGATAAGCGAGTTTTATTAGAATTGTTTGCTGTTATTTAAAGAGGACGTAAAATTGATGAGGCTTGATTATATACTCTGTCTGTATTACATTTTTATTAAAATAATTGTTAATTTTAAGAAATATTTTGTTGACATATTATAGAGATTAGACAGAGCATGTAAATTTTAAAATACAGGGAGTAAAAAAATATGATTTTATTGAATTCAAATTAAATTAATTTTATTAAAATAAAACCTGAGTTGAATCTTCAATCTATACATAAAACATGCCAAAACTATTTTAAGGATGGCCTTAGGGTAACTCCTCGGACCACTGATGATGCCTCCAGGGACCAACAGTGGTCTACGAACCACCGGTTAAGAACCACTGGACTAGATCAATAACATTCATTAGATGACCTGGATAACTTTTTGGCACCGGAACTGGGGTTTACGAAATATGCGTTGAAATATTCAGCCACAGGAAATCTACATTTACATATTTATAAAACGTAAATTAAGTTTCGTAGTTGATGCTGTGTGTCTAAGTTGCGATTCTGTTAAAATCATTTTAAAGTAGGCACATATCTCTAAATACTGCACTAATATACTTTATGATGTACCCAATTATATTTCTTGCCTCTATCTTATTTCGGTTTCGAATACAATAAACGTCGTTTAATTTGAGTATTCGCGGCTACGATATAATTACACTCTTCGAACTTCAAACATGATGAACGAACTTCGGTAACGAAAAAGAAGTCCTCTCGAGTTCGATACTAATTGTTAGAAATTTGCTTATGATGTAAAAGTCGGAACGAGTACAGCCTTTATAAATAGCTTGTTAGTGAAGAGTATTCAACAATCACACGATTTTGTATCATATAATAATTTCACATATGTATGTTTGAATTAGGTTGCTACGGAATTTTAAGGGCCTTAGGAATAAACTTGGTTGAGCAAGAGATTAACTTTAGCCTAGGGCTTAAAATGGACTCGATTATTTTGAATGGCGAGGAGACTTTAATAATAAACACGGACGTACTGCGTCCTAACACGACAAACCTGTTAAAGCAACCCACTGATTCTAGGTAAAAAGAATAAACAAAATAATCGAGTCAATTCTAAAGCCTTGGACTAAAGTTAAACCCTCGCTCCTCCGGTTTTATTAATTAGGCCCAGAGTAATTGATTTTTATTTTTATTTTATTGCAATGAATGGCGAGACGAGTAGGCCTATGGTGTTATTGTTTCTTTTATAGTTAGGAATGGCGAGACGAGCATGCCGTTCGCTTGATAGCCTAGACCTTTGATATCTCGCTTAGCGGCGCTGAGATTTTTGAGAGACTGTTTATAATACCAAAAATTAAGGTTTGTACAAGTTTCCACCTTATCTCGCAATCCGAGGTGAAACCCTTACTTGACTGGATTATGATTGTTGGCGATACGACCGCTCACAAACAACACCTTGAATTACAAAACAATGTTTGGCATTCTATTGCGCACGCCATCCTGAGGCATAAGATGTTAAGTCTCAATATGTCAAGTAGTTACTCTGTCTATAATACCCTGCACACCGAAACACTACAGTGTATTTATACTGCTGTTTGATATTACCATCAAAACAATAGGGTCGTGTATGTATTTAGAAACGTAATTTTAAGCGTTCATAATAGTTGTTTGGTTTCAATTACTCAATGATGATTTCGTGCTTTTCATTAAAATAATATTTTTTTTTTATCTATAGCAAATATCGCATAACAATCAAATTACTTTGCTCAAAAACAATATTGTGGGCATTTGTGAGTTTGACGCAGAACTTATGGATAATTCATTTGTAATATCTATGTGTTGTTGATTAAACATTTGGTAGGTAAAAATTATAACATAATGTAGTTGTACAATTCAAAGTTATGAAAATTATTTGGTATACAAAAAACAACCGTGAACATTAACTATTGTACATGCAATCGCTAATCGAACACCAATCACTATAACGATGAAAAAAAGTATTTTGCGAAATCCTGTACACCAAAGCAATTTGAAAGTCTTATAACCGCAGTATGCCAGCGTAGTGGACTATATGGCCTAAACCCCTCTCAATCGCTCTCCTAATTATAGAGAACGCCTGTGCCTTGTAGTCAGACATATGTATGTGTATGGGCAAAACAGATTCCATAAATGAAATAAATGAGTGCTCCTGAGTATAATATTTTTTAAACGAATTTTAAAATTAAGTCACGCAGACCGTCATTAATATTACTAGTTCCGAAGATTTCACTGCGATGCCTCAAAACTCTCCTTTTGGAGACAGTTCCATATTTCTGGTTACCACCAGTCTCTCTTATGTACGAGGCCGCCTGGGTAGGTACCACTTTAAAGTCTATTTCTTCCGCCAAACCGAAGCGTAAATGCAGTGTTGTATTTTGGTTTAAAGGACATTGTAGCCAAAGTAACATATAGGACATATTCAGCATTGAAATCGTATTTCTCAGGATGGCGAGCGCAGTGGAATGCCAATAAGTTTTGCTATTCATATTGTAGTTTAGTTTTGCTACTAGTTACACTCAGGTGAGCGATTATATCGTTTATCGTCAGGTGAACGGCATGCTATTCGCAATTCATAGAAATAAAAAAAAATCACTTCAGAACAAATGCCAGCCAAATATTTATTTAAATACCACCGTAGTTTCTGATATACGCTTCGATACTCATACAATATATTTGATTAGTGACAAAACACTCCAATATCTTGTTTATTAGGATGTTAGGTACAAAAAGTCTTGTACTCTTACGAAAATACGCGAGGTCGTACACCACTTTATCACTACCCCAAGACCTTCGATCTATATTGAGATTTATTAGCGTTATTACCTTATTTTACAATTATATTGAATAATGTTATCCAAACCATAAATTTGAGAGTCTTTATCCTGTAGAAAATAGCCCCTATATATTGAACTCTGGTGTAAATGACTCCAATCCGATTAATTTTGTCAGTTATTTTCGGCTGGGTACTAGGACTTTTTGATATTAGAGGGCCAAACGAGCATCTGGTTCTACTGATGGTAAGATATTACTGCTGCCCATGGTCATATGCAAGATCGTAGGGCATATATCTCCTCCTCTTGTTAAAGATAGATAGGATATAGAGAATGGCCGGTAATCGCACAAATTAATCAAAAGCTTGAAGTGCGTAGTGGCCTGTTGGTAAACGGACTAGACGCGACTGCCAACATATTCACGGTGGTCGCGGGTTCTAACCCCAGGGCACACCTCTGACTTTCCGTAGTCATGTCTGTATTGATAGTCAACTACCACGCACTATAACGGTGAATGAAAACACGTGAGGAAACCTGCATACCATAGCGGTTTCTATGGTATGTAAAGTCCGACAAGCCGCACTAGGCCAGCGTGATGCACTACATGGTCCAACCACTCTCAATCGTCCTCTCGATTGAAGGGGAGACCCGTGCCCTGCAGTGGGACGTATATAAATAAATAATTAACACCCAACAGTCACATATATGTATATGGGCTGAGACATACAATCAAAAGCTGGACTTATCTAAACCGTATATCGGTTGATCCCGGAGCGTGATATTCCTGTTAATTACCTTATGACAAAATAATCTATTGAACGTTGATTTTAATAATGAAATTCTATGATTAAAAATAATGACACAGTGCATACAATTTCAATTAATTTACGTATATCACGTATGTTTGTAGGTCAAAAACCTATTCGGTCGCAAATTGCGGTCGAGGTTAAAACGGAAACCAATCGCAGTTGTGACCTTACCGTAGATATTACTTAACCTTTGGAAAACCCAACCACTTATATACGTCAAAATGTGAACCATTTTACGCTTGAAGAGTTAAGACTTAAAAGAATTTTAAATTAATTGATTGATTTTGAATTTTGAAGAGTTAAGTCCTAATTTTGTTTTGAATAAATAAACCCAACAGTCACATGTATATAGTTTCGACCCTTCGCTAAAAACAAATATTTTAACTTAATTCTTAGAAACTAAGAGAGACTTATCGATTTCGCGAACACACAGATCCGAAAGAAATACTTGCTGGCCATACAAACTTTTGACTCGATGCAGTAATCGAAACCGAGGTTTCGACTTAGCAGTACATGTCTAATAAAATTAACAAAAAATAAACAATAAAGCCAAACTGAACTTTGAAAGTTGTTTGTATTTTAGAAATTCACAAACTACAAAAGCGGATCTGCCAACTTTACGCTTCGATATATTATTATAATAAGGAGCTTATTAAGTTTATTAAGTGCGTGGTGGCCTGTTGGTAAACGGACTAGACGCGACTGCCCACATGTTCACGGTGGTCGCGGGTTCGAATCCCAGGGCACACCTCTGACTTTTAGGAGTCATGTGTGTATTGATAGTAAATCACCACGCACTAAAACGGTGAAGGAAAACATCGTGAGGAAACCTGCATACCACAGCGATTTACAAAAAATTCTATGGTATGTAAGTCCGCCAACTTGCACTAGGCCAGCGTGGTGGACTATACGGCCTAACCATTCTCAATCGTACCCTCGATTGTAAAGGAGGCCCGTGCCCTGCAGTGGGACGAATTTGAGCTGATACAGAAGGAGCTTATGAACATTACAGAACAGATATTATTATTAATCAATTTTATTAAATGAACTGCTATGAATTCAACTAAGCTACGACTCCTGTATAATCACTGTATTGTAAACTTGTTTTAAAAAGAGCAACGCAAATTTATTGCTCGTTCTTCTCTGGCGTAAACAGCCCTGTGAACTGGATGGTAGTGAAAAAAGAAAAAGTGACCGAATCTTAATAATGTATGACATTTTATGGGATCTATTAATATTTTCATTTACATTATCTGATGATTATCTGATGATTGAAGTGCGTGGTGGCCTGTTGGTAAACGGACTAGACGCGACTGCCAACATGTTCACGGTGGTCGCGGGTTCGAATCCCAGGGCACACCTCTGACTTTTCGGAGTCATGTGTGTATTGATAGTCAATCACCACGCACTAAAACGGTGAAGGAAAACATCGTGAGGAAACCTGCATACCATAGGGATTCATAAGAATTTCTATGGTATGTAAGTTCGCCAACCCGCACTAGGCCAGCGTGGTGGTAGTCCACCACGCCTATGGCCTAACCAATCTCAATCGTAACCTCGATTGTAGAGTAGGCCCGTGCCCTGCAGTGGGACGTATATGGGCTGAGATAGATAGATAGATATCTGATGATTCATTTTAAAATTATGCTTAATGTTATTTTAATATAAGAATTATTAACATCAGACTTTTTCTACCAGACCTTATCCTACATCTACTCGTACGTAGAGAGAGAGCGCTATATAATTGTTATGCATAGTGCAGAAAGATTCCATTACGATCTCTCAAACTTGACGTCTACTTGTTATGGAAATATGCATTCTCGGGAAATTCATTATAAACATGTATAAACTTACGTTTTTGCAGAATTGCTGGGTGGTAATAACGCAAAGGCCAAAAAATAAGAACTGAACTGAACTTACGTCTTTTCCTTAGAAGAGGTAGGCCAAGGTGCATCAGGACACCCACATTCCGCCGTGTATTTTCCGTTCCACCCAAATTTCTTACGCCAAGCTGATAATGAGTAGCGTATCGAATATCAGTTATTTCGACTTTTCGCAAATCGTCACTCCACCTGGCTGAAGGGCGTCCTACACTACGCTTGCCAAGACACGATCTCGACTCAAAAACACGATCACACCAACGTTTGTACTTTAATAAAACTACTTTTTACAGCTACCCTGCTTAAGCTTGCTTACAATTGTTTAAACAATAATTTGATTAAAAATTCTAGTGTCAAAAAAGAAGGAAACGGGTTCTCCGAAGATTTTTTTAATAACATATTATTTATGCATGTTTTCTTGTGATTTCCTTTGCTGTTAAAGTTTTTATCGTAGATCTATGATAATAATAAATTTATAATAATCAATATTGGTCTGTCGCGGATTTACTTACGGATTGTGTCGCGGATATGGTTAATTTATATATTTTTTTAGCTTTCGTGGTCACGGGTTAGTCCGGTCCCTGTTTAAAATTAAACCAACTTCACGATTAAATCCGATAATAATAGTTTTATTTCAATACAATAAGGATAATTTAAATGCGGGGGGATATATTTCATGAGCAGTAAAAATAAAATAATACTAAAGAATATATGTTTTAATTATTTAATACTTACATCTATGTTTAATTAACTTTACTTTTAAAATTAGGTATCACATTTATTTCTGCCGACTTATAACTGAATTGTTTAATTTACAATATTGTACTTAATTTGACTTAATAGTAACATATTTGAAAGAAAATATAATTTTACACAAATTAAAATAAATAAATGTCTTTTTCTATAGTAGAAGTATGTTTCAATATAACGAACTTGCAGTGTTTTAGTACAACTTCGAAATTCCCATAATAATTTTACTATTTTTCCCTATGACTAAAATATTTTATGTATATTTCATTTGCTATAATATTCAGCTTATAATACACATGAATAAAAGGACCAAAAAGGTAAAGCATTGTTAATGTGCAAACTATATTGTAAATATTTATTGTCTCATGAATACATAATATAGAAGAACTAAAATATTTTGTTGACTTATTTATACCCGAAAATATTTCATTTTATAAAAGTCATATCTAGTCACAATTTAAGTCATAACATTACCTCTGCGCACTACACATCAAAGTCGCCAACCCGCCGACTTAAATTGGGAACTTTTTGTCGGCGCGGCGGGTTAGTTGGCGAGTTCACTGTTGAATGTCGCCGATCAACAGAGTTGAGTGCTTGCGTCACCAACATGCCGTAAATATATCGGCGGGTAGGTAACGTACGGGCGCTTATTGCCGTCATGATTTTTTTCTTATAGGCCGTAGGGTTGTGTCGCCGGGCCGGCGGGTTTGGTGTGTAGTGCACCCAAATTTACTTACAATAAAACACAATTTACATTAACAAATGTTTTCATTGCATAATATATAATTAGAATAATGGTACGAATTGCGCTTGAAAAAAGTTACTTAGAAATATGAACTTAGTTTCGTGACCCTGATAAATGCAAAATGATAATATAAAAAAAACATATTATTAAAAGAACAAAATATATATATATATATATATATACACGTATTTAAAAAGTTATCACGAATTTCTTTTGTATAATTATCATTGGAATATAGATTTCTACAAAGATCTTTACGGGACTGTTTTAAAGCATAAATAAGTTTATGCATTGAACAATATCAGCCTAAATGTCATACTATCGAGCAAATAATTAATCTGCATACTATTTACATACTTTAGTTCCAGAAGTTGAAAATTATGAAGTTTCTTAGAAATTCAACAAAGAAAAAAATAATACCAAAGTCCTAATTTACAGCATGATATCAGTCGATCAAGTGGCATTAAATCAATTTTAAAGGTCTATAGGATTGGTTAAGTGTTTAAATATTTAAATATCTCGTCCAAGTTATCTTTCTGATGATGATCGACTACAAATAAGCAATTTATGAATTTTCGGTATTTATGGGGGATACCGTTCGTTAAATCACGTGTTTTCAAATGCTGTGGGTCAGTATCTTATATTTATAATACATTAGTAAACAAAAAATATAAAACGAGTTATTTCAGACTCAGGAGGGTCACTTTATATGTATAGGTATATAGAAGCAAAATTCGAATGTTCGATATCCGAAGTAAGATATATGTTTGCCGGCTTCGATCAAATATACACTAGATACAACATGAGCGCTTAGAAAATGGCACCAAAAAGAGTGCTTTAAGCACTCTTTCGCCTTCAGTCTTCACCGATCGTTGCTTCTAAAACGTCGCAGAACTTTAGACAATATTAAGTGAAAAGCTACTTTAAGCTCCAGGAATAAGGTTGAACTTGTGTTAATATATTTGGAATATGTGATCTTTTTGTTTACTTTTTTTGTTTCAATGCATCGGTGCCACTTTTTAACAGAACACTTAAAGAACTGTGTATCTAGTGTATATTTGATCGAAGTTTGCCGGTTCTAAAAGTTGATAATGTTCTTTAAGATACTTCATTTTCTCCGAATTTAGTCTATAGTTAAGACATTCGATGATTTTGTGGAGTATCTAGGCATATTCGTACAGTTTTACGTATGATATCTGAACATTTGAACTTCATAGAATAATTCCCAGTATTGGAAAGCAGGTCGGTATTTCAATGAGGCCCGGAATTGATAAATCAGAGGTGGTTTTGTATATCCGAAACATCAAGTTAACAATTCAATTTACATTAGATAAGGCAAAAATATTTCAATGTAAAACGAGTCTATATTTCCGATGTTCCTAGAAAAGGAATTGTTAGGGAAAGGATATAAGTTCTAAAGAAAAATATGGGTACATGAACGCAATGCAATAAAAAAATAATTACATTGAGAAATAACTAACTTAACTGATAAAATTTATGGCAGAATAAAATTATCATCTATCCATCATTTAAATTATTATTTAAAAATATTTAATAATGTGATTATGTTTATCTTGTCTTTTAGTGTTATTTTAATATTTTGAATACAAAGAATCACGATGTTACCTGAATAAATAATTAAATTAAATTTAAGAAATAAATTGTATAATATTGTTTGTTCTAAAGATATCAGCTTCTATCACGATCTCGATTTTAGGAGTAACGCACATTTCGCATTTTTATCACTTGAGAATAATCTCATTATTATTAGAACCAAATTCTGTATGTATAAGTCAAAAAATAATAATCATAAGCTATGTCACAAATGTTCTTCTGCTAAGGTTAAATTCACAACGCAAAATCCTTGTGCCTTGTGCCTTCACGGTCTAAGCATAAATACATATTTCCGAGTTAAGGCAATGTTTTGGTATAATGTTATTAATTCCGGGATAGAGGCACAATGCCTTACAATGTGAACAAGGATAAAACAGCTAACACTAAGTGTAGTCCAAGTCATATAATAAATCACAACCAAATTGTCGTTTATAGTCAAAAGACTTAACAACTATAAATTATTAGGCTCATTTGAAAATGGAATGTAACAGTAACGATTTATGGAATGTTATTTTATACCCCTGAAACGATTTTCTTGTCATTTTATTCGAATATCATTGGTAGGTACAACGCTCTGTAGATAAAAGGTAAATAATTAAAAATATAAAATCAATCATATGTACTTATTTCTTCGTCAACCATGTAAAATTCGATTATTATGCTGCAAGTTTTAATCGCGTAAATATTATGGACACAAATACAACAAAACTATACTTTATCAAAATACACATAAAATGAACAATTGTCTTTTGTCAATTTCCATACCCTAAAATACTTCTGTGCCATAATCTTTAGGCTGTGTTTTTGTCATGTCAGCTGTACTCAACCAGATAAAGTGTCATTAAACATACTTGTACTGTTTAAAGCGACTTCCAAATGTTTCTCACTACCGAATTTTTGGAGCATACTCTTAATGGAAACGTATGAGCCAGTAAACAAAGCAGTGAGAGAGATGAAAGCGATGAAGACGTTCTTCCAGAGGATCCATTTGAAGGGTCCGAGACCTCTGTCCCACTTGTGAACGGTGTCAATGATGGCTGGAGTGAGAAGACCAAGGCTGGAGAGGAAGATAGCGCCGCATAAGTTGATGAACAGCTCCAGATCGGGGAATGCGGCTGCGATGGCAACTGTAAATAATTTAAATAGTTTATAGATAAATGCAAACTGGAAGGACAAATCTTAGTCTTAAGGACTAAATATATTTTTGTCGTTCTTTGAATATAGACGGTCAAAGGTAGGATAAAGAGAGAGTTTATATTTTTTAAGCCCTGGCAATGACATCAACAAAACGAAAGCGACAGCAAAAATTGGCCAGACCGGGCTATTATTCCAATAATATAAACGAGCTAAGATTAGCTTCTGTATTTATAGAAAAATAAAAGATTTCAGAATTACCATTTTATTGGCTAGTTTCAACTGCTTTCTAGCCATTACAGGACTTACTAACTTAACGACTCGGATTTTATTTAATAGCTTTGACGTTCCGCTTTAAATTCGCTTTCGTATAGATTTTAAGATAATTTTACATCTATTTCATTTATAGCGAATCTCGAGTCGTAAATTTTTATTGAATATTTTGTCATGTACCATTGCCAATTTATGAAGTATTTTATAAAAACCTGATAGTCTTATACATAGACAGTTTTAAAACCTGTTTGAGCTATCAAATGTTTTGTCTGTTTTCCTTAAACTGAATTCAAAAGCTGTTCGAAAGGGACAAAAGAAACGACACAAACATCAAAACATTAGAACAGAAATAGTTTTTTTTTTAATTTATATAAATAAGGCCGTACACGATATTCCCCACTTTTTAGGAATACTCTGTCGTTTACTGCCTCGGTTGCGTAGTTGTACTACGGTACGATTACAAAGCTGAACTATCAAGTTCAAATCCCGGGTTTAGCATAGTGATATTGAATTTTTCGATATTTATTATTGTGTCATTTGTTTGTTTTTGATTATTCTCATTTCTTAACTTAATTTTTTCTATTAGAATTTATCTTTCACCTTACTGTATTATGTATTTTATCAAGCTGTGTTAACGATGTTGGTTTCACGCTTACTATATCTGTCTGCTTATCACTTTTATGTTTGTTTTATGTATGATGCTGTTGGTTAACCCTAATAAATGAAAAAAAATATATATATCAGCCCGGTGTCATTAATATGTATCCGATACGGCGATAGGCCCGTCTGTGTGTGGGTATCACCGCCTACTGTATGTATGTCGATTGTTATTCAACAGTTTATAATACGAGTAATAATAGACATATATTAACCAAAACCATGTGTTCTATTCAAGGTCAGTAGCCTCTTCTGCCCTTGATAGTAATTATAGTATAAAATACGTCGTTAGACTAATGTAAAAAAAAAACTATAACGAAAGACCTAATGAAAGTAGGTATAAAGAATGGGAATTAAATTTGTAATCAGCGAGACTTCAGTGAGTTGTTTTGTGTAAATATTAAATGTAAAAATGTAGAAGCCCGGAGGCAATTCATTTTTTGCTGAAAGATTAATGACCTGTATCTACTTCATTAGAAATGGTCATAAAAGGAATGATAATTTTATACCAGTTATAAGAATTAAATAATTGAATTTATTGCAAAGCTTCAAAAGAAAAACAATAATTTTCTTCTTTATTCTAATTATTCTGATTCAATATTCTAGAGAATAAGCCTCATTAGCTGAATAAATTAACGTTTCAAGACTGCTCGACTATAAATATATTTAAAAATTCAACAATACAAAAAATATGTTTTCATTAAATTTAACTACTTACATATACATACACTAGTAGACTTTAAGTTGTTTTTATAAATAATCCCGCTTTATTACCGAAATATGTGTCAACGCAAGTCAGTCTCATTATCAGATCTAAAACGTAAATTTTATACTAACTATACAGATATTAAACTAAAAGATATAAATGGTAGCTAAGGCAAATTAGTCATCATAGATGAAAATCTCTGGGTGATAGAAACAAAAGAAGGTAGGGAGGCTATAGTACCTGAACCAACAACAGCAGTTGTTCTGATGGTAATCTGGGTAATGTTGTGGTAGCGCACAGAGATCTTGTTGTGGATCTGTCTCCAAATCATCTCCATGGGAACGTAGAACTGAAGGCTGTACGTAAAGAGGATGGCTAGAGCCATCAAGATCTTCGCACTTTGTGATAGACTGGAAGAAAAAAGGGGTATTAGAAACTTTTTTCGACATAACGCCCGGAAATGTGTCGGTGCGGAGATCGAACTCTTTCGTTTTCGCTTTTTAGCTAGCTAAGTCATGAAGTATGCCAAATTGCTTCAAATATGCACCCCTATTTGATTTCAAAGTCAGCGATATTGTTTGTAAATTACTTTACAGATAATATCCAATGTCTGATTGAAATCTCAATACTCATTTGAAATTGGATTTGTGATTAGTTTGAATTGATTTCACAACAAATTATAAATTTAGTCAAAAGTATTGTTGAATAGATTTTCTAATGTATGGAAAATAATAAATTACGTAAAAGTATGCACATTCAAAATAATAGGCTATAAATAATTTTTATAATTATAAAAACTTTTATCTTATAAAACTAGGATTTCTTGTTTTTAATTGTGCGCTAAATGTATTTTAAATTCTTATTCCCAACTCAGCTATCTTTAGATAGTATTATTGCACTTCTTTCTTTTTTAATTTAACGAAAAGATATTAAGTAGCAGTTATAAGATCAATTATTGATTTACGATGCAACAATAATTCTTAAGTGCACTCCATACCAAACCGCCGACCCATGTTGGTTTTTGTCAGCGAGCTAGTTGACAACTTCGCTAATTGCAAGTCAGATAACTTTGTCAGCGGCACGAAATTACAAACTTTTTTATGACGTGATTGACTGTCGCCGGGCAATTGAGTTGAGTGGTTGTGTCGCTGAAATGCTGCTAACATATCGGTGAAGTGCAAGTGCTTGTCGAATTGATGCGGGCTGTGTCAGCGGGTTGGTGGCTTTGGTGTGTAGCGCTCTACAGACTACATCGAATTAATCACATTATCTCTCCTGTGTTTCTTTTACTGCCTCATTGCTGGACTCCTCCCTTGTTAGGGTTCAGATCATATTTTTAAGACCACCTTATTATTGTTTCTTTCAACCATAATCCTTGAAACAGACAGCTGACCAATGACAAATTTATACTAACCTTTGGAGACTGTCCCACCCTCACACCCACCACTGTAACTCCTGTGAGCCAGGATCAACAGTGGCACGCAATGTAATGTCACCGAGCATTGAAGCTCGGCGATATTATACTATTTTATACTAACCATTTATACTAACCTCCTAGCGCCCAGAATTTTTTGGAGCTCGTAGTCATTATGACCCAAAGGTCCTTTTAGAAGAACATAAATGTAAAACCCGTTACAGCCCAAGTTTTTTTTTCACGTTAGTGTTATCCATTTGATGTACATACGAGTAAGATTTTCAGTATTACGTTGTGATAGCCCATAGATGCTTTTACAATTAAAATTATTTTATTGTAATCCGTAATGAAAATAGTACTTTGGTTTGTCCAAATATCAAATACTAATACTTTTTGAATATATCCTTTCAAAAGTTCCTTGGGCTGCAATCATAGTCGGGTCCCGAAAACGTTTGGGCGTTTATGATGAACTCGATTATGGGTGTTTCAAAGGCGCTTGGGCGCTAGGAGGATAATGCATGAGATACCAAATTGCTACGCGTAAAATAATATTCCCGTCGCATCATCACAGTTCATAGTAAAAAAGGTATAGCAATTATAAAAACGACTTACAAATCATCGGCTGGTAGATTTAAGGTGACGCTTCCTCGAACGTCGTCTCCATATTTGATGTATCCGAAGAAACCAACGATGCCGTACAGGGAGATCACGATGGTCATGGCAATATTCAGCACTCCAGGGCACCCAAGGAACTGTTGAGGCTTGGCCATTTCATTCTCAACTGGCATCACCACGCCAATACCCTCCATTGCGAATATCACCGTACTAAAAATAATATGACAAAAATAAGATAGGACACGATCATTTTATAATATCTAAAATAAATATATGCATCGATCCTCGATCGAAAATAATTAAAATCCAATTAAATAAAAGTTTAAAAGTTTTGCATATTATATGTAAGTACTTAATAATAAAATTGTAAAGCAAAGATAAGAATTGAAATTCTTAGTAATAACGTGTAACAATAAAAAGTTTTTACCAACTCTTTTACTAAAACAATACACATGTAGCAATGTCCAATTAGCGTACAAGAAGACAACTGTTTTAATGAAACGCCCCTTTCGTTGCTAGTACTTCGAACATTTTACGACGTCAAATTGTTACAAAGATATGTCATATATTTTTTACAAGGTAATATAATGTAACATTTGAGCAATATTTAGATACAAAAAGTACAATATTCTGTCATATATCCTTACGAACAAGAATATTAATAAATTTGTATATTTTGGAGGAATGTGGCCAAAAAAGTTGGAATTTTACCGTCTAATTATAGTTAACCTTTTAATTGAATACACAAAGGAAAAGTTACACGAATACAGCGCAATACGAATACGAATACAGATAACATATGCATGTCGATCTTAAGAACAAAACTAATTTATCGGTCAAGTATCTTATCAGAAAGAAATATCTTAATAGAAATTCAGATGCGTCGAATTCTCTGTTATGCGTTTATGAGACTACGGCGTTTGACTGTTTTTAAGGTCATTTTACAACAGATTCATTGAATCAAGTTTAAAACACCGATTGCATACTAACTGCCAAATTAAGTCAATCCACGTACGCGAGGAATGCAGTTGTAAATTGGGACGCGACCCTGAGAAAGGCGAGGCAGACGGTAAAAGGGGCGGAATTAAACAAGTTCCATATAGTGAACGAGAACCTAGATTGAATTGAATCGGACTATCCAGATTGGATTGTGTGCAAACTATTTGAAGTTACATTTTAGTTACAGTCTTTTGTTGATCTATTAAATGGTGAGGAATAATAACGAAAGGTAATTTAATTATTTCGAGGATTCTCCTTATGAAATTCAAATATGGTGAAAACAGTCTATATCCATTTATTGTGATTAGGTGTCTAACACTACACGGATCGTAGAGTCGTCAAAGTAAAAAAAAATGATGATGTTTATAGTCTGATATAGATATCCAAAAAAAGGAAATGGTACAATGGGTGACTATATCGCATAGGGCAATTTCTTCCTGCAATCGTTGGATGGTCAGGAATTGTGAGATTGACAACATGAGTACATTAACAAAAAAATCAATATGTAATGACAAACAAAATATTTAGCAGATGGATCTCAATCCTCACCTGATGAACAAAGGCCACTGCGTCACACTGGCAACCATCTCTCTTTCTTTAGGGTTGGGCATATCGGTGAATATGTAGTACATGGTGATACCAAAGCAGATGACTAGGAACACGTTGGCAATCGCGGAAAATGGCACCAAGTATTTCAAATTCCGTATCTGACAGATCAAGACTAGTGGGACTAATGTCAGGGCGCAATAAGCTTCTACGGATAGCTGATATTCTGGTATGTAGACGTCGAGTACCTGAAATTGGAAATTAATATTTAGAGAAACAGCAGAAAACAGACTGAATATACGAAATGTATGTATTTGATTAAGTAGAATAGATTTGGATGTGTATGGCTAATTGTTGATATAATTTGTAGGGCACAGATCACAACTACAGAATGTGTGTCCAATCCTTATCTGACAGTAGGAGTATGGTATTACACAAAATTACAATGTTTTTATAATAATCAAATCAAGAGATTCCATAAAATTTTGACGATGTCCTCGAGCGGAACGCGCTTGAAACAAAGCGAGTTTAAGTGACGGAATGTTGCGTCAAATTATTTGGATTAAGGTAACATTCCTGAAAAACAATGTTAGTATAGGATCCCGCCATACATCGACCTTCACCGAGATGTTTATTTGATGAAACCTATTTTATATGCAATTTAATATGTCAATAAATATATTGTATATGGGTTGCCTTGCAAATTTCAGTCCAGAATACGATTAATTAATTATTAAAAAAAAAATATTTTTTACACATTTCACCTGTTTGATTATTAAACAAATTCTATACCAATCGAAAGTATGAAACCCATAGAATATGTAAACGTTAGGTTGCCTATTTTTTTCCGGTCACAACCCTCAGGTTGTCAGGTAACACAGAACACAGCATATACGAGTCTATCGCTGTCCTTTTCATTCTCAAGAATAAATAGCATGCGCACCCTCTTTCTTTATGAGCGGACTTCGAACAGCTGCTATGCTGTGTCACTCGGAGCAATATTTCACTTTTATAAATTCGACAACCGCAATTCGGGACTGATTTTTCGCAGGCAACCCTATACCACCGTGTTCATAATAAAATGATCTTTATTTTCATTTAATTTCCATTCAATAATCAGACCGGCGCAAAATGCTAGTAGCGATTTACCTGTTTATACCTGGCAACCTGAGGGTTGTGACCGGAAAAAAATAGGCAACCTAACGTTAACATATTCTATGGGTTTCATACTTTCGATTGGTATAGAATTTGTTTAATAATCAAACAGGTGAAATGTGTAAAAAAATATATATTTTTTTAATAATTAATTAATCGTATTCTGGACTGAAATTTGCAAGGCAACCCATATACAATATATTTATTGACATATTAAATTGCATATAAAATAGGTTTCATCAAATAAACATCTCGGTGAAGGTCGATGTATGGCGGGATCTTAGACTATGTGTAAGGGACATTAAATATGCAAATTCGCCAGTTGCTTCAAAAAAGTTACGGAAATAAAATTGTTTAAAAATACTATATTATCGGTATCATCGGTAACTAAGGGATCAACTTTTCAAAAACTGAATAGGTACAGTCAGCAACATAAGTCGTTGAACACTTCACATTTTTTGATAACCTTTTTATGAATTAAAATTTGTACGTACTACTCTGTAGACGTAAAATATAACTAAGTTAAGTCATCTATGCCGATAAGTGCCATACGATATTGAAAATAATTATTATTTTGGGTGATAAGACAATTCGAAATCCCGTGAATGTGTAGCGACTAATGTTGCTGACTGTACAATACGCAATAAGGACTTTTAGATTTATTATAAAATACATTTAGGGGTATGCTAATTCTGTAATTCCAGTTTTTGTGAGACTGCCGGTTTAAACTACATATATAATGTAAGTCATTGATGCTTTAAGACACAAACTTTTTCCTACATGGCCAATAAAATAATTTTATTTAATTTCATTACAACTACAAACTTATGTATCCAAATATTATTTTTGCTGTTTGATCAGCCATTTGTATAGAATGTCTTTTAAACCAATATTTACATTCTTTGAATTGGGTCGCTAGCTCATCCAATCATATTTTGTAAAACCTGAATGGCACATAGGTATTCTAGATATTTCACGTGATAAAATAGCAAAATATCCTTACTGATTGATCTCATTCACACTCAGACGATTAACAAATACAAAACGTCCTAATTCAAATACAATAACACTTACCTCTTTGAAATTCTCTGCTATGAAAACAATATAGACGCAAAGAGCCGCTAAGTAAGTACATGTCATAGCGTAATCCACGAACGTTCTGAAAATATATTAAATGTCGGTAATGGTTGTCCCGAAGAATTAGTTTATCCTAAATCAATATTGAATGAAACTGGAGAGGTTTTGGTAGGGACACTTAGAGTGCCTAGGCAATCCTGTTTTAATTTTCATGTTATTATTCGTAAAATAGGTTAAAATTAGGTTTCGGTAACAATGTTACTGAGGTTCTTGTAATATATTATTTTTTGGTAAAGAACATAGTTTTGTTGAAAAAATACAATGTTTCTTGGATAAAGAGGTTATTTTAGGTCAGGATGAGGTATTGATAAAAACACTTTACTGGTGGTAGGTCTCTCATATGTGAGAGGCTGCCTGGGTGGGTACCACCGCAATGTCTATTTCTCCCGTGAAACAGCAGTTTAAATGCACTGGTGTGTTTCGCATTGAAGGACATTGTAGCCAGAGTAACTACTGGACATATTATAGAGATTTAACATCTTGTGTCTCAGGATGGCGAGCGCAGTGGAGTGCCAAGCATTGCTTTGTAATTCAAGGTGTTGTTTAGTTTTGCTACTGTTCATGAGCGGTCGCATCGCTTACCATCAGGCGAACGGCATGCTCGTCTCGCCATTCATTGCAAAAAAAAAAAAACTTTCGATAATATCATTTTCAATAAAGGATGATAATACATGAATGTTAATTTAGAATAAAAATCAGTAACAATGCCTCAAATAACATTATCTTGACTAATCGTGTTGACATGTAACTACACAAGCAAGTTTCATTACCAGACAACTGATCCGAAAGTTTAACTATCGATCTCCTGACCATCAAAGTTAAACTTAATAAAGATGGATTGCATGATAAGGAAATCTAACTTACTTGGCAAAGTTGGCCCATGGCCGCAACTTCTTGGGGCCAAACTCGAAGGCAGCGCCGCAGGTTTCCGCGAATCCCATTGAAGGCTTTTTGGCTTCGACGCAAACTTCTTGGGAAGTTTTTACCTATGGAAAAATATGGATATATTCTTCGTGTTTTCATAAGTTTTCAAGACGGTTGATAGAAGGCTTATTTTTGAAATTAACACTTTGGAGTGTAGTAAATTCTTTAGCAGCTTTTGAGGCTTTCTTTAACCATTTTGAGGCAAATTACACAATATGTAACGGTTGGTAAACGGGCTAGACGCGACTGCCAACATGTTCACGGTGGTCGCGGGTTCAAATCCCAGGGCACACCTCTGACTTTTCGGAGTCAAGTGTGTATTGATAGTCAATCACCACGCACTAAAACGGTGAAGGAAACCTGTATACCATAGGGATTCATAAAAAAATCTATGGTATGTAAGTCCGCCAATCCGCACTAGGCCAGCGTGGTAGACTATATGGCCTAACCACTCTCAATCGTATTCTCGATTGTAGAGTAGGCCCGTGCCCTGCAGTGGGACGTATATGGGCTGATACAGAGTAACGACATCGTAGTCTCGATTTTGATATCAATATTAAAGCTGCGTCAAATTCTTAAAGGGTGGCTTGGAATTTCTGACGCCACTTGAAAGTAATATTTAACTGAAGTGATATTGGAAATTCTAGTTGTGGTTTGAAATTTCAGATACCAAACAGTGATCAGTAAATTTTGTCTAAAGTGACTTCTTGAGATTGTAGGTAAAACCCCTCAAATAATACGAGGGAGATGCGTACCTCTCAGTAAAAACTGTACTTAACAACAACGAAACTTTAATATTGACTTTCATACATTATTTTTACATAATCATATCTTTGAAAACTACTAGAAATCGTGTTTTAAGTAAAATCTAAAATATAATAAATGTTATCTACACCATTTCCGCTCCTTGTAATTAATTATAATAGCATTGATAAAATCTCGTTACTGGTAGTACGTCTCTCATATGTGAGAGGCCGCCTGGGTAGTTACCACCGCAATATCTATTTCTCCCATCAAACAGCAGTGTAAATGCACTGTCGTGTTTCGGTTTGGATATTGTAGCCAAGAAAACTACTGGACATTAAAATAATTATTTTGTCTCAGGATCGCGAGCACAGTGGAATGCCAAGTATTGCTTTGTAATTCAAGGTGTTTAGTTTTGTCACTGTTCATGAGCGTTCGTATCGCTTAGCATCAGACGATCGGTATGCTCGTCTCGCCATCCAATATAAAAATAAATAAAATAATAAAAAAATGAAAGAATATACCGTAACTTACATTTCTATTTGGAGTATTCCACAGAAAATCTATCCGACAAACCATTTCTGGTTAATGTTATTTTTCTGTTTTGTCCCGTTGAAAGAAGATAATGTTTTCAGATTTAACAAGGACGGAATATGAACATGTATCGTATAAGATATTTTTTACTTTGACGGAGGTTTGACAAAGGTTTCTCAGATGTAAACATTATTCATAAGACCTAGTATGGTTTTATTATAATAAGTAGAAGTTAACATACATACATACATAAACTCAAGCCTTTTTCCCAGAAGGGGTAGGCACAAATTCCTGACTCTGGGCTGATAATGAATAGAAAAATCCAATATCACTTTGCCCAACCCGGGATTAGAACCTGAGACCTCAGCTTTGTAACCGTACCTTAGTACAACTACGCTACCGAGGCAGTCAGTAAGTAGAAGTTAAAGCCCTTTTATTTTCCGCTTGAGTAATTTAATTACACAAAAAAAATGTAATGCAGTATACACGTTTTTTCTGAAGGACTGTTATTAGAATGGAATATTATTATAATTTCCTATACGACAATTTCGAAACTTCAAAACTTACAATAAGTCCACAAGTGTTATTTTCAGAATACTAAAATCATTGCTTGTCTTTTATCAAAAGGCGCTAAAATGACATCGGAATTTATTTTATGATTTTGTCACTATCCAGGGTATATGCAAAACTGCTACTGAAAACGAAGCCGAGTGGTAATTTAGTCATTTCAAACACAATGCTACTAATTTTATTTTGTTATTTTTTTCCTATGGTTGTATTTGGGTGGTAACTACATATAATTTTTTCTAAAGTAGGTATTGTAATAATGTACACACTTTTTCATTTTTAATGACCCTACCCTACGCAATGACTAAAATATTTTTTTTAGCAAAAACTACGGTTTTACCTTCATTTTCAAATGAAGTCACGATTTTTTGCGTAAGTTTTAGTTGTATTGTGTTTGTAGTTACCACAATTACCAACCAGGTTCGTTTTCAGTATCAGTCTTGATATACCCGGCATGCTATTCTGACATTCTTTAAGCATAAGAGTTTTTATACCATTATTGTCATTATCCCCCATACACAATTCCAAATTTGTACAAAGGCCACAAAAAATTATCCGATCCGTTGCAAACTGCCTGCATCTTCTTATGACCTAGATCAGGATGGTTACTCATTTTATAGTCAAATACTCAAAACTGTATGCCAAAACTAGCAATACTACACAAATTTAATATTGATGGCTGATCTCATCAGCCATCATATCAAGAAGTTGTATAGATTCCACTTACCAACACATAAACACAATGAGTGCAGATGAATCCGACAACAATAGTTCCTATCGCTCCCGCTGCAAGTCCAGCATTTTTGAATGCAGCAGGCATAGCCAGGATACCAGATCCGAGGGAAGACTTCAGAAGGTGGACTAATGATCCTATACTCCTGCAATAAATTATACATATTAGTTTTCCTATCATAACACTTGAGGCAAACGTAATAGATTTTTCGATGAAATCAAAATCATTATTCAATATAAATTGTTGATTCATTGATAACTTCATCCTAACGGTTATTAATGATTATAGTAGGCACTTTAATTAAACAATATTTATAAATGTTTTTTTATCTTACAACTAGGGGTCGGGCGCGGCTTCGCCCGGGTGCAGATTCACGTTTCAAAGTAGCGGTCAAAATTTTCAATTCCGGCCATCAGTTTAGAATATCGGCAGGTGGGACCACGAAAAACCAATAAAATTTCCTCGTATTTGCTAGAAATGTCACTACTGCTTCCATTCTATATAAAACATAGCGTGATGATATATAGCCTATAGCATTCCTCGATAAAAGTACTATCCAACACTGAAAGAATCATTCAAATCGGACCAGTAGTTCTAGAGATTAGCGCGTTCAAACAAACAAACTCTGCAGCTTTATAATATTAGTATAGATAATTGTTGATTTTCGAGTTCTGTACAAAACGAATAGAATTGAAACCCACACAAGTGTGAAATTAGTTTATGGACATACATAAGTTTTTTTTTGTATACTGGGCATTGTAGCAAATATGTAGGCCAGACTTAATGTCAAATATCGCCCATGAAAATGAGGTTTTTTCAACATACCTTAATTGTCTGCGGTGAAATATTATTACCTCTCATCCTATGATATCTTCTACTGACTTCTACATACCATCAGGTTTAAACTGTAGTGTAGTTACTAAGGAATCATATTCACTACCTAACAAAAGCCTTCTCTAAAGACTTCCAAATCGATCTGTTGGAAGCAACTTCCATTCAGCGACCTCCAACGTCCTCATCGGGTCGTTTGTAGTACGTAATAATACTTACGAATTAGGATGCGCCACTTTTCTGTTCTCAAAGGGATTGTAAGCCTTCTCATTTATAACCTCCTTTGAGCCGAGACTGAGCGTTGATTGGAAGCCTGGGTTCGACGCTAAATTTGCCCTGTAATAGTAAAGTCTTATACATCTAGTACGTTGGAATTTTCAAATTGGCAGCATTATTTTAGAACGTATTAATCGTGAAAGATAGAATTGATTAGGGTAAGCAGGGGGAATGGCGCTCACTGGGTAATGGCGCTCACCTCTGTAACTCAGTCAGACCTGAACATAGCAACACGCTGCGTTGCGTGTAGCGTGAGGGGAGGGGGCCTCTAACAGCCAGCGACGCCAATGGTCAATCAGCTCGCGTCCTGTGACCGTGAAGTGCGTTTCTTCGTTTGCGGCCGCGTCGATGTAATTTTAGGTTAGGTGTTCTTTGTCGGTAAGTCCAAAACTTTAATGCTTATTAATTATTAATTTTACATTTCTGACACTAAATATATTCTATTTTAAATAATACAATCAATTTTCAACAATTATGTGTTAGTTTTTTTTTATTTCAAATTAATCACAAAATGGCCGTTTGGGGTTATACCGCTCATCTGAGCGCCATGGAGCGCCATTACCCCTTAGTTTTTTTTTTAATTGTTATAGATATGCCAAGAAATCGTCAACCGTCGTGGACCGAAGAAGACCTTCAATCTGCTAAAACTGCGATTGAAGGAGGTTTGTCGAAAAGAAAAGCAGCACAACAATATAACATAGCATTTACTACTTTAAGAGACCGTTTAAAAAAATATTTGTTAAATTGAAAAAGGCTAATCTTACGTATAGTTGATGCTGATTTGTGATTATAGATTTTATATTCATTCCATAATGTTGACCTCATTAATATTTCTTTAATTAAAATGTACCTTACTTATTATATTCCAAATAAAATGTTTGACCGTTATTACCCCGTACCCTGAGCGGCATTACCCAGTCAGGGGCAATGCCGCTCAAACATGTTTTTTTTATCATTTTTTCCTATTACTCGTAGATTAAATATATTATATGCATTTTTTGTTAGTTTGTTGATTACTCGATAATTAACGACTTTGTTATTTTTCTTAATTTTGATTTATAATAAATAATTTGAAAAATACACCATGTTTTCCTTAAGTGAACGCCATTCCCCCTGCTTCCCCTACAGTGATTTGAAAACAAAAATTATTGGTAGATAAAATATACCAAAAAAACATTAAGTTCAATTTTGCGGTTCTGTCAACAATGACTATTTTTAGTTTTCACTGCATCAAGATCCGTAACGAGCACTTTTCGATCACACAAAAATTTGCTGGTGCGGGAATCGAATCCGTAACCTCTAATTCCACAACTAATGTCAACAGGACTACGGTTGCCACTAAAATATTTATTTTAATACTAGCTGTCGGGCCCGGCTTCGCCCGGGTGCAGATAGTTTTTGAGTCCAATCCACATCAAGAACATATTATTTCGCGTGTCTACTAACTATATTTCCCGCGTGCCGTCGACTATATTTCCCTTCCGTAGGAGAGGACATCCCGTGCCAACAATTTGAATTTGAAAGAGTAGAAAATATGTATATTTGGTTTCCTGACTCATCCCACGGGAACACTACATTTTTCGGGATAAAAAGTAGCCTATGTGTTAATCCAGGGTGTCAGCTATCACTATACCAAATTTCATCAAAATCTGTTGAGCCGTTTTTTCATGAAAGAGTAACAAACATCCATACATACATACAAACTTTCACCTTTATAATATTAGTAAGGATTTCGAAAGCCCTTTCACTGCAAGCCATTACTAATACCATGGATAACTTCTAGCTCATGCTATGAGTGATATATCTTGTTACTACTGCTATTAAAAGTCATTATGAAAATAATAGGCGAGTCTCCGTATGTATCCCAGATCGCCCAACGCGCCACCCAAGTTGAGCAAACCGGCTAGGCTGTTCGGTTTTTGTTGGGAAAACATTCCGAACTGCACTCAGGTATACCTTTTGCGCTGGTTAAGTCAGCGAAAGTGACTTTAGTGCCAAAAAATAAATTATTGATTAGTTTCTGTCATAACATATTTAGTCAAGGATAATCCGACACATGCTGTATGCCTGTTTATCAAACTTGAAAAAATCATATTTTTAGCTTAAAAACATTTCCAAAATTCTTAAAACGCAACTTTTTGACGGAATGTATTCGCAATTGTGTCTATGTTAATTGATAATTAAAAATTCACTCACGTCGAATTGAAATTGTCCAGGACAATAGTCCCTTTTTTCTCGTCCTGACCCATGGTTTCTGAAACAAAGAGAAGCTCATAAATTATTCTCGAACATTCGTGATGTTTTACCAAAAACATATCCATCGTTTACATACTGAAGAGCAATTTAACTGATTAATAAATTGCTATACATTTTATTCAGGCATATTTCTGGAAATTAAAATGTTTATAGCAATTTTTATTCTTTAGTTATTTAAACTATGCTAGTAAAGAAGATTATTTTATGAAAGGAAAGTATTATTTTTTTCTTATAAATTAAAAAGTAGGAACTTTTATAAATTTTATCCAAGATAAAATTCATCCTAGCTTAAAAAAACCTACAGAATATACCTATTGCTTTTTTTTTTATTACTCAATATTCTAGAGCTGGGTATTCCGATAATTATCTATTAATACTGCTATGAAATAAAAAACAATTTTTTTTTTCGCTAATAACCCGACAATAATAATTATATATTCGTTTTCACTTATGTGATATTATATTAAGGTGATCGATCTCAAAATATTATATGGAAAGAAAATTTAATTTGATTTCTTTAAAATCACATTTGAAATCCATAGTAAGACACTTATTTTTATTAAGACAAGTGAAATAATAAAACAGCTTTTAGAAATTCTAGAGTCCAGCATAGAACTGATGACGATAATGAAAATAATAACACATCTTATCTCCGCAAATAAGTAATTCTAAATACTTCACATCCATTGCAATTTAAAAGCAATTACTTTGTTCCCACGGCGATTACACGGCCTTTGATTTAATTTGTGTTTACATCGTTAAGAACTTGCTGGAAAATCTTTTGTAAGATGTTTGAACAAAGCTTAGTTTTCATTAACGCATGTGAAACAATCACGAAAAAGATAATTCATCTTTTTATCTTAAGGGAGCATGTCTTAAAATTGTTGCCATACTCTATTATCTACGCTTTGAAAATCACTTTGTGAATTTGCCGCGACAAAGGCACGCTGATCTAGCCATCCTGCATTAACTCTACTTGGAGACTTTATCAAAGACTATCAATCCGGCCCAGCTTCTTACGGGTGCAGATATAGTTTTTTGAAATTCAAAATCAGGAGTAGTTTAGGATTTTAATGGTGAAATATTTTTTTAAATCCGTCCAGTAGTTTCAGAGCCTATTCAATGCAAATAAACAATTATGTATTTCCCCTTTGTAATATTATTCATATAGAATATGTACGAGCCAATATTTTTACTAACAGCGATTACATATACTAGCAAATATATCTCTGAATCAGCCCATATACGTCCCACTGTAGGGCACGGCCTACTCTACAATCGAGAATACGATTGAGAGTGCTTAGACCATATAGTCCACCACGCTGACTTAATACGGGTTAGCGGACTTTACATACCGCAGAAATTATATAGTATGAAGTTTTTCGCAGCATATTTTCTTCACCGTTTTAGTGCGTGGTGATTGACTATCAATACAAATGACTCCGATAAGTCAGAGGTGCGCCTTGATATTCGAACCCGCGAACACCATGAGCATGTTGGCAGTCACGTCTGGTCCGTTTACCAATAGGCCACCACGCACTTTTACAAGCACAAATACTACCTAGTATTGTACTCAGTTGCACCTACCAGAAAATACGGCATCACCCAGATCATTATCACACATCTCCAGTCGCAACAATAAGGTCATTATAAATACCAATGGAATAAATAAAACCTATAATAAAGTGACTGTAGCCCATCATTAGCAACCACACCGCATCGTCGTGATAAAGAACGTCACTCGCCTTGTTCATGTATGTAACCAGCGCACTGCAATTAACCGACCCTGAGTGAAGCGACAATCTTCACATGCGATATTAGAATGCTGCGTTTAATGCCAGTTCTGACTAATGCAATGGTTAGGTTTGGTAAAGAGAGGTTTACCTGATGATAAGGGAGTATCGTCTCTCCGAACAGTACTTGGATCGCAAATTGCCGGCAAAGGGGAGATAAAAGTGTAAGAAATAATATTGGGACTGCGACATTTTTACTTGCAAATATCAAAAACGCTGGCTTTACGTCGTCAAAGAACAAATGAGAGTCAACAGTCTTTCAACTGATGAGTTAAAAAATCAATAAAAGTGAAGGAGTCTAAGTAGGAAGGCAGATCTTAGATTTGCTAGGGATAACAACGGGCAGCACGAACAATCAAAATTCGTAATTGTAAATGAATCGATCGTCAAGGTTGTGGTCTTAGTATACATCTGTTATGATTCGAGGTTACCTATGTACTTATTTATATTGGTAGTGACCACGGCTCTCCACTTATCCTACTCCAGTATCTTAATTCATCTTAATGTATTTCTTAGGTTCGTGGTAAACTCAGATTGCTGACAATAATTTAGTGCGCAGTAGTTACAGCTTAACGACTGGGGCCGTTGCCAAATTATATCAACTGCAATTTAAGATTTGCTACGTATTGCAAAATAAGGAATTTGCATTTACTAATAAGCGGTACAGTATCTGAGCCAGCATGAATACTATGCTTAAGATTTATCGGACTGATGTAAATGCACAGTTTACTTAAAAGGTAAAACCATTTTCTTAATGTTGTTGTGTCAAGGTATTCAATGTGGCACTGTAGAACTTGTCGTATTATGCAATTAGGCCTTGTGTATATGGTAAAGCCGTAGTGTTAATGATTGGTTATGACCGAATATCATCGTCAGCCTATTTTTATTTAAGTGATATCCTCAATTCCGCCTCATTTGGTATAATTTATGAAACATTTTTTTTTTCATTTTCAGATTATATTCGATCGAAATAGTATTAAAAAATGAATGTTATTCATAATTTTATTGAGTCTATACTAACTAAGAAGCATTTATATATTTTTCTGCTCCGTGCATATGATGTGTATTATGTAATTTGTCGTGGGAAAATAATAATCAACTCAATGACCAAAATTTACTCTACCTAATACCACAATTACATACTTACGAATGTTCAAAATATTACATTGCTTTTAATCGTAAACGTTTTACCCTAAATTCCCGTCGATTATAGAATAATTCTCATATAATGGCACAATTACGTTAACGAGTAGTATTAGCTCTGATGCCTAATGGACCAATTTGTATTCCTTCTGGTGCAAAAATTCAATGATTCAAATTTTCTAATATGGAAAGTCTATAGCACATTAAAGCCTGACATGGCGCCTTAATATTGTATTGTTTTGTTGGTCACAATAATATTATCTAACTGTAGATATTTCCTGCCATACTGCAATTTATATCCTAAGATATACGCTAGACTTATTTAAAAAATACCTGAAATAAAAAATCATCACCTTAATATTTTCTAGTTTAATATGTAGTGATAGATTTAAAATCAAATACTGGTAAATTCTTTTTCGATGTAAAACGAGTTGATAAATTTATTTAGACTATATATTATAGTATATTATATAATTGGCTAGGTAGTTAAGCAAAAACCACCGGAGTAACCTGCACAAAGGTATTTTTGGTGAATCAGCCAATGCATATTTAGTTTTGAGCAAGGGGTCATAATACTGAAGACAGACAAGGGATATCAATTCTCATCTGCTGATATTAGCTTAGTTGTATTATACTTTTTGCTATTGGTTAGATCCGGCAAACGAGCAAGCAGATGTCCTGATCGTAAGTGTACATTGCCGCTCATGAACTACTACTACATTTGGACCATGGGCGTGTTTATAAAATCGGGAGGAGAGGGAAAAAGGATGGGAAGATTTGAGAGAGTAATCTTATCTGTGATGGTAATGATGATCACCTTTTCCATGCCAAGCAACATGAAAATAGGTATCTTTTTCGCTAAACTCTTAGTAAATTAGCTGGTTACAACTTATTAACAACTAATTAACTGATATGTATTTAGGGCCGCGTTTATACATGCCGAGGTCCGGCCGGCTAATTATCAAGATTGAGTCCGCTCATACTAACGCTTCAGCTAGTATTAAACCTTGGAATTAAACAACTCAATTAACGAGTCGATATTATATAAGTACCTACTAATAAGACATTAGTACTGGCCCTATTTGTAGTTCTATGTTTTTAGTATCTGCTCAAATAGAAGCTACTTTTGTAAGTGCTTCGGGACCCGTCATAGTACCTACGTGTGTCGCTTTTCGCAATGCGTATTCGAATACAAACAAGGGGGTTACTTTATGATCCGAAACGAAGTGCGAATGTTCGAATGTTCGCAGTCCGAAATAAGTGACAAGTTTTCCACTTATAAAAATAAATATTATTCTCAGAGCTTAGTGTATGGTTACGACGTACGATAGACAAATCGAATATTTTGTAGAGTATATAGGCACATTCGTATAGTTTACATTTTATAATTTATTGCCCCAACAGTCAATTATCCAATTGTGTTGGAGAACCAGATATGATCAGTCATTTTGCATCAATGCATACTGTGTATGGACTAACTAGACTTTAGAGTCTAATAAAATAGCTCCAATCCCTTTTTCCATTTCTGATTTATAACATATATAATGCAATATGTATGTACATAAGTTAACTACCTATATAAATAATTTCCGTCATCTACCAAAGTAAAGTACTGTATTTTCACCCAGAAAAAAATATATATGCAAATGACACAAGTAGTGCAACCAAAAAAATTATGCAATTAAGCACATGTCACGTAGGTATAAGGTATAAACAAATTGTACGTTTAATTATAATTGGCATGCGGTCGACTTTGACGGAATACGTTCTCTTGGTTTAATTTAAACCTCACTAGCTGTGTATATTTATCCAATATTTATACATCTTCCGGTGTGAATTTGATAAAGACATAATAGTATAAGATTTGCGTTTTGATATAGATTAATTTCAAATTAGTTATATTGTTTGTTGTTTTCTCGACTCGCTTATTGCGTCGATGGCGTAGTTGTAGTACGGTACGATTAGATCTCGGGTTCGAATCCCGGGCCGGGCAAAGTGATATTGGATTATATTCATTATCAGTCCGGAGTCAGGAATTTATGACCGCTATGGCGATAGACTCGGCACATCGAGGGACGGAACAAGGGGAAACATGGGTGTCCTGGTTCCACCTCTGACTACCCTTTCTGGGTAAAAGGCGTGAGTGTACGTATGCGTTCCCGGGATGTATGAATTTAAATCGAACAGGGGAGTCATTGGTAATAAAGCTATCACAAAAAAAAAACAGTTCGGGTTTTTATATTTTTTCAATACCAACGTAATGGTATTGTGACACACTTGGACTTTCAAAAGTCAATAAAACGAGCGTTGAGAAATTCATTCCACGAAAAAGGCTTACTCAGAGCGTGCGACAAAACATCGCGTGATGCAGTTGTTGCAGTTGTATTAAACCGGTTTTGAACACTGAATTGGACTCGCCTTTGGGAGCAGGAGTGTGAGATTGATAGACGATACAATAAAAACAACTCATGAGTATTATCTTATATAATATTTCTCTTTTATAATAAATCATGTGTTACAACGCGATATTAAGATCAAATAATTCAAATAAAGAAAATAGAGTAAAGATGAAGATTATTGTAATAATGGATACCTATGGATCGCCAAAGGTAATGATTTTTATATATATTACGTACTTAATTTTGTGGTATATATGGTGAGATATGTATGCCATTCGTCTGATGGTAAGCGATACAACTGCTCATAGACAGTAGCAAAACCAAACAATTGGCATTCAGCTGCACTCGCCATTCTGACTAATGTTATGAATGAAAAAAAAGATATGATAAAAAATATGAAATGAAAATTCTCATAATGTCCAGTAGTAACTGGTTACAATTTAGTTCAAACCGAAACACAAGAGTGCATTTAAACTGATTTCTAGTGGAGGAAATAGAAATTCCGTTGGATATTTAATTAATTTGCAATAAAAAGTTTTATAAGATGAATTTATTTCAGAGAGTATTAACCTTAAACCTTTGCACGTTGCCTCTAAACCAGAACGCTCATAAAACCGCAAGTATGTTAAGAGCCTTATCGCCAACAATGTGAGTACAATTATGTTAAACATCAATGTTAAAATTGCGGAATTAATCGATAAATAAACGTTGATTATCATTACATCTTGGCAATTGCAAATTACGTGGAAATAAATGGAAATATTTTCTAAGAACTTACAATAAGAATCAAATATTTTCTCACGTACATTTAATAATTAATAGAAAACAAAGACGCAAAAATACCTTTAAAGTTTGTTTTATTTTCTTACATCATCTGAAGTTAAAATTAAATTGATATTGGGCTTAGACCAATACTTTTATCTGGTTTATACAAACTCTTGTATCTGTATCTGTATCAGCCCATATACGTCCCACTGCAGGGCACGGGCATCTTCTACAATCGAGAGTACGATTGAGAGTGGTTAGGCCATATAGTCCACCACGCTGGTATAGTGCGGGTTGGCGGACTTACATACAATAGAATTTCTTATAAATCGCTATGGTATCGTATATTTTTGATAAGTCAAATATAATAAGTTATTGCACAGTAGTAAATAATATCAATCCTACACT
Source organism: Hyles euphorbiae (assembly GCA_023078785.2). Classification (NCBI taxonomy): domain Eukaryota; kingdom Metazoa; phylum Arthropoda; class Insecta; order Lepidoptera; family Sphingidae; genus Hyles; species Hyles euphorbiae. Next base: position 2,764,615 of record CM041041.1, on the reverse strand, counting down.
CATACCTTACAAAAAGTTTAATTACATATACAAAATAGTATTTATCCCTACGATGTAATAGGGGTATTTCCATTGCGTTATATTCCTAGAATGAGAGGGTAAAATCTTACGAAGTGGATTCCCCGGTCTAATCACAAAACCCTGGGATCTCCCAGCTCCTTAGCTTTGGAATAATTACGATATTTTAAATATTCTAAAACAGTTTATTTTAAAGAGTTATTGATGGGACGGAATTCATAAATTGTAATGAATCATACATTCGATCCCGTGCTTAGACCGTTTAAATTTTAAGAAGTAAAAATAAGATGCGTTTATGGAATAATAGTAATAAATAAAAAAAAAACAATATAAGAGACTTATTAATACATAGAAAAGTTACTAAATAATAAGGGTCTGACAAATGTTCAATATTAAAGTGACCGTCAATTGACCTAAATTCTAAACTATCTTATTCCTAACATCCTCTAGAAGGTCGAATGCCTTTCCTAAAACTCTGAGAAATGCGCCGGCAAGGTAATCAAATGCATGGCACGGAAAGCGAACCCGGGCCTCCATAATCGGAAGTCACCGACGCACCATACCTGTCCACATGCCTCCAGATAATTACTTGACATAAACCAACTTGTTTTTCAATCGACACTTTCCAAAACCTACTTTCATGCAATTAACTTATAAGTGCTTAATTATAGAACTTATTTATGGGTGAAAATGTTAAAAAATAAGAGAAAATAATTATTAAATGTTGCATTTATTGAAGATTTTTTTTTATAAACTAATGCCTTTGTCCCCTTGCGTTTTACGAGCGTTGGCGTTTCCCCAACGTCTGCGTAAAGGCCTGGTCTGTCGAAGGATACGCGCGGCACTGCGGTAAGCGGCAACGTCGTGACGTCATACAACGTAGTTCACATAACAAAAAAGGTGGTTCATATAGGTTTTACTCTGTGCGTAAAACCGTTGACCAATAGCAGAACTTTTCATTGACAACCAACGTTACTATGACAATTTCACATTGAAGTTTTCTTGAATTTCCATGACAACAAATAACAATCATTTATGTTCGAAAATATATATAATTTCTTTAAAAAAATGTTTGTGCGTCATTTTAAAAAGACTGGGTTTATATGTTTACGAGATGATTTACGCAATATTGATATGTGATAAAAGTGGTTCGTATCATTCTAATGAAATACGCGTCTGCTGTATACATCTTTTTTCGCCTAAACAACTTATTGTTCGATCAAATTAAATTTCACTGGATTTATTTAGATATCCATTCTTAAGTTATCGTTATCGATCGTACCGTAATTGGGTAAAAGTAAATTACATAACGGTTAAATTATTTTCCTATAAAATTTTCACAAGCAAAACCTGGAATAATACTGATAGACAATTTTTACAATAATAATTTTATTTTAGTATTTAACAGAATTCATAACACAGAGCTCAAAATATATATGCATAGGTGTAAGTAGCATAAATTACAATATACATAGAGGTGGTTCTGATGGAGTGAGAATGGAAAAACGGGGAAAACACAGAACTTAATACTACATTGAGGAACTACATATTTAAGATTGCACCATATCGTAACATGATGCTCTCTAGGTGCTAGGAGAGTGGTGCTAATTGTGTCGAATGGCGATAGTTCTCTTGTAGTAGATCTTGCAGGTGGATTTTGTAAATAACTACGACGATAATATACAACCATTATGCATCGAATGTATGTACATGGGCTGATACACAACTCATATAAAAAGCGGGTGCACTTAAACGATTGATGTTTTTACTGGGTTTGTTGTTTGTATTTCTTTCTATGCACATATAGGGATAAGGCCAGCTAGCGCAGTGGACTATAGTATGGCCTAACCACTCTCAATCGTATTCTCGATTGTAGAGGAGACCGGTGCTCTGCAGTGAGACGTATATGGGCTGATAAAGTGCCCTGCGAATACGGATAAAGACTGAATTTATATAGATACTTACTAATAAATCGTCTCCAATTATACTCCAATTGTACCCTGATCAGTTGGGAACTAATTCCGTTGCTATATTTTAAGTACTAGGTACTTAGAACAATTAACATACAGTTCCGTATGCCATTTTTATAACAATAAAATAAATGTAATTGACTCCATTTTATAATCATATACTTATTACATTCTAATTATTTCTACTTTTCAACTGTATTTTTTTTACCAACCTAAGGTTTTAAAGTTGTATCCCTACGTGATTTTATATTGCGCCATTGTCATTGGAAACGCACGTGAACTGTATTCAACGTACTGCGCGGCAGTACATAGTCGATGGACGCGCCAGAGCCTAAACAAAAGTTAAACCAAACGAAAATTGATAGAAATATTGTCTTCAAATAAATCCATTACGCAAGTACGCTTACCGCGACGAAATGATGAGAATGACGGCACGTTGTGCGGTGTATCCGCCCCGCACTTCACCACACTTGCCCCTCTACACCGACGCATACTGTGACAGTACCAAAGACCAGTCTACCCGTCACCCGGTTGACCCCTTACCGCAGACGCTGGCTGAGCATACTCCGGCGGAACGTCATGTAAATGTCAATGTTTTTCATACAAAACCGAGTTTGACACCGCATTCCGCGCAACGCAACGCTGTGCGTAGCTTCGACAGACCAGGGCTTAACGTTGACGTCGCGGTCTCCAATGAGGATAACACAACATTTAAATTTAACTTTATATGTATCTTTCAGTGTGCGTCTTCAGAAACAAGAGAGAACGCGTTGTTATGCAAAATAAAAAATCAGTTTTCCTCTATTTACTTTTTATTACATTGGACATGTTATTAACATAAGGTTATGAACATAAATGTTGTGTTTATCATGAAAATTATGCCAAGCAATGCGAAAACATATGTTTTTTCCACTTTTATGTGTAGTTCCTAATTTCACCACAATCTAATTTATGGTAGATTGTCATTTTTTATTTAGTTCTACTTTTCTGTGACCTTATTCACGTGTACAATTCTTTTCCTGGATATCTTAATTCTATTTAACGCAACAGAATTGAGTTACCAATATGCTAATGGTGAAGAAAAAAACGAAGTCCAAATTGTTTTGTACTTAAAACTGTTGTTCCTGGATTGTAGTACAAAATTCATAATGAATTGGAGGAAAGCGTGTTTATGACGATCTTTTTATTCATTAGATTCAGCCAACAAGCCGACAGGTCACCTGATGGTAAGTGATCACTGCCGTCTATGTATATCCACAATAGTTGGATCATATATGTCCTGCCGCACATGGGCGGATCCAGCTATTACGCCACGGGGGTCACATTATAGTTCATGTCAGATCTTACGCCAGGGGGGGGGGGGGTCATATATGTCATGTCAGAACACTGGGTCCGATTTCAATACTCCAATTCCTAATAATGACTTTTTAAAGTTTGTTACAAATTTTGTGAACACACACATACTTTTTTACTTTATTTATAGACATACAAAGAATTAAATGTGCTTATAAATTTTATCAACAAGATAATTAATAAATTTTGTCAATCTGGGGCCACCCCCGGGGGGTCATGTCCCCCATGGCCTCTCCCCTGAATCCGCCCTTGCTGCCGCACCATGAAATCAGGAGGGGAGCGGAAAGGAACAAACGACAAGAAGAGAAAAGGTGTATCGGGCGTGCGCCAATCTCACTCACCGAACAAAACGCGACAGAAAAGTTGACACATCATGACAACCTTCTGTGAGACAGTGGTACCGCCCCGGACGAGCTTGTCCGTTCATGCTGAGTCGGGATGTAAGAGGAAAGAATTGCATGCCTTGAGTTTTGGCAGATGGAATAGATGCGACAGAACATCCAGCGGTCAGCCATCCATTAAGCTAAAGTTAAATATAAAACAGTTAGTCTGCGATATAGTATGCCCCTGATGTGGACTTTACTCAATAAATATTTGCACCTGGCGAAGCCGGGTTGGGTCGCTAATTAATATATAAACAACATCAAGAATTAGAGATTATAATTGTCATAATTACAAAGCCTACATGGGTTTGCTAGATGTAAAGAAAAATCCCCTTTACAACATTTGTACAGCAAAATTATTAACTATTTAAAGTTTTAAGAGTCTGACAGACTGCGTCATTACTTCCTCTTTGAAAATTTACATATTATGTATTTGAAATATACATAACATATGTAAAAACTCTTTGTGCAAATGAAGCTCGTAATAACACTGAATAGAAATTAAAATATGTACTATCATCATCTGCGTTTTCAAACACATGAAGTCAATTACTAACCACCAGTTTTGCTGTTAAATGATTTTGTAAGAATCTTCGACAGAATCACTTAATATTTATTGCCAATTTGTTTTAATTAACCCTTAATGTCCCACTGCTGGACAAAGGTCTCCCTCAACTCCTTCCATCTGTCTTTATTTTCCGTCCATACGCTATTGAAATGATCAAGGTCACGCCATATCTGCCGAGGTATTTTTTTTTTGGAAAATGTAATATCCGACAATAATTTGTGTTCTATAGCTTACGGCAATTCCGTATCCTCTAATGGATTTCCCTTAGAAGTTATTATTATGTTTGCATGACAAAAGATATTTATAATCTCATAAGATGAGATAGACAACATCTCGTAAATATGTTTTCTTTTGTTTTCTTATTAAAATTCTATTTTTATAGAGTTAACATTGCAGAGAAAACCTCTAAAGATAGTTTCAAATTATTTGCAAAAATCTTTTTGTAGGTATATTTTAGATGTTATAAGTATTTAAGACAAACGATTTAGTACGTCAATATACGAATGTTGGTATATTTATATAGACCAACAGGATATATAGTCAGGTTAATTTAGACATGATTGTAAAGATACAAAAATTCGCAAAGCGCTGAAAATTGGTGTTTTTGGAAAATAATTACATGGTAATCTAAAAAGCCTCCATCGATGCCATCATACCTGTCAAAAATATTCAAAATCTAAGGCAACAAAACTTAGTCTTTTGTGTTTTTAGCAATATGGTTATTACAAAATAAGCACAGAAGATAATAGTAGATCATTAAATTATCTATTAAAATAGTTAAATATTTTTTTATAGGAGCCACCATTTCTGAGATATAACTATTCAGAGTTGAAAATAGTCGATTTTTTTATGTCACGTGAATTATAGTTACTTTATATTTGTATGAAATACTGAGTCGGGCATTCTACACTACAAGACTAAATTGTTTGATTGAGATGAATACGGAGCAGTTTTTATAATGGGAACAATATTTTGAACAAAAAAAAAATGTATTCACTATATCCTTGGCTTCAATAAGTTACTGTAGTTTCCGTCTTCTGTAAGTGAAAATATTGCTATAATTCATCATCACAGATATGTATGTGAATAATTTATTATATTCGTTCTCGCATACAATAGGGGGGATCACTCTATACTCCGACTTGAATGTTCGGACGTTTAACGTCTACATATAAATTAAAGTTCTCCACTTCTAAAAATCAATACTATTCTCTATAGTACAGTCAGCAACATAAGTCGCTACACATTCACGAGATTTGGAATTGTCTTATCATCCAAAATAATTATTATTTTCAATATCGTAAGTGCGTGGTGGCCTGTTGGTAAACGGACTAGACGCGACTGCCAACATGTTCACGGTGGTCGCGGGTTCAAATCCCAGGGCACACCTCTGACTTTTCGGAGTCATGTGTGTATTGATAGTCAATCACCACGCACTAAAACGGTGAAGGAAAACATCGTGAGGAAACCTGCATACCATAGCGATTTATTAAAATTTCTATGGTATGTAAGTCCGCCAACCCGCACTAGGCCAGCGTGGTGGACTATATGGCCTAACCACTCTCAATCATACTGTCGATTGTAGAGGAGGCCCGTGCCCTGCAGTGGGACGTATATGGGCTGATACAGACAATATCGTATGGCACTTCTCGGCATATATGACTTTACTTGGTTATATTTTACGACTACAGAGTAGTACGTACAAATTTTAATTCATAAAAAGGTTATCAAAAAATGTGAAGTGTTCAGCGACTTATGTTGCTGACTGTACTTATCTTTCATTCGAACTTAGTCTATGGTCGACATGCGATAAAGAATTGGAACATTTTGTCGAGTATTTTGGCATATTCGTACACGTACGATGATCAAACATTCGTCGCTTTGTCAGAGTATAGAGTAACGTTGTTGTCAGGATATCGCAACAATAAGGCTGTTTCTAAGAGAAGTTATGTATATGAGATACATCCAACTGGAGAGCACGGACTTACTCAACAATTGAGAGTACAATTGAGAGGGGTTAGACTATATAGTTCACCACACGGGTCTAGTGCAGGTTGGCATACTTTACATACCATTTAATGCAGGTTTCCTCACGATTTTTTCCTTCACCGTTACCTTCATAGAATAAGGAGGTTCATGACAGAAATGTAAGGCTCAACTTTATGTGGACTGTTGGGTGTATTTTATTTTAAATTTTTATTATCATAATATTTACTATCATAGCTTGATAAAGCTTTTACAAATAGTTGACAAGCGATAAACAAATATTTATAATCAACATTGTGATTACCTCTTTTTATTGCAATGTACATGCAATTATGCACGACTCATGCAAAGTGGGATGGTCGAAATGGAAAGATAATTATAATTGCGTGTTATCTTTTCAAGTCAGTTTTTATCAACCTCGGTTGTCTGAACAGGATTAAATTGTAATTTGTAGAATAATTTTCTGAAATTGTTTTAGGTTTACTTTAAACATTTTCATCGTCTCTACTAATGTTTTCTATCACAGAATGTCTTCACTACATAGTATAAAACAAAGTCGCTTTCTCTGTCCCTATGTCCCTTTGTATGCTTAAATCTTTAAAACTACGCAACGGATTTTCATGCGTTTTTTTTAAAATAAATAGAGGAAGGTTTATATGTATATGTAGGTGTATACGTATATATTATAGTACGGAAATCTATTTGTATCCGGGCGAAGCTGGGCCGGGCCGCTAGTAATAACTTAAATATGACCTTTCCTCTAGAGTATGACTCGAGATTTAAATCACAATTTCCAGGTATCATTGTACTACAAATATAATATTTTACAACTCGTTTACATACCTAGTTTTTAATTTGATAGAAGTAAAAAATACACTCGACAGTTACATACATAGTCTTGTGTCGTGGGTATCAGAAACTACGAGAGACTTTTCGGTCTCACATACATCAAGACCCAAAACAAATACTTGTGAATTCACGCAAATATTTGTCTCGGAGCGGGGATCGAACGCGTTGCCTCTCGTTTCACAGCCGGTGTCTAACCAACTGCGCCACAGAGGCTATCACTGTAGGGTATTCTACAAGGTCTCTTCAGCAGACTGTATATAGCCCAGTAAGTAAAAAATGGATTCATCGGCGAAACCAAACATTACGAAGCAGAATAATTCACTGTTTTATCTTCGCGGTGCATTCTGTAAACACCGCATTCCGTCACATATTTAGTCGTTTGTTTTTTTATGGATAACGTGATTTTATTACAATGTTTTAACAAGATAATAAAGAATCTTAAACACGGGTATTTTATTTTTGAATGATATGACGCCCTCATCATTCTTTTTCAGTTTTCAAATTAATTTTCATCTTTTTGATACTATTCATTCCAATAATCCCAGCATCACTCATCCGGAATAGTTATCTGAATTTATAATCTGAATTCATACCAATTCGGAATTAGAACTCCATGGGCTGGAAAAAATGGATGGGATGAGATGGGCACCTTAGCAGGCCGGCATAATTGTTTCCATTGGCATGGGACTGCCGTCCGATGCCAATGGATACTCTGCCTGGGCGGCATTGGCACTTTCCATCAGGTGCAATGCCGCCACTATGCCAGGCCAGTACATAAAAAAAAAAAAAAACTGCTCAAATTGAGAGTGCATATTATCGGCGAATTGCTCAGTAGCGAGTATAATTCCTGAATTGTGCTAGCAATATTATTTCATACTAGCGGTCTAGTCCGGCTTCGCCCGGGTGCAGATAGCTAGTCCAGTCGAAAATCTAAGATTTATAAAAATTTTCATCCCCTATTTTATCCCCTTAGGGGTGGAATTTATCAAAATCCTTTCTTAACGGATGCCTACATCATAACATTTACCTGCATGCCAAATTTTAGCACGTCCTGTCCAGTGGTTTGGGCTGTGCGTTGATAGATCACTATGTCAGTCAGTCAGCCACATTTGAGTTATATATATTTAGATAACTAGGCAACTCTACCCGGCTTCGTCTGGGTGCAGATATTTTTTGTGTCCATTCCACATCGACATGAGAGTATTATTTCACAACCTTTGTTTATTTAAACTCAATGTGACTACCGTCCACGATATTGCTTTTACCATCATCTCCTGTCATATTCCGTCTCATCTTGTAATATTACTGTCCTCGGAAGTTCCGTGTAATTCTTTTGAATTTGAATACTTATAGAAGTATTCAAATTCAAAATCCAATAGTAGTTTCAATAAATCCAATAGTAGTTTTTTTCATGAAAGAGTAACAAACATTAATATAAACAAGCTTACGTAATTATATTAGTATGGACAAGGATGTTTAGAACCATAACTTTAACTTTATTAAAAAAATATTTAAAAGTATCACATAAAATCCAATATGCTAATCATATTTTTACTATTAATTATTTCTGATAAAACACTGCATTATTTATCATTAATAATAAGAGGAGGTAGTCAATTTGCAGCATCAGAATAAACAAAAGAATACTTCCAAATTATCATATTGCACTCTAATATTTTATAAACTACTTCTGGGATATAATATTTGATGTGTATAATTTGTTCATGTTTTAAAAACATAAATATTCTTACTAACGTTCTTTAACATAATCATGAAATTCTTGGATATCACCTGAGAAAAAATAAGCGACCAGTGGCGTAACAATAGGGTGGCAAAGTGCGCAAAATGCCACGGGCCCCCGACCTAAGGGGCCCCCGGCCCGGCAGGACCCTGGTCCGACAGGGTCTCAAACCCGATAGGGCCCAGGCTCAATTGGGCCTCGGCCTTAAACCGAGAACCGAAAACCTTAAAATATTTTCCAAATAAAGTACATATCTTATTCTAGAAATTATTTAAATTGTAGGAGAAAAATGAAAAAGAAAGAGGGAGTCTGAAGCGATAAATAGAAAGTTTTCTAAAATAAGTCAGTACTGCAATAGACGTGGAAGGTCTAGATTCAGCCTCACAGCGAGTAGGTCTTAAAATTAACTCCGACAAAACCATACTAGTGATCTACAACCGCAGACCTCTCGCTGTATGTGGCCACCAGCTTGAAGTTGTTTCTTATTTATCCGGCTGGGGCAGACCCTTTAACTACGTAGAAATATCTTTGAGAAAGATATTTAAAGTCTTCACCTATGCCAAAAAGCTTGAAAGCGATAGCTTTCAACCAGTGCGACCTACGGTGTTGAGACTTGGCCACTTACAGTACTACTGATCCACTAGTTTATAGTCGCTTAGCGAGCTATAGAGCGTGCTATGCTCAGAGTCCCGTTGGAAAATAAGATCCGTAATGATCTTATCGGACAGAGAACTAAAGTTATAGACATACCACATTGGATTAGCAAGCTGAAGTGGCAGTGCTCTGGCCACATCTGTCGAAAAACTAATAACCGTGACGAGTGAAGATTTGCAAAATAGCGAGTTTTTGCATGCTGGATGTGATGAGCTGACAAAATGGTGAAATGGCGTAATTTGCAGGAGGCGTATATCCATATAACAATGGCGGTTACATTGGACATTAGAAGAAGAGCAACAATGCATATAAAAAAAATAAACATGTTTTTTTTTACGTCGAGAGCTTACTATACTCCACGAAGTTACTAATTTAGTTTTCGTGGACATAGAGATAGCCCTGATAGCCATAATAAAGCAGTTACTAGCAAAATGTGATCCTGATTTAGAGGAATGAGTAACTAAGTCCAGGGGCTAGATTAAATACTTAAGTCCGAAAATGCAAAATGAGCTAATTACTGTTTTGAGCCTAAAACTCCATTATATTTAATACAACTTGAGATTTTTTTCTAAAATAGACCAATTATTTGAAGTTTATCGCTACTGTGTGATAGAAAGAAATGAAAATGGAATTCAAAAGCACTTGTTCATCGTTATTACAGAACCTTTTTTTAGATTTTAGAAAATGAGTTATGTTCATAATCGGATGAGAAACATGAGGCCAAAAAGATTTTGTGATGTTCTGTATCAGCCCATATAGGTCCCACTGCAGGGCAAGGGCCTCCCCTACAATCGAAAATACGATTGAGAGTGATTAGACCATAATATAGTCCACCACGCTGGCCTAGTGCGGGTTGGCGGGCTTACGTACCATAAAAATTCTTGCAAATCGCTATGGTATGGAGGTATCCTCACGATGTTTCTATTCACCGTCATAGTGCGTGGAGATTGACTATACATGTCCGAAAATTCAGACTGAGATTCAAACAATATTCATAAAAACGAAACTACAATATTCATTTTTTTTTATATCTACTAAGGGCCCCATTTGATGATTTTTGCCACGGGCCCCCGATGGTGTAGTTACGCCACTGTAAGCGACATGCCATTGTTCATGCAGACCTTGAAATTTTTCACATGTCAGGAAAAGTGCGATGACGTTGGAACTTGGGTATTTATAATTCCGGAGATTATAACTTACCCGGATATAAACTATGCCACCACAAGTTCGAGAATGGAAGAGATTTTTCCAGGACAAAATTAGCAGGAATCGATTTTATCGAGCATAAGTCAGCAAAATTAGTAAATCTCTAAAACAGAGCCAGTTCAAAGTTTCTGCAATAAACGTCGAGAATGCATAAGGAGATGATGAAGTAAAGAGACAATGCAATTTGTTGGAATCAAATAAAATATAGTAGTAGAATGTAAGTCAGATTGTATTTAAAGCTAAGAGTGGTCATTTTTAATCTCTCAATCTACGCTTTTTAAAACTTTTAGTCAGTTATATGCAAGTTTTTTTTTTGTATTCAATATTCTTTTGTTTAACATTTTAAAATATACTTCTCCTTTTTAACGCGCCAATTTTGTTTTAACCTTTTATTTGACTTACAGATTTATTCCTGTATAGTTTTAAAAGTTATTTTAGTTATCGAATGTTCAGGCCCTTTCGCACAGTTTTTTAATTTAGTTTGAGCGATAAAAATACATTCGAATACTAAAATAACTTCTAAAACTGTCTATGAATAAGTCTTTCGATATTTTAGTGTAAATAGAGATATCTGATCTACCACCAAAAATACTTCTTTTTAAAGTTTCAGGGTCAGATTCTCGCATTTTTAACACTTCTACAATAAAAATCGGCAAAACTCAGTAAAGAAATAAGGAAATAATGTAATCAGCGTTTTTCTTTTATTTTAGCTGCGTTAAATTTAAATCGGCTAGGCGCAAACACAACATTTCATCACTTAATTAATTCCATAAATTTAAAGGAACTTGCGTAGTGTAAATATATTCCAATTGTAATGCGATGTTCTTGTAATTGCCGTAAAATAAAGTTCAACTACATAAGGTTAGTTTGGGAAGTAATGCTTACATATTATTATGATTTAGCATACGTTAAAGATAAATAAATAAATACATCCAACAGTCATATACAAAGTCCTGACCCTACACTAGGATCTAGTCATGTGTCGTGCGTATTACAATAACTACGAGAGACTTTTCGGTCTCACCAACACTTAGACCTGAAACAAATACCTAATGATGTTACCAAATATGGAACAATGAATTAACAATATAATGTCTCCAAAATAGCCAGGGATGATAGCTATTCAATCGTACTATCGACATTAGAGGAGGTCCATGCCCTGCAGTGGGACGTATATAACAACACAGGCTGACAATAAATATTATACCATTGACCAACATTTTATACCTTGATCAGCATTGAACACTAGATTATATAGTATTACGTTGATGATAAACATTACCGCAATCACTAGATTATAGCAGATCGTTTACTAAATGCCACCGCTTCGCTTTCAACGCCGCCATAACTTTGCGGTATGTCACGGTGTTCGTAATCTAGGATATGATATTACAAATGATCTCACTGGTATTATCGGCTTTTGATGTAACATTAATGTATAAATCATAGAAATTACCATTCAAGAATCATAGTTTTATTTCATAGATATACGGTTGTAAATTCTCAAATAATGATTGCGAAGAGTTATTTCAAAGCATGTGTGGCGAAGTTTATGAAAATTCGTATGTTATGAAATTAAATGATTACTAGAATCAAGAGTATCTCTTAGTTTCCGATATGGATGACATACATCATGTATCTTTATGTTTAGGGTCTTGAATAAGTTTATTAATAGTGTTTAAGATAGAATAGAATCAAGGAATAAATGGGTAATGGTTTCTAAGATTTATGCTAGTTTTATACATTGAATATAAACATATTCTAAGGATTTGGTATGTTTTTTATTTTTCCCACATTGGGAAGTCATTAACCTAAAAAAATAACCAAACCCGAGATGAAATCCGTAAAATGAATTTTAGTTCACAGAATGATAGAAAATATATTTTATAATAATTTTTATAAAGTAAAATAAAATGTACAATGATTAATGACACTTATTTTCCATAATAGTTTTAATAGGTGGCATAATGATTTCTAAATAACAGTAATATGCATTTAAGATCTTTTTGTTCCAATGATGTCAGAGCATTAAATAAAGGATTTTAAGCGACCTTTTAGTTATGATTGGGGCATGCGATTGTCCTAAATACATAAAACTAATTCAGTATCTAACCTTGTAAATTTTGCTGAGCGTTTCTAAAATAAAGACTGCTAAATAAATGTACGTTCTTTGACGCAAGACATAATTATACTTCATATTCATTTGTTTAATGTATTTGATAAAAATACACTACTCACAAAAATTAAAGGATTTTTTAAGCAATTGTTTGGTGTTTTTCGACAGTCTGTATCTTGGAGAAAATAAATCGTATAGAAATTCGAAAATGAGCAATTAAAGGCTAGGTATGTTTTTATTTCAGAACTGCGCTCTATTTATTGATCTTGTCTGGTTAATAAGCAATCGTAGGAAAACCAACGAGAAAATATATATACGTTGCGGACCTAATGCATCTAAAATTGCATAAGTCAAGGTTAGAATATCGATATATGGCGCAAATATTTGGGTTTATTTTAAAAAAATTATAACAAGACTGCAGCCAAGCTCCGTTTTTCTAACCCGATAAAGTAACGGCAACTGATGGCAAGTACAGTGCTGTCTATATAAAGACTTATTCATAGACTTATAAAACAATGTCATTAATCGAATGTTTTGTCCCTTTCGAATGACATTTGAATTCAGTTTGAGTGAAGAAGACAAAACATATAAAAAAAGCTGAAACTCAAACTGTATTTAAGAGTCATGTGAAAGGACAAAACATTCAATAGCTAAAATTGGTTTATAAACTATGAATAATGCCGTATGTAAAGTATAGCGAAAGATTATACCCTCAATAATCGAAACACTTTAACAAATATATAGGAATTCCTTCCTTATCTCACGGGAATACTATATTTTTGGGAATAAAAAGTACTTTCAGTGTAATCCAGAGTGTCTGCTACCTCTACACTATATTTTTTCTAAATCTGTTTAGCCGTTTCTGATTCATTGCGCACAACAACACAGAAAAATAGATTAAACAGACTTGTAAAAATCATTATTTAGTGTTCTATTGCGTTAATGTAGTCCCCTAATATTAGTTTTCCTCATTTATATTCCATGTAAAAACATCGATCGGTCACAAATTTATTATATGTGTTGGTTATTTGCAAATTTTTTAATCGAAGTCATCTAATTAATAATGTTTTTGGGAATTTGTCATCAATAATTTTTTTTTTAAGGCAGCCCCTAGACAAGTGTAGGTCTATGAATAAGATTAATGTTTTAAGATAGAAAAGCATCTCGTTATTACTTATTTATTGTGTATGATTGTGGTTTTTATTATTCAGTCATACATAAATGTTATGTACGGCACGAATAACCCTTTGCATTTTTCCGGGTTTAGTGATTTATGACTAGACAAACAGATGTTATTGTATCGTCCTCGTCTATTACAGGGAAAAACCAGGCTTTAAGGTCGGCTATTACGTGCTCTGGGTTCAAGTGTCATAATCATTGTAATGTAAGATTAACGTTATCCAGTCCTTATCGCTTTCAACGCAAACCACTTGTCCTAGCACGAGCTGGAATGTAGACAGTTCTAGATAAATGAGAATGTATTTCTTTTATTAAATAAATACACACCAATTCCACATAAACAGTCCTGACCCCACACTAAGATCGAGTCTTGTGTTGTAGGTATCAGGAACTACAAGAGACTTTTCAGTTCCATCAACACCCAGATCCGAAAAAAAATATTGTTATTCATTACAAATACAATATACATATAAATACAAACTGCAGTATTCGCGGAGGTGTAGCTTTGCTTCCAACTTTCTTACAAACAGGGTTTTGAATCAGGTTGAGGTTTAACCAAGAAGCTTATACCAAATGGAGATTGCATTCCGTATAAAACACTGAAGCACAAAAATTTGACCTTGAATGCAATCGCTGTTGCCTGCTATCCTTTTCTTTAGAGTGACAATGAATGAAGTTCACGTGAAGTTCATTCATTGTTACGCTAAAGAAAAGGATAGCAGGCATCAGCGACGTCATTCAAGGTAAAATTTTTGTGCTTCACTTTTATATACGGAATGCAATCTCTATTTGGGTATAAGCTTCTTGGGTTTAACATAGAAAACACGGGACGTTTAATAAAAAAACATAAACATTAAAAAACCCGGAACAACGATCGCTTGACGCAACGAAATCAATACTACGATTGACTGGTGACGATCATTCACTTTGGTTTTTTGTTTACCATTTTTGTTCATTGATATTATGATGGATCGTTATTGTGTATAACATTTCTTATATACTTGAATTTTACTCAGTATTGGATTAAATTAGTAAAATAGTTGCATCGTTTCATCACACTATTTTAAACAGGCGTGGTAAAATTATAAGAAATTACAAATCCATTACGCTGGGCGAGGCCTGTGACCAGCGCCTGATCTAGGGTTCTGACCGCCCTAGGCTAATTCTGAGGACGCGCCCAGGAACGTTACAATGAGCCTAAAAAGTGGTTTTTAGTTTTGTTTTGTTTACAAGTGTGAAAATTTTTTGCATCATTCATACAACCTATAAAAGTTGTCAGATTGATACATACATACATAAACTCACGCCTATATCCCAGAAGGGGTAGGCAGAAGTGCCAGGGCACCCACATTTCGCCTTGTATGTTCCGTCCCACAATGTGATAGGTGGCGAGCCTATCGCCATATCGGGCACAAATTCCTGACTCAGATTGATCTGCAAGCGAAACTAACGTTTTCCTTTAATCTGAACGATATTCAACCTTAGGGTGGCAAATCATTTTTTAGTTGACCGAACATAAGGGTAAAGGCTACTCACGCACTATACGACCAAAAACGATATACAGGGTGGGATTTTCAAGTGGGCATGGATGGTCAAATCCGAAACTAAGAGGAATAGCGAAAAATGCTCAAAGAACTTACGAGCCCGATTCTGATGAAAACTAAAACTGCATATTTAGATTTTTGATAAATCAATATGCCTATCTAGGAATCGAACCCAATGATTTTGAAAAAAAAAACACATGCTGTATAAAAATAATGCTGTATAAAAGTGCGTGGTGGCCTGTTGGTAAGTGCGTGGTGGCCTGTTGGTAAACGGACTAGACGCGGCTGCCAACATGTTCACGGCGGTCGCGGGTTCGAATCCCAGGGCACACCTCTGACTTTTCGGAGTCATGTGTGTATTGATAGTCAATCACCACGCACTTAAACGGTGAAGGAAAACATCGTGAGGAAACCTGCATACCATAGCGATTCATAAGAATTTCTATGGTATGTAAGTCCGCCAACCCGCACTAGGCCAGCGTGGTGGACTATATGGCCTAACCACTCTCAATCGTATTCTCGATTGTAGAGTAGGCCCGTGCCCTGCAGTGGGACGTATATGGGCTGATACAGACAGATACAGATAAAAATAATAAATAAAAATAGGGATCAAATTTTGTGAAGTTAATGACATACGTCAAATTAAAGGAAAGATGTAGTTTTAGGCAAAATTCAATTTTTTTTTCAGTTTCTTGGCACCTCACCACCTGCGTTGGTAGAGGAATGTTAGAATTTTTCATATTTTGTTGAATAATTTGTAAAATATTTAATACTATGATTTCGATATGGTTTTGATGACAGATTTCGTCTTAAGAAATACGAAAAATTATAAAATTCCTCTACCAACGTAGGGCGACCAGGTGTTAAAAAAAGTGAAGAAAAAATTTAATTTTGCTTAAAATGACATCCTTTCTTTTATTTGACGTATGTCATTATTTCCCAGAATTTGATCTTTATAAGCAACAATATCGAATTGTGTAATAATACAGCCTGTGTTTTTTTTCTAAATCATTGGGTTCGATTCCTAGCTAGGTATATTTATTTATGAAAAATCTAAGTAAGCAGTTTTAGTTTTCATCAAAATCGGGCTTGTAAGTCCTTTGAGCATTTTTCACTATTCCTCATAGTTTAGGATTTGGCCATCCAAGCCCACTTGAAAAACTCGCCTTGTATATTGATATACGATCAGGATTACGGATTACTAAGACATCTAAGAAGGCAAGAGAGTTATCATGTTCTAACTTCATGGTAAATTTAATTTTATTGTTGAGGAGTTGAGGTGATTTAAAAATGCAGTCACTTGGTCACACTTCTATTAAGATATTTAAAAAAGACTGGAGGCATCATACTAGTGAAACACTTTTGCAACTGCTCAATTATTTATTTGAAAATTATAGTGAAATGTTTAAAATTACTCACTCACTCGACCGCCGACCGATTCTAATAACAAGTCAGTGTTTGTTATACCTACAAGTGCTATTTTAAATTTTGTTTAGTGTTATAATCTCAGGGACTTGTAAGTTTTTTCAGTTCACAGTTTAGGTTAAGTGTTTTGTCTGAGAGTTAAAATATGTAGGGTAGATGCAATGACGCTAGATTAATAGTGCATGCGAAGATAAGATTTCAGTTCAGTGCGCCCCCCCGATCCTCGCGCCCTAGGCTGCAGCCTAATTAGCCTAAGGGTTAATCAGGCCCTGCCTGTGACTAACATATTGGCTAATACGGATATATATCACTGCCTAAAGGTTGCGAAATTACGGATAAGCCAATATTAATAGCATGGCCATTACCGTTTAGAGTTAAATCTACTTATCACAGTAACAGTACTACATTACTCAACATTAGTTACCAAAGCGTCGGAGATTTCGAAGTAGATTTGCCGATACCTCGGGTTTTGTGTAAGAATGTTGAAACCTTAACACAAAATTGAATGCACAATACACACCTTTGGAAATCCTTTGTTATTTATGTAGGTTGGGTAAAGTGTGTTCAACTTCTTCGAGATTTAAAAATTAAAAATGTTGAGCATAAACATAATATTTGACAATTGAGTCATTTAGTTTTTTACGGGTGCGAATAAATTATCCTTCAAGACGTGTTAACAGGATCTGCAAATGTTTTTATGTGATTGCACAGTATACTTCAAACAATATCTTAGACGTGTAATTACCATTTTATGTTTTATTTTTCTTGGAAGTATTACTCATTCGTTCGCACGTAAATTAATACTTTTAGTAAGATATTAATTACCTACATCACTGCAATCTTTAAGTTTGGTTTAAGACAACCAGTCATATTATTATGAAGATTTCGGTAGTTAGACATTAAATATAAAGTTAAACAAGTATGAGTCATTCAATAAGGCTCTAATAAGATACTGCTAAAATAAATATCACTGACATCAATTAAGAATAAAATCAATATGACGAATCAAAACGAGTTGTGTGACAAGTCAAATTTTAATCAAATATTATATTACTGGAGCCAAGTAAATAAGATTTTATCAAATCACACAGTTAATTGGTATGTAGCTAGCTAGCCACTAAAATATGCCACAAAATGAAGATAAGCCACTTCAATTAATGCCTTTATGCTACAAATAGAAATCTGTCCTTCTTATCTAGAAATGGAGGCTATGGCTAATAACCTCATAAGATAACCATTGATGAATGGTGCGGGTTTGATACTACGACAAAATTAACTCTAATTAAGAAAACTATTACAGGTAAATATTCATAATCTGAATAATATAAGTAGGACTAACATAACATAACAAATGATGAGCTCACATGCAGGACTAAAATTTAAAAAATACTCTAATTTTTTTACGGATACACCTAAAGATTTTTGATAAAACAAAATTGTCAAGGTATCCAAAAATTTTAATAAAAACCAAGTACACATAGTGATTCAAGCATAGTTGTACTAAGAAATCGTACACACGATAAACTAAAGGTGATCTTTCAACACGTGACAACGATGTTCCATACAGGAAAGTAGATAAAATAAACAAATACGCAGATATAATGTCTAATGGCTTTTTCTGTTGAAATGAGACTTAGCTGAAATGTATTACTGCGACTGTTACTCTAAGTCCTGTATAAAGAAAATGTTAACGTCAATCATTTAGCGATTCCCGGTTCTAATCCAGATTAATTTGCAACGGACGAGTTCTCTTTGCATGTATTCCCTTTTAAATAAGATTTAATCTGTCTAGTTGGATGGTAACCTTGCGAAGTAACCTAAGCAGGATTTCGTATGGAAATAAAATTTAAAGTTAATGTATTAACTTATTGCAGTCATAATATGGGAAAGGTTATTGTTAGTGTTTTTTCTTCAACCATGTAATAAATAGTGATATTAAAAATTGCCTTGCTACATATATTTTTTTGAATGCTGTATCTACCACAAAATATTCAGTCACCTCGATTTATTTCTACGTAAAAATTTTATGGAGTGAATATTTACCATTGCGCATTTGTGAAATTTAGAATAAAATGGCTTAATATTTTTTATTGTCACCTCATCAACTTAAAAGCGTCAGATTAGGTTAGATCGTAAATTCAAAATCCTCAAAGGCTTCCTAAAAGCCTGCGTAAAAAATTGCCAGGGACGACAGCCTGGCAGTGATATATAAACTTCAGTAGATTTTTTTGTAATATTATTAATTCTCTAGACCATTTTACATTTTTACTGGTTCAATGACTTGAAATAATTATTTATTTAAACTTAATACAATACCATTGTATAGGCGGACTTAATGCCTTGGGAAATTTCTAACAGTCAACATTATGTCCTCATTATGTACAAAGTGTTTAACACATTTAGTAATTGATCAAATAGAAGTATAATTCTATTGCTTTATGCTATATCGATTCGACAAATATGTACATTGTACATTCCCGGTTACTTACAGTATATTAATTAAGTAAAACTACTGTTTTATCTCACTATCTATTTGAATTAGAAAATTTCTTAAGAATATTTCAGGAAATTGATACCCTATATTTTTCGTCCTATGCTGTGACGTCATCACAAATATTCAAACTTCAGTCAAATAAAAATCCTCACTTAGTATAAGAGTTGGAATCTAAATCTGTATCTGTATCAGGCCATATACATCAAATTCAGGGCACGAGCCTCCTCCATTACGTCCATCGCGCTGGCCTAGTGCGGATTGGTGGATTTTTACATACATAACCATAGAAATTCTTATCAATTGTATGTACGTTTCCTCACGAAGATTTCCTGCAGCGTTGCAAATCTAAATGTAAGAATGTTCATATTTTTAGTTTCGTTATAAATAAATACATATTAGCAAATATATTTTTGTTCGCAGTAAATCAATCGCGCGTCCAATCGGACACAGAGCACGTAAGAACCCGGACATGCGCGTGATAACATCATGCATTCGCATACTAGGCGAGTGCAGGCTAACGGTGTTGGGTTTTGACAGTTATGACATTTCACAGGTGACGTCACTAGCCGATTGACCAAATAATTGACGTGACTGCGCGTACTATTGGATTAAATATTTATAAGTTTGTAGTACTGCATTTTGATACACCAAGCCAGACTAGGTGACGCCGTTATTAGGTAAGATATTTGTCAGCGCAATTTACATAAATTAGGCTTTTTAGCGTGTGTATGAGTCAGAGATATGTGCATTTATGATTGTAATTATAGACGTAATAATCTAAGGAGGGAATAAAGTGTTTAATAGCTTTTAATATGGACGGAGTTATTTGTTTAAGAGCTTTTTAATACGGTTTTAGATTACCTAAGCTGACCCTGGTTGCTATCAACAATATTTTATTAATTATTTTTCATAGCGAAGAATGACGAGACGAGCATGACTTTCGGCTAATTCAAGCATTGTAAGCATTCAAGTCGCAAAACCAAACAACACCATGATTTACAAAGTAATGGCATTCCACTGCGCTCGAAATACTGACACATAAAATAATAATTAAGATGGATTTTTAAAAACTTTATTTGGATATCGTATATTTTGCTGTATTTTATATATACAATCCAGTGATTGTATTAAAGTTTTTAAAGTGCCCACAGTGCTCACTTCTCTGTTCATGTTGATTGGAATTTCGAAGATCTGTGATTGCAGACCCCGATTATATTTACGATTTAATTTATTTATAAACGTGGTCATAATATCGGTACGAGTAATAGAAACTAAAAACTACATTTTCCTCGTATGATTACGTCGGGGAAAGAACCTCTTTTGGTATTTGTTTAAATTCATAGAAGCCTTTTCACTATTGTTTGTACACTGCATACTAATTGAAATTGGTGATTCAGTTCAATGTTATCAAAAAAAAAAAGTAACAGATTTGTAAACTAGTTGAATTTCTATTCTTAAAGAGTTAGTAAATACCCGGCTATCGCATTGATCGGATAAACGAAATATTTATCTCATAAATAGAAGTGAGTAATATTCAAATATATTCTTTTTTAAGTAGAAAATTTTCTTGGATTTCGGCTTTGTCAAATTTTTACCGTCTGTTCACGTAAGCGCGTAAGGGGAACTAAAAGATCTCTTACGAGTCATAGCCAGTGCCATGCCAAAAAGCCGGTTCTCTCCCTCTGTGCAGGTCACCGCCATTGTTGTATTTCTATGTTTACGACAGAGACAAATATTTTTCAACGACTTTTTTTGGACGAGTTATGAATTTTATGAAAAACTTATACGAGATTGTTTAGGGCTCATACGCTCTGCGGTGTAGTACAGTTACGAGTTCTAATAGGCCTTAATAGCACTGGCAGTAAGTCCTCTGAAAATGGCCGCTCAACCTCACAGTTTTAACCATTAAGTCAACATAAAAACACGATAAAGAGTCTCTAGAAACTAATGTAGGCGTGCGGAGGTCAGGAACCCGGAGACGGGCACTAACGTTCCGCCGCGACTTCACTGGGCGAGAATCCGAGTCCTTAACTCGGGCGCCGGAGCCCAGCGTATGCACCCCCTGGTGCGTGTTCGTGCACTCTATTTGACGTCTAGTCTCTAGGAATGTCGCTCCGAAAGGTGCGGTTTGTATAGGACGGGCAACGTAATGATACACACGATATAAAATATACGCGGAATCGACCACGCCCCGCCCTATGGTAGCCCCGGAGTACTTGATCGTAGTGACGCCGGCAAGCAACGTCGCAGTCCGGATCGCTTCGTACTTCGGGCTTCTTTCTTCAGGGTTTTTCCCAGGTTTCTTCTGTGTCTTGAGGCTTCGAGTGTCTTCAGGTGTCTTCAGTTTCTTGATCTTCCTCGGAGAGCTCTTCTGGATCCAGTGATTTCCTATTTTTGCTTGCCGGCTTAAGTACTCCGAGGCGTTACCATAGGGAGACCCCCGTAAAATGTTCCTAATTTTGGGTCCATTTTTACTTCGGGGCGCAGTCATTTTCCTCTTTATTTCCATAAGTTTCCTACGTATAATTATGTAGTATACACCGATAGATAGGTCTCGTCACGCCCTTTAAAATGACATATCAATCATTAATGTGTGAGCGGTGGGTGCGAAGCTATTCAATAAAATAGGTCAAAAAACCATAAAAAATGCACCCAATCCGCCCACACATACTGCGATCGTGGCGTGACGAGACCTTACAAAATGTGTTCCTTATGTACTACGCGGGATGATGTGCGCGTGCGTCGTCAACAACTAATGTTTCATAAGGGCGCTGACCGGGTATTCAAATTTATCCGGTGGCTATCGATAAATTGCTTTTGATGATACAACATAAATTAAAAACATTAAATTAAACACAAACACCGGATAACCTCGAATATCTTGGCAAAAAATTGAATCCCTTGCCGTGCCGTCCCGGTCTGCCCTGGCCTTAAGACGATCTTGTTACTAAGGTAACCAGGTTTATCGTTTGGTCCCTTATTTATTTATTTATTTATTCTTTACTGCACACAAAAGAACAAAATATTACAATATTTAACAAATAAAATTAAAGAGTACAGTTGGCGGTCTTATCGCCCTAGGCGATTTCTTACAGACAACCTTTGGATGGATAAAAGAAAAGGATAAGAAGAGAGGACAGTATAGAATTTAAAGGTAAACATGCTCTAAAAAAAAGGAATATATAAACAAATTATTTATAATTAATATATTATACACAATATATGATATATATTTCTGTATCAGCCCATATACGTCCCACTGCAGGGCACGGGCCTCCTCTACAATCGAGAGTACGATTGAGAGTGGTTAGGCCATATAGTCCACCACGCTGGCCTAGTGCGGGTTTGCATATATTATATTTATATAATATATTTTATATACATACATATATAAATACTTCTATAGATAGACATACATAATTATATAGGTACATACTATAAATTACCTATTGAGACAAAAGTAGGAAATAAAACTTCTTCATGCAGCTGCTTATAGGGAAAGGTAATAATCTTTAACCATCTTTTTGAAAGATGTCAGTGTTTTCGCCTGTCTTATGACAACTGGTAGTGCATTCCACAGACGAACGGCTTGGACTGTATACGACTTATCCATAAAAGTCGTGGTATGCACAGGCATTCTCAACTTCAAATTCTCCGACGACCTCAAGGTCCTTGAATGAAAATCGTGGAGAAATATAAAACGTTCTTTGAGATATGATGGAGTAAGGGGATTGAACAAAATATTGTAAAGAAGATTAAGAATATGAGCATTCCGACGAAGTCGTATGGGTAACTACATTCATACAATTATTCATACAATTGAGTAGATAAAAGGTTAAAATATTGTTTTATTTGTATGATAAACTCTAAATTACAAACCCGTAATTTGGAAAATAGGCAGCGCAAGGCCGTGGGAGATAGAATCACTTCGGATGCCCTTTGACCGGTCCAGGGAACGTAGGGCCTTAATGAATATGGAAAATATTTAATCCTTTAATCACTATAATTATAATATGTATGTACTAAACTCAAGTATCTCCTTATTAATGGAGTAGGTTTTGCAACAAGTTTTTATCGAAGGAATTTATAGAATAACTGTATATTATAGGCTGATCATTAAGAGCTCTGAACAGGATTTCTCACGACCTTACGACAGCTTGTCTGGGTTAAATACATCAGCAGGTTACTTGGTGAAATGCAGAAGCTGGTTTTGAAAAGGGAAGTGAAGCCATGGGTAATTAAAATTTGATTTTATCAAAAAGTATTTGTTTCTGCTCTAAGTTTTGTGAGTTCAGAGAATCTATTTTTTGCCTAATCTAATGCCATATAATCAGTAACAGAATCGGAACTACGGATTTATATTCCATACATAAAATTACGCCTTTGTCACCGAAAGGGTGGTGCCAGGATCCCAAAATTTGTCTTGTGGGTTCCGTCCCACGATGTAATTAGGTGGCGTGTCTATTGCATTATTGGGCATAAATGCACTTAAAGAAAAAAAAACTAATTTACAAAAACTAAAAAGTTATATTCCTAGACAATATTTTTTGAAAGAAAATTTAAATCTAATATTAATTAAATTAAAAATAAATCAGTGGAAAATTAAAAAAAGAACATGTAGCAATAAAAAATAAAACTATACCCAACTGTATCTAATTAATTTTTGTTTCAAGAGCTGTAAGAACAAGAAAACATGTCAATGTTTGGTTACAAATAATATTTCGCAACTCTAGCCTACATCGATAGTAAAATTTACTTTACAAGGTTACTTTTGATATGGCACCTAACCTAAATACCTTTCTAACAGTATCAGTATTACAAATAAATGATATGCTTATTAGTAAAATAACTTCGAATGTTGTAGATAGATTACAAATATGAATGGTATTGACACGTGTACTACGTTGTGTAGTATTGCTATCACCTTGATAAAGTAAATAAATAGCGTGTTTTTTTATCAATGAGAATGAAAAATAAATAAAGGCTTGACCTGGCGAAGCATGAATTGGGCTAGTAAGATTTTTTTACATTCCTGATGGAATTAGCCAACAGTTCACCAGATGTGAAGTAATGATCACCATTGGAATCAAAAGTGTAAGAATGAGAGACGATGAATAAAAGAGTTTTGACCACAGTGTGTCTCATTACTATGGACTGATTTTGTGATGTAGTTGTACCACGGTACGATTAAAAAGCTGAGATTTTGAGTTTAAATCCCAGCTCGGGCAAAGTCATATTGGATTTTTCTATTCATTATCAGCCCGGAGTTAGAAATTTGTGCCCGATATGACGATAGGATCACCCCTATCAAATCATGGGACGGAACATAAAAGGGGAAATGTGGGTTCCTAATACCTGTGCCTACTCTTTGTGATATTTATCCCTGAATTTAAATTTAAAAGGCGTGAGTTTATGTTATGCAAGTATCTTATTCTTTGACGAAACTATACGACAGATTTTGAACACGATTGATTTTTGTAACAATATAGTCGAGTACTCGATCGGTACGCATTGTACTCAAGACTTGCCAGGCTCTGCTACTTTAAAATGATAGTGAAGGACCTCCATTTATCGTATATTAACCCTCAAGACCTTCTTATAGATGTTTACAGTTTAGTATTTGTTTACGACATTTTTGTATAACAGTCAGGTGCTTCTCTTTAAACTTATTGTGATGGCACTCGTCAGATACTCATCAACAGGAGCAGTATACCTCACGACTGTTTAATATTACGCTTAGGATTTCACTACACTGAACTCGCGACCTCGAGGCATTAGATTTTGTGTATCAGCCCCTATACGTCCCGCTGCAGGGGCCACTACTATCTGGAGGAATTGGCCCAAATATAGTCCACCACGTTGGCCTAGTGCATGTTGACAGACTTTACAAACCATAGAAGCTCTTACAAATCGCTATGCTATGCAGATTTCCTCACGATGTTTTTATTCACCATTACAGTGTAATTGACTATCAATACACACATGACTCCGAAAAGTTAGAAGTGTGTCGTGTGATTTGAATCTGCGATCACCGTCAACATGGAAGCCGCGTCTACTTCGTTACCAATGGGCAACTAGTCACTTTAAATTAGATGTAAAGTATTTTAATATTCATTAACCACAAAAAAGTTTTAAAACTAAGAACACTTCAGTATCTATATTGATGCTTGGTGGCAAGAAAACAAAGCGGTGGTACCAAAACAACCTCTTGCATATGAAGGTCTCAGTAATTTATAAACATAAATATAAAAATATTTATTCCTTGATTCCTTTTACAGTTGTCTCGGTGGCATAGTTGTACTACGGTACGGTTACAAATCTGAGATTTCGGGTTCGAATGCCGAATCTCGAATTTTTCTATTCATTATCAGCCCGGAGTCAGAAATTTGTGCCCCATATGGCAAAGGTCCGCCCCCTAGCATGATCATACAAGGCGAAATGTGGGTATCCTGGTAGCAATTTTGCTTACCCCTTTTGGGAACAAGGCGTGAGTTTATGTATGTATGTGTCTTTTTACAGTTACACTTACAGCAACATTTTTACATAAAATGCCTTGATTACGATACTTAAAGGGCCATAAATATGTTGAATTTTGCCAAGTATTTCTTAAATGTAAAGCCGTTTCGAGTTATCGGTCAACAGCGGCAATAAACTCTGAAGATAATTATCGTATTACATTCCTTTTGGCCTGATTTCGTAAGCGTAAGAACAATTTAAATCGAAAACGTGTAATACAATGGTACATTTGTTTGAGAAAATAATTCCTTTAAATAGATAAAGAACTTGTTGCCTTATTTCAGTAAATAAATACATGTATGAATACATTGAAATAAAACTATTATTTACAGATTTTATCGCGGATTTGGTTTAATTTTACATTTTTTGAGTTCCCGACGTTTCGATTACTTTACAGCTTTCGTGGTGACGGGGCGGACTGAACCACGAAAGCTGTAAAGTAATCGAAACGTCGGGAACTCATTAATTGATACTTACACAGTTTAAAGCCGGATGCATTTTGAAGGATTTTAACTTCACACATGTATATTTTTGCGAATATGAATTCAAACAGTTCTGAGTAATCAATACAAAATTTGAGTGTTTTTTTATTGCCAGTCCCATTCAAGATGTTTTAATATTTTAGCCTAATGAAAACCCATTATTTTTTTTATATCTTCATGACATAATTAATATGCTATATAAATATTATATATTATGAAATACAGTTTACTGGTAATTCATACTGGCATCGTATATAAAACCGTATTAACAATGTTCAATACGGCCTCGTCTACTATGGTAGGTACGCTTATGACGCTCCGGTCTCGGATTCGAATCGTTTGGGCAAATTGGTATTAGTTAGCTATTTATAATCAGCGAGAAGTCAGGAATTTGTGCACGATATGGTGATAGGCTCTTTATCACATCACGGGACGGAACACAATATGAAGAAACATGGGTGAAACTGGTAGCACCTCTGATTTTCTTTCTTTCCTTTTTCCTATTTCTTTGTTTTGTTAATATCTATGTAAGTACAATGTCCTACATTAAAAAAATAAAAACAAACGCCAACTTTTATACCAAAAACCGTTGACATAATCGTAAAATTACTTCAAGATAAATACATAATTCAGACCATGTAAGGTAGCATAAAAATTGAAATTTAAAATAAAGGACATAAACTCGATAACGGGACACATAATAAAATGCATATATTTTCTTTTTATTACTATTTATAAATATTATTTTTTGGAGTAGGGATTTTACCTGTCCATCATATTTTTATTTTACCTGTGTTTGCGGTCAACAGGTCATAAATGTTGCATTGTGACGTAAATTTGTTTTGGCCGTGACGCCATGATTCAATGTTTTCCTCTTAGTCATAGTCAATAAAACCTTGGTCAAATGTCACATGTTACAATCGTGAGCCTGCCGAGGTTGCTATTGTTTGTAGTACTACTTATCAAATTTTCGTTGACAACAATACAAGTATTTCTATCCATCTCTAAATCAAAAAGTAACATGAACATAATTTCGGTATACGAAAAATGTTTGTGTGATCCACATGAATTTCGACTCTGTGTGTTAGTGAGACAAAAAAACTTGCTAATATCCACGACATATGACTCGATTTCAGTGTGAGGTCAGGATTATCTATGTGACGTTTTGGTACATTTATTTAAAAATCAGCGTCAGCTAACATTACATTTTTGTCACCGAAAAAATAATATTGCGTAGTACCCGATGAAACTAGTAGTCCTGGACTTTAATCTGTATAAGATATCATCACACCAGATTTTGAGGGGTAAAGGGCAGGTGTCCTTAATACCACCCACAGCTTATGATTAATAATAAATCAATTTCATAGACATTATTCATCTCGTGAAAGGCTACATCAAAGACCTTGGTAATCAGAAATTCAGATGAATTGAGTCATAAGAGGAAAATTAACTATCAGCTCATTTTAACATCAGGTACCTAATCTGAATATATCTGTACTATACCGTATCAGCCTTTATGCGCTTTGTGAACGATGTACGAGGTACGATTGGGAAGGGTTAGGCCGTATAGTTCATTACGCTGACCTATTATGTGTTGGCGGACTTTACAAACAATAGAAATTCTTAAAAATCGGTATAGAATCACGTTTCTTCACGATGTTTTCCTTCACCGTTATTTTGCATGGTGACGGAGTTTGGAATAGAAATGCTTATAATAGTGGAATATAAAGTAAACAAAATTTTCAATAAATGGTGGCTGACTATCAACACACATGAATCTGAAGTCAGAGGTGTTCTCTGGGATTTGAACCCGCGACTGATGTGCTTCCTACAGGCCACCATTATATTATTTAATTGTATTCGTTCGAATAACCACAGTATGAAATGGTGAGAATCTCGACATAGGGATGATAATATATAGTTGTGTTTAATTGGATTAAAAAAGGTCCGGCATAATTGTTTCAATCAGCGATAGACGACCATAAGTGAAAACTTTGTTTCGGTTGTATAACTTTCAAGTGCATTCTATTCACTTAGTCATACCAGCATTACAATAAATTCAGATCAAAGGATATTTTCCATCGGTGATACATCGGCTATGAACTGTGACGTCATACGTTCTCATTTCATGTTTTGAATTGTAAATTGTTACATCTTCTATTTTAAATACATTGTTTGACTGTACCTGGGTTATTTCCCGTCTTAAATGACGTCAGGGAGCTGACTTAACGTAAAGTCGTAAAATAATTTTGCAACGTGTATTTTTCACTGGTGGTACGTCTTTCATATGTGAGAAGTTGCCTGGGTAGGTACCACCGCAATATCTGTTTCTCACGTCAAACAGCAGTTTAAATGCACTGTTGTGTTTCGAATTGACGGACATTATAGCCAAAGTAACTACTGGACATATTGAGACTTAACATCTTATGTCTAAGGATGGCGAGCGCAATGGAATGCCAAGCATTGCTTTGTAATTCAAGGCGTTGTTTGGATTTTTTACTGTTCATGAGAGGTCGCATCGCTTACATTCAGGCGAACGGCATGTTCAATTCGTCATTCATTGCAAAAAAAAAAAAACTTGCTCTAGCTGCTGTAAAGTGCGTGTTGGCCTGTTGGTAAACGGACCAAACGCGGCTGCCAACACGTTCATGGGTTCGGATCCCAAGGCACATCTTTGGCTTTTCGGAGTCAGGTGTGAATTGATAGTTAATCACCATGCACTATAACGGTGAAGGAAAACATCGATTCAACAATTTTTTTTTATTTCTATAGAATATAAAGTCCAGCCAGACGCGCTAGGCCCGCTTGGTGGATTATAATGCCTAACCACTCCCAACGGTAATCTCGATTGTAGAGAAGGCATGTACCCTACAATAGGACGTATATGGGCTGATGCAGTACCGTACATAGGGTACAGTACCAGATACAGAGAAATAAATAATCAAAACAAAATATTATTTATTATAGGGTTTCGCGTATAATGATATTTAAGTTTATTTCAGCTCGATGATAAAGTAAGATAAAGTGACGATATATTAATTTATTTTGTATCGTGTATTAACGAGAAAATAAGATATTTACCTAAAACGCTTGCGTATGGCAGATGTGGTTGAAACGCAAACGATGTAAACACAAATTAGCATTGACGTCACTTATAAATGTTATTTATTTTGTATCAAAAGAACGAAATAATAATTATCTTTAGATGGATAGTCAATTACGTTTATTGGCAATTTATTGAAGACCACTAGTTTCTAAGGTAGATTCTAAGGCTTCTCTTAGAAATACTTTAGGTACAATTTTTTGATTCTGCAGCTCTAAATATAAATCAAGTTAAGTTAATAATAATTTTATTGAAATAATAGAACGACAGGGAGTTAAATCTACGTAAAATTTAATAAAAATAATGAGATCCTAAATTCTAGCTAAACCAGAGGTTCCCAAACTAGGCGTTGCCTGTAACTTGGGATACCAATATTAGATTAAGCTTTACAGTATTACATATTACATTTCCTGACACCTATGTAATATTCGTGTCATGCCAATAATAACATGATGTTGGATACCCCGTAGAAAAGTGTTGTTTGTAAGCGTTCAGTTTTGATATCAGAATAATTATTTTTAGTCAGACTATCGTGTAAAGAATCCTAAATGTAAAGTACTATACATTCAAATCAATTATTACTGTATTGTAAAGAAACAATGTTTTTTAACAATCCAAGCGTACGTGACCTAGACTTCTCGACTACATAGAGACTTGAGATATTTTTAATATAATAGATATGCATTATTTCTCTTGGGTCAATAAAATGAGATTTTTTACTCGGGAGCCCATTGAGACGCAATCTTTGTAAATAAATAAGTTTTTATTTATGAATACGTAAACAAGGTCGACTCGCGTCAATAATTATTTTTTTTACGTGACTTCATTTAAACATTGAACGCTTTTTTGCTATAGAAAATAAATCAATAAAAATGGTTCCATTCGAAATACTTCAACATCAATAAAATAAGGAGTGAAATCAAATTTATATTACTAACAAAATTCATATTTCTCATTGGATCGCCAGGTATTGTGCAAAACAAAAATTAAGTATATTGGCTGCGACAAAAAACTGGTTTTGATATTTTGATATTCATCAATTTTGAATGATTTTGTAGCGGGTCTTATAGAGATATTAGTTATTTCAGTTTCTGACATGCATGCTGTTCTTAATAAATCACTTAATTTAAAAATAAGAATTTATGAAATTGAAATGATGAAAACTCACGCACGGTTCACGTTGCTGGTTTATCCTATACGTATCCGAATTAAATCAATACGGCATAATTGTGTCGACGGTCAAGAGACAACCATATTGCGTCGGCTAATTTATCAAGGGGTTACTCCATGATCCGAAACGAAATTCGAATGTTCGGACATCATATCTGTAGATACGATGTGTGTGATGTACCTAGGTATCATAAAATATTCGAATCCTCTTTCGTACGTCGTAACCATAGACAGAGTTCGGTTTGAATTCTTGGTTTGAATAATAAGTATCATAGAGAATAGAATTGATTTTTAGAAATGAAAAATTCATAACTTCAGACGTCGATCGTTCGTCCATTCGAACTCCATTTCGGATCACAGAGTAACCCCTATACAGTACTGCACTTAACATCGAGTGCATTATCGACAATTTTTCGTGGTGGTATAAAAGTTACTTAAAACAAATCCTATTCAACTACATGGTATGTTACCACGTGAACCGTACAGCGGCGCTGATTTACAACGAGGGGGCCAAATGATGCGAGGCCGAGTAGAGGTCACACTACGATACACTGACAAAATAATTTATGTATATTTTGTTACTCAGTCAATGTTGCTACGCTGGGGACTAGCAACTAGGCAACTGACAAAATGAAGACTTTCAATTCTAATGCAAATACCTCTAAATATAACAAAACTCTGTGTGTCCTCTTTGCCTTTGGAAATATCGTGAAGAAATAATTATGCTTAGAGTTCCGCATACGAATTTCAATGGTAATAATATGTTGCCAACTTATTCTACGCTAGTCGTGCGAATTAAGGCTTAAAATTTTGCTGGTGGTAGGTCTCTCATATGTGAGAGGCCACCTGGGTACTTACCATCGCAATGTCTATTTCTTCTGCCAGACAACAGTGTAAATGCACTGTTGTATTTCAGATTGACGGACATTGTAGCCAGAGTAACAACTGGACATATTGAGATAATACATATTATGTCTCAGAGTGGCGAGCATAGTGGAATGCGAAATATTTTGTAATTCAAGGTGTTCTTTGGTTATGCTACTGTTTATGAGTGGTCGTGTCGCTAACAATTTATCGAAAAAAAAAATACCCTTCTCAATGCTCAGTGCCAAAAGTGGGAGGAATTTTAATATATTGATAAATTCACTCACCAATTTCCGCGATGTATTGCCAAAACACATTCACCAAATAAAAGTAAAATCAGAGCATATTAGAAACGAACACAGAAGCCGCAACACCTATCTGCTTTATCATTGATAACTGAAGTTTTATTAATCATGGTATAACCTGCAATGACGGATCAACGTTTTACGGTTGCATCTGATGATAATCCTACAGTTTTGAATCTATCTGATAATTTCCAAGATACTGTTGAGTAATTGTACAAGATTACGAAGATATGAATATTCTTATCTTCAACCATAGGTGGTTCATTCGCGATCATAGGAATATTCAGCATAATTTATTATGTATGTCTGTATCAGCCCATATACGTCCCAGGGCACAGGTCTCCTCTACAATCGAGAGTACGATTGAAAGAGGTTAGGCCACCAGGTATATAGTCCACCACGCTGGCCTAATGCGGGTTGGTGGACTTACATACCCTATAATGTTTTATAATAAAACGGTAAAGGAAAAAATCGTTAGCGATATTGTGCATGACCACATTGTAAATCATTTGTATCTATTGGTTTGATTCATATGTATACTAGCGGCCCGGCCCAGCTTCGCCCGGGTACAAATAGATTTCTGTACAATAATATGTACGTATTATACATATAAACCTTACTCTTGAATCACTCTATCTATTAAAATAACCGCATCAAGTATAGTTTTAAAGATTTAAGCATACAAAGGAACATAGGGACAGAGAAAGAGACTTTGTTTTATACTATGTAGTGATTATAGCACAGGTCTGGAAAACGAGCAAACAGGTCACCTGATGGTAAATGATCACTGCCGCCCATGAAAATCCATAACACTAGGATCATGGATATACTACTGTGTCCAAAAAATAAGGTGACATTTGGATTTTATCTTCGTGCGTCGAATGATTTGGAGAATTATGCTTTTTAGTAGGTTGCTAGTACTGTCAGTGACATCTATGTCAAATTTACATGTCAAAATATTCATTATTGTTTGAGATACGTGTCATTTTGTGAGCTGCTAAACGTGAGTTTTTCGTTTTTTTTGCGATGTCAAAATTTGTTGAGCAAAGAAATTGCATTAAATTTTATTTGCAGAATCAATTTTCTGCTGCGGATACGTTGAAGATGGTGCAGAAAGCCTTTGGTGATGAGGCTGTGTCAAAAAAAATATTTACAAGTGGTATAGTGAGTTCCAAGCCGGCCGTGAACGTATCGAAGACGAAGAGCATCCTGGGCGACCATCAACCTCAACCGACGAAGCTCACGTCCAACAAATCCAAGATTTGTTATTGAAAAACCGTCGATTAACGATTGGAGACCTTGCTGATGAGGTTGGCATATCGAAAGGCTCCGTCAATACCATTTAAAAAATGTTTTGGGCCTCAACCGCGTCACGTCTCGACTGGTATCGAAAACCACGATAATGCACCGTCCATACTGCACTCG
Source organism: Hyles euphorbiae (assembly GCA_023078785.2). NCBI lineage: Eukaryota > Metazoa > Arthropoda > Insecta > Lepidoptera > Sphingidae > Hyles > Hyles euphorbiae. The sequence continues at coordinate 2,731,264 of CM041041.1, read as the reverse complement.
TAATTCGTGATCATTTCGCCAAAAACTCAACCCATTTCGTTCCGCAACCACCGTATTCACCTGATCTGGCGCGGTGCGACTTCTGGCTGTTCAGCAGGCTCAAAACACCGCTCCGGGGACACCATTTTGATACGATAGAGGAGATTCAAGCCGCAGCGAAGACGGAACTGAAGGCCATCCCGGAAAGTGACTACAATCAGTGTTTCGAAGATTGGAAAATCCATTGGCATAAGTGCATTGCATCGGGAAGGGATTATTCTGAAGGGGATGAAATTGATTTGGAAGAATAAATAAAGAATTTTTAAAATAAATACAATGTCACCTTATTTTTTGGACACAGTATGTATTTCCGGCCCATCTAATTGGGAGAGGAGCGGGAAGAACAAAGTATGGAAAGAGGTAAGGGTTATTGGACATCCGGCAAGCAAGCAAATTGGGTATTATATCTTAAATAATAGTTTAGGTACGTTTTAATATCCCACCAAATTAAGTTTATATTTGAAGCAAACGACATTAAACATTTTTTTTTAAATTCTACACCAAATTCAAATCGTCGTTAACCAATATAAACGATGGCGATTGATCATAACTCTATCTCAGAGAATGAAAAAATGCGCTTTATTCTTTAAGATGAGAGTTTTAAAAGGATTTTTGATTTAGCTAGCATATTCGAAGCGTCTAGTGCAGGGCTGCTTAATCATTGACACGCGTGCTGTTGATGGCACGTGACTTATTTTAGACACCCCACCGATCACAAATACAGAGAAAAAATATACACCAATTTTATGAAAATTTTCTCAGAACAAGAAAACATAGGTATTCAGCGCTCGTTTGTTATTCTAGTATTATCTAAAATAATTAAATCAAAATTATTTGAAGGCACGTTCATGGCCTTTGTAATCATATGTGTAAAAAAATGCACGTTGTTAGACAAAGGTTCGCCACCCCTGGTGTAGTGTAATTTTGGCGTAAGTAAAATATTAATGTTTTCATCACAAAACAAAAATGGAGTTCATAAACATTTATTTAAGTTTATCAGTAACTTATTGATATTGTTACACGTCAATATATAAACTACAAAATACATGAAACAAAAATATAATCATACTTATAAGTAACTAAGGTAACTCAAATAAGGTAACTTTTTTTATCCCAGGTCAATGAGACCACAGATTGCATGTAATGAAATTGGGTATTCTCCTTTCACATCTTAAAAAAGGTTGCTAAAGGTAAACCAACCTTAAAATTTACGTCAAAACGTGATTCGGAAAGTTAAAAATCAGTTGGCCAAACACGTTTCATAATTTTAAATGCGATGTTGGATTTCCTTGAACAGAAATAACATAATTTATAGCAATTTTTTTATGACTGCCTCAGTGGCACAGTTGTTCTAAGGTTATAACGCTGTGGTCTCGGGTTCGAATATCAGGCTGGGCCAAAAAAAAAATTTGACCCTTATCAGGCCGAAGTTTTTGCCCGATATGGCGAAAGGATCGCCGTCTAACATATCGTGAGACACACTTATGCTTATCCCTTCTGGGAAAAGGATTGCGTTTGCTATGTTTTTTACAGTATTACAATAATGATGAACATACCTGAGATAAGTAGAGCGCCTTGCACATCATACCCCCAAATACTGGATTGCTACTCAGCCACCGGACTCATTTGATATGACGTTATTTTGAGGTTTCGTTAAATTTCGAAACGAAATACTGGATAGCCATTTAGCTCATAAATCGGTCTACTCAGCAAACATCCAGCTAAATTTCCACAGATTAACGAAAAGTTTGTTTTCAGTTACAATTTTTATTGTATAAATATAAACGTTCCATTTGACGCAATATTCTTCATACATGATTTCTCAAAATTGGAAATTTAACCCTTTATATTTAATATGAGGAATCATTGTAACGTTTTTACTTTTGTTACGATTATGTTTAAAGCTATATTATATATTGCCATGTTATTATTTTAAAAATCTGTTAATAAAATCATGTGGGTGAAAAAACTTATGTCCCTAATCCCTATATCCGAAGCGAGTTTATTAAAAATATTATGATGTTTGTTTATTTTATTTATTGTCATGTTGTAATTGCACTCGGTTTGAAAGTTAGTTTTTGGAATATCTTTTCAATAAATAGGTATATAAAATACCAAACAACGGCTGCAGAACCACCTAAGTACCAAATGGATAAGACTATGTAAATAAATACGATATGAGAAAGAAGCTGTGCTGGATATTATAAACAGGTAAGTATACACGTATTCCTCTAAGTTTTAACGAATTTATATGATAATTAACTATTTAATATATAATATGAATCGATTATTCACACATTTTAAATCATCATCATCATCTACAGCCTGTAGGATCCCACTGCTGGGTACCTATAGGCTTCTCTCATATTATGCCTCCTATATATTATCTCCTCCTCATATAGTAGTATTATGTAATAAATATGGAAAATAAAGTATGGTACAATGTGTATAACTATAAATAATCCTTTGTTTCAGGAGCTGGAGTGGAGTACATAAATATTCAATGTGTACCTATATAATAAGACCGTCCAAGAAATATGGCTCATATATATAGTGCCATGTATATCAGCTATAGACTAAATAAGTAAGCTCAACAAATATATATGAAAAATAAAAAGAGATATATAAAATTATGACATCCTTTAACTTAAACACTTTTGCAGGTAACGCTATAGAAATCATGCATACAACAAATCATTTGGACAATACACACCCTTTTGAAATGAGTATGTAATATAAAAATATACAAAAAAGAATGAGACAAGTTGTGTGAAGGAAGAAATATTTGCATCAGAAAACAGTGTTTTAAATCAAAGTTGAAGAATGTTATGAATTTTAATTAATATGTAATACATAAAATAAATTGTTTATTTCACCTATTTTCATTGTTAAAAAATGTCATATTATATTTCTATTGTACATTTTTAATAGTACCTACATTTATTAATTTAGTTTTAAATTAATGTTAAAATAATTGTTATTATTTTGTGTTTATAAAGGAATATAGATATAAATGTAAGACAAATCTAAAGAAATGTAGATAATTAAAAAAATATAATATGTACTAATGATGTTATTAAAATAAATATACTACAATAAAACATAACTCATTTTTATTTGTATACATTCCATGGTAATTCAATAAAATGCACTGTACGGTTTAAAATATGTATTTTATTATATTATTCCTTGTTGCAACATTTTCATTGGTTATACTATGTGGAGCTGGTGGAAATGATTCAGAAAGATCAATCTCCAATATATGATCATTCTGGGAACATGCTATATTATGTAACACAGCACATGCCTCTATAATAGTAAGCTAATTTTCAAAAACTTATAGCCCAACTTGCAGACAAGAAGATCTTTGTTGTAAAACCAAAGACCCTCTCCACTGGGTTTCTTGTTTTAGTATGGTCTTGATTGTAAGCTTCTTCAGTCTCCCCTTTCCAGAAATGCACATAAAGGAGAATCATTGAAATTTTTACTATCATGCACCGCGCCTGGCCATCGGCCTATAATGTTTCTTATCCTCAAGTTAGGGTCGCAGACTGCTTGCACATTTATAGAAAAATGGCCTTTTCTGTTTCTAAATGTTTCTGCTTGTGGTCCTCCTAAAAACAAGATAATAAAAATTAGAGCTCTAGCAAATATTCTTATTTCAAACTACAAATAATTTTATGTAAATTGAAAAAATATATTCATAAAATTGAATTCTTTATAGGAAACTACTATTGTAGTTGAACATTGTTCCAGTATATACTGAATAGCTACAATCAGTACAAATCATTGTATGATTAATTATATTATATTATATATTTAGCCCTACAACTATTTAGAGAGCTTGGTTATATGGGGTACAGTGGGCTGGGGAAGAGCCAATTACCTGCTAAATGTTTTGATTCCAACAAGCATATATATATATAAATTATTGTGTAGAAATCATTTAGAGTGTGCCTTTATACTGTGCATAATATATTATTCTATTCTATGATTAATAATATATTATGTACAGTAAAAAGGAATACTCTAAATGATTACTACACAATATAAAATACGCTAGGCGTTTTAGAAGCACATTTAGTTAAAATAGGATAAGAAAACATATATTTGTGTACATGTAAAAGCTTAATAGTTATGTATACATTATTATAAGTAGAAATTACCTGGAGATTTGATCCTTATATGTATGAAATTTATAACTTCAATCACTCCTGTGATCGCATAGAAATCATTCGCAATATGGCATTGTTGTTGATAGTTGGGAATTTTCATGCCACGATTTTGTAGTTTAACCGACTCTGCTGCAACTTTGTGATGTACAGTCGGCTGTTCCACATAAAATACATCTCCAATAATCATCTGGTAACTGCCTGTCGTAGAATATCATAAAGCAAGTAACAGTTGGTCGCAAGTTTTTATCAATCGACTTCTATTTGTAGTGGGTTCTATTTTGTCTCCAGCAAGGAACACAGATGCAGAACAGTTTCTTTCTTCAGGCGGAACCTCACTTTGTTTGAATGTTTTCTTCTTTGTATTTGTCAAAAGCATTGATTTTTTTCTTGATTGACTCGCCTTGATGAAGCTATATCGTCATCAGACAGCGATGAAACCGACGCGAGAGTCATTTTAGTAAATTTTATGTAAGATTTAAAAATTTAAGAGTGGTCGCAGGCGGCCTTAAGACGACGGCTGCTTAAAACTAGAAATTCTTAAAAATTTGACTGTTTGACAGCTGTCAAACTCTTAAGTTGCTTTCGAGAATACGAATCGGATGAATAATGCCCCATTAAATATTTAATTCTTAAGTGGTTTAATCGAAGTTATATTTAACTGGAATCAATTTAACAGGTCATTAGAGCTAGTTAACAGGAGTTAAAAGTTAATTGGCTTTCCAGTATTTGGGCAATAGAGAGATAATTATAATGTAACATTTCGTCACAATACTGTTACACACAATATGCTTACACAGTCATGCATGTATCGATGTTAGATGGCTTATTCTTACCTGCCTACAGGATTTTACACAACTCGTTTGATTGTTTGTTGATATGAATGAAATGAACCCGTAAAGCGACACATTTAATCGTTTTATAAAATCGGTGTTCAGTGTCGGTTTAATTTCTATGGTATGTATACTCCGCATCAGGCCAGTGAGATTGACTATATGGCCTAACCATTCTCAATCGTACTCTATTTTACGATTGTAGAGGAATCCCATGCCCTGAAATGGGACGACTACGAATATATTGGATATTTTTTTCTTATTACATAGACCCGGCAACGAGCAGAGGTCACTGTGAGAGGTCACCTGATAGTAAGTGAATATTGCTGCCCATAAAAATCTACATTGCTTGGATCACGGAGGGTTCCATCAGTTCGGGAGAGGAGCGGGAAGGAAAAAGGAAAAAGGTGCAAGGAGTATTGGACATTCGGGAATCTAAGGCCCGAATACTGGAACGCCATTCAAATAATAAGTTGCTCTTAACAACGCACGGCCCACTTAGCCAGTACATTAAATCGGGATTAACGTAGTTAAGCGCCATTTATATTTAAGTTGCGTTCCATTATTTGGGCGTAAATCATCTAACGAAACGTGACGGCATTGCTGTCTTTTCAAGTTTATCTTCTGTGAGACAGTATAGACATAAACTACGTTTATAAAATTGCATACTAATTTAACGAAACCCAATAAAGTAATAGTATAGCTTACGATGACGTAAAACATTTTTGCAATACACAATAAGTCACTGGATTCATAAGTACGCGAATATTTATTGCCATGTTGGTCCATAACCTCGAACAATATACGCCATGTTTGGCCAAAGTTTATTTATCAAGGTAGGCTTGTTTTGGTGATGCGCAAATCTGGTTTTATCTAGATGTTTTGAACACTTATGCTTTTAAAACATTCAAAAAACGCTGGTAAGTGTGAACACCGTGTCTATTTGTGATAATTTATGCTAATTATTTTCATTCACAAAAGTTTAAACTATGAATAGTTTTTTATAATCTTGTAGACAACATAATTTTGCAATTAGTTAGAAGCAATCACGTCTCGGATTTGTTACACTATAATTACTTTATAATGTCAGAATTTAAAAAACACATAAATATACACATATATTATGAACACACAAATAGTATAACGCCAGCATATTGTAATGACCAAAAATAAACCGACTAATGGTGCGTAAGAGATCATTAAAAATATATTAATATATAAAAAAAAAAATATATTGTATATGAATAATGATAAAATGATCATCACTATGTTTGGAAATCATGTTATTTGATGAAAACTGATTATAATATATTATTTATAAAAACTTAATACAAATGCAGATCAGTATTAACTTGTTTATTTGATTAATACATTTCTTCAAGGTTTATTTGAATAACAGCCATTTTCTTTTGTTCCACTTCGTTTATCCAGTGAGTCTGGCGACCTTCCAGTAATCCCTAATCTACCATTAAGGTTTTCAAAGGCCAGTAATGACCCTATGATTGTATAAATAATCTAGTATTTAATAATAATACCTACTAAATAAATAGACCCAAACGGTTAGGTCGGGCAGTGACATGGAGTTTTGTATCGTGGGTTTCAGAAACAATGAGAGACTTTACCGTCTTATGAACACCCAGAACCAAAATAACTCCGTCATATCAAAAATACTTTAAGTGCGGGGCTCGAACCCTCGGCTTCTCATTTCTCACAGCCGGCGCCTGACTAACTGAGGAGGCTGTCAAAAAATATTACAACTTTATTTGGACTGCGCTAATAAGGCAACACATTGCAGATTTTTGTACCAGTATTAAATGAATGTTTTGCATAATTGCACAAAGAACCGCTAAGTGGTTTCGGCAATTCAGATTACTGATAATATTAAAATCAAGGGAAACTCGGCTAATTGCAACTACGCCCGAATACATTCAATTAGTATTGAAATTTAACAGCTACATACCTTACGGAATTTCTCAGCATATTAATTTTTATCTATTTAAGAACACACACCAACTACATACATATGCATTACAAATTTACCATCATCATCATCATCAGCTTACTCGCGTCCACTGCTGGACATAGGCCTCTCCTATGGCACGCCACTGGGCTCGATCTTATTTACCAAACACTTATTAAATAAAATTCTAATGCACATGCCTATTATATCCATATATCCATGTAAAGCGGGGGTAATATAGGAACACTAGTGGAAAAACATAAAACATAAACAATAATACTTACAAAAATAACATGAAATAAAAATAGGTAACAAAAAATCTAGGTAAAAATTAGGAAAAAAGTAATAAATTTTAAATTTATTCGCTTTTTTTATGATCCTAGGGCATACCTTCGACTATTGGGAGTCATTTATGTATTGATATTAAATAACATGCACTTTAACACTATGGGAACACATTGTGACCAAACTTACTTAAAAAAGATAATTTTAACTAGATATTTTATGATATATGAAAACACTCTCGATTGTTATTTTGGTTGCAGAGAAATTCCTTGTAGTCCTCTCAGTTTATATTTTGATAGTGGAGAAATTCCGAATGTCTGCGTTAAGAAGTAGACCAATATAGGCTGATAAAAAATAGAAGATAATAAGATAATGAGTCCCAGACGGCAGGCTGAGGTTGTATTAAAGTCACTAAAGCGACCTTGTTGCCACAAAGAGCTTAAGGTCCAATCCTGGTAAACTCATATAAAATTTATCGAACCGATAAACTCATACGAAGCCGATTACTCGACCAGGTAACCGAACTATAAACCTCACGATTCATAGTCCAAACTCGCTGTCAGTAACTCAACGAGGCAACAAATTATCTCTCCCCTTTCGGTACAATTTATTGCGACCTGCTCAATTGTTTTTTCACACCCAGCTTAAAATACCCAAGGATAAACGAAGAAGGGAACATATCGAAAACATACTTGTATAAAGTATAAAGAGGCACAAATCACGTACATAATACAGTGACAGGCGTTTATTGTGAATCGTATGGTCTTAAGTTCGATCTCCAGCCGAGAAAATAATTTTGCATAGGTTCTTTATTCGAAATAAATGACTTAGTTTGAGCTTATTTTCCCAAAACGTATGACGTCATTTACATGATTCGATCTTGATGTAAAATGCATTAATATCATACTGAACAAATTGCACGTCATTGAAAAAATGCCAAATAAGATTAAAACCTGTGATTAAAACCATATCTGTTAGCCAATACATTTTAAATTCTTCATAATCATCATCATCATTATATATTTTTTATTAAAAACATATCTGATATGTAATACATTTTTGATTATTGCTAAAAATGCTCTGTGATATAGTGCCTCATGCGACCATTGTATGGAAAAATTCGAAACCTAGAGAATTAATTAATTTGTTAATCTATTATCAATTTACATAGATTTACGTTCCGAAATTAATGACGAATATAATTTGATTTTAGGAAATACCTTATCGCAAATTATATTTCAATTAATAAATTAATTTGAACTGTTTTACATTTGCGAATTGGAGCGGTCAATATATCTATATTTTATTAATTTGCAGAATAAAAAATATTAATAATTTACTAAACGAGTAAGTAACATTTGCAACGCGTTTTGAAGTAAATTAAACTAAGTATACATAAATCCAAGAATCGTGATAAAATGTGAACAATACAGAATAATTAGGAATCATCACGACGTGCCCTTGAGTGGGCCAGCAGCCTTGCTTTTTCTATTGTGTACATCTGACTTCCTACACTTAAACCATGGTTATTAACTTCATACAGTTATTAAAGTATAGTTACAAAGAAACAAAACTTAGGTAGGTATAAAAAAAAAATGATATTTTTTTCTTTGAACAGTAGATAATTATTCTTGATATTTTTTTCAAAATACGACCATTCTATTTCAACAATCGACGACAGAAAAATCGAATTTAAATAATTATGGCGAGGTACATTCATAAAGTAACATTGTATAAAATTATAAAACACAAATAAAAATAAACACTAAATTCTTGTAAAACAATTTTATACGCACTGTGTAAACAATTAATCAGTCAATATTTGCAATTTAACAAAGAATAAAATTAAGTAAATTGCAAATATTCATTGCATAAAAAAAAAAAATATTAATTGACACTCACCAGAAAAAAAAAATCCTTATTATACCGTACGCACTACCGGCACATCACTTGCGCAAAACACTTAACAACCACGCTCACCGCACCACGACTTCAAACACACTGCATCTTGCGACACTGCGTTCGCGCAGGACCTCGAAACAACCACTATAACAAGACCTACCCATTCACACGTACTTCCCCTCCAAAACCAGTAATATTTTAACCCAGGGCGGGTAGGCAGCTCAATCTAAACCGGCAGTTTTTGTACACCACACCAAATGATTATTGACTCATTATCCACCCATACAAGTGGTTGAAAAGCTGCGTTGAAATTCCCGAGTTCGATGACTTGAGGGGAGATGCGAATGTAAAAACCTTGACCTTTTTAAGTTAGTTCTGTGATTCCTATAATTTCGATGAAAGGGTTCAATTAGTAAAAATACAAACATAATTATACAATTCGTATCCTTTCATATCTTCTATGATTGGTAATAGAAATTACTATGGTGCTAAGGTCCCATAAATACCTGGCTAAAAAGAAATCTATTTGTTTGATAGCATGTTTCTTAACCAAAGGTTGAGAAAATTTGAATCACACCATTAAATAATATAATAAAAATGAAACTATTATTTACGGAGTTTATAAGCGATAACTGTAAAGTAATGAAAACGTCGAAAAGTAAAAAAAAATTAGAACTAATCCAAATCCGCAATCCAAATCCAAATCCAAATCAATAAATAAAATCCGTAAATAATCGTTTTTTCAATGTGTAACATTCACTTAAATCTAAGAAACCATTATAAGTAATATAAGTCAGTTTATTTTTTTTTTCTTTTACAGGTAAAACTAGTTTGTATAACAAGAAATGCCTTCTGATTGCAATCATGCAATCACTCATCACGTTCTTGTACATTTGACCTTTTAAATAACAAAGATAATATTTTAAATTACCTATCCGTAAAAATAAAAATAAAACATGGATGGATGGAGTTCATTATGCTGATTTCGTCGCTATTTGGACGGAGACAAAATTCTACCTCTGTTAATCTTTATCAGTCCATATAAGTCCCACTGCAGGGCACAGGCCTCCTATACAATAGAGAATACGATTGAGGCCATATAGTCTGCCAAGCTGGCCTGGTACAGGTTGGCGGATTTAACATAATAACATATAAATTCATACAAAATCTATCTAAATAAATTTAACATAAAGATTAATGTTGACATTCCACTGCTACCCAACCGAATAAAATTTAGATAGACGTGGCATGATATAATTCGTCTACTGAAACTTAATTTACAGAGTGGAACGGCTTGAATTTTGCAGATCTATAATGAGATTTGCGGAAAAATTACCCCGCTGCGTTCAATTTCATTGTTCAATTTACAAGGCAAATGTGAAAAATTTGTGGCAGCTCCAAATGGATTTATCTTAATATTACATTATTTATTGTTATTACAATATTTTAATTGATATTCTATTGACCCCTTATAGGATTAATACTTTTTTTGTATTCTTAATGCAATCTTTTTTTTTTCTTTAGACACTTGTTGACAGTCCACTGCTAAAAATAAGTTTTTTTCCAATGGATTGTTACAGCACCCAGTTGAAACCAGCCTGAATTCAGTGGCTTCTTGTGTTTCAGTTATTCAGCTGTGATCTTCGGGAACCTGGGTTCGATTCTTCGCTCCGAGAATTTATTGGTTATTTAATAAGAAAGTCATGAAATGTCAAGATACTCATTTTTTGGGAACGCTAAAAAGGACTCAGAACACTCTAGTATCCTTAAAAACATATATTTAAGTAAGTGAGTAAATGAAGAATATATAAGTACTTTATACGTACATGTCGACCTTGACACAATATTATTTCATCCATGTCATCAATTTGTTTATGAATTCCCATCAGATTAGGGTTCCAGACCCCTTATTCAGGATGCCACCAATTCATATGACCTAGTTTCTTTGCGGTTGACCTTTATAATCCTTATTGAGAATGTTTGTACTAAATAAAATAAATATACAAGAGTTACACGCTATGACCCTAAAATACGAGTCTTGTGTCATGGGTAGTAAAAACTATAGACTTTTTGGTCTTGCAACATCCCGACTTGAACCAACTATTTGTAGGTCACACAAACATATATCTTTGTGTAACGAACCCGCGGTATCTTGTGATGCTTATGAATGTACCACAGGGAATTACAATTATGAACCATAATTGAAATTAAGGGAGAGGGGGGGGGGGGAAGGAAGAAGAGGGAATCTTGAAGATTGAGATACTTGAAAATCTGACTACCAAATTGGATATCGTAGGTTTAAATATAAGGTCAAGATGACCTCATAAGTGTACGTTACGTTTTTAGGTAATTGCCGTTTAACGGTAAAGGAAAATGACTTGAGGAAACTTGTTTCAAGCTTAAAGGAAAATTTCCAACTAAACTTAAAAAAAATATCATCAGTCCATCAGCCAAAGGGAGTCCACTGAACATAGGGTTCTCCCAATGATTTCTACAGTATCCTGTTGGAAGCAGCCTGCATCCAGCAACATGCATTAAACCAAATATGATATGAAAATATTGACTAAGAACAATTATAAAGTTTCACTTACAATAGGTTCAAATATTAACGCCATATATAGAAGAGCACATCATCCTGGACTTCCCAACATTTTCATTCAGTAATGTTTTAAAACGCACGTCATCAAAAAAAGAACGTTTGCACGTACGTCATTAACTATTTGAGTCATTTCTACTCGTATCTGACTTATTTCCTCACATTATTCGGAATGCTTGTTCACCTATTGTTTTCAAAACTTGACATGTTATTCCCACGATTTTAATTGTAATGTGTTTATCAACATCGTTATTATTCATAACTACAGAAATCTATGCAAAAAATCCACAGTAGCTTCCTGAAATCATTCTATTGTTTGTTCTAAAACATTGGTTATATTTATTTTTTACTTTATTTCTGTTGGTAATTGACTTTTTAATCGCCTAGATCTAGCAAACAGGTCACCTGATGGTAAGTGATCACAGCTGCTCATGAACAATACTTGGATCATAGGTATGAATGTGGCAGCACAACAAATTGGGAGAGAAGCGGGAAGGCTAAAGGATGGGAAGAGAGAAGAGATATTGGACAACCCGCATATAAATTTCTTTTAATTCCTTGATTAAACTAATTAACCCTGATAAAAATAGACATGTGATATCTTAAAGACAAGTTAAACATTCCCAAAGACTCGACGAGCTTCAATGCTCGTTGTCATTACATTGCGTTCCATTGTTGATCCTGGCCTACAAGAGTAGCAGTGGTGAGTGTGAGTACGGGACAATATTCAGCTAAAACCTTCCCTAATCTCTTGATCACTATTCCAAACGATATCTTCACGTATAGATATTATCTATTTGTAAACAAACACTGAATCAATAAATCAATCAGAAAATACATAATGCAACGCCACTCCAGTGATTAATTGTTGGAATCAGCACTCCTACATAGTTTTGACATCTGATATAATTACTGATATAAATGCAAAAATGAAATTATTTGTTATGGTTTCACGCCTTAACTAACTAACCGATTATTATGAAACTTAGAATGCAAATAGTCAAAATTATATAAATAAATGAATACACCCAACAGCTACAAACATATTCCGGACTCCAAACTCAGATCGAGTATTGTTAAGAGAGTTGAGAAACTAAAAATAATAAAAATATAGGATACTTTTCATCCCAAAAAAAAATATTAAATATTTTTGTATTAACGTTTTTTGTGGACTAATCTACCTGGAAAAATTTAAATTGATCGACATGCCGTACCTTAAAACTAACAAAACAAACTCTATAATTTATTATGCTGCCAACCACATCAAGATTTATCCCCAAGAGCTGCTTTACAATATCCGCCGGAAGAAATGAACCTGTCTATTTCTGTCGTGGAAATTACCTTCTATCAAATAATAAAGATTGCCTATTTGCTAACTGGACTAACGATAGGACGTCAGATATTGTAGTCTAAGACAGACTTCTGGTTGTTCGAAGTTATATTGTTTATTCTTAGTTAATGTTTTTTTTTTTTTTTTATTGCATTGAATGGCAAGACGAGCATGCCGTTCGCCTGATGGTAAGCGATGCGACCGCTCATGAATAGTAGCAAAACCAAACAACACCTTGAATTACAAAGCAATGCTTGGCACTCCACTGCGCTCGCCATCCTGAGACACAAGATGTTAAGGCTCAATATGTCCAGTAGTTACTCTGGCTACAATGTCCTTCAATCCGAAACACACCAGTGCATTTAAACTGCTGTTTGACGGTTAATGTTATTAGTAAATTTTCAGGTGTAGGAAAAAATATTCTGATTTACACTGTGTCAGCTGATAATCGTACTACTGCTGGGCACGAGTCTCTTCTACAATTGAGAGTACGATTGAGAGGGGTTAGGCCATATACCTATATGTGAATGTCCGCCACGCTGGCCTAGTGCGGTTTGGCGGATTTCCGCGGGTATAATTGTGTTGTGTTTAGCTGGTACTAGGTAACTGTCTACATTATAATGGAGTATTTTTGATTCGTTGGTCAACATAGTTAAGAGTTCAGACTTAGTAATGGTGAATCAAACGACTGGTATGCATGATGAATTTTTTTTTTTTTTTTGTAATAGTATGGTCATTAGTGTAATATATTGCTTTTATGTGTCATTGGAATATACCAACATATATTTTTTTACAAACCGTTATGGTGTGCAAATTTCCTCACGATGTTTTCCTTTACCGTTTAACTACGTGGTGATTGACCATAAATACACACCTGTCCCCGAAAAATCTGAGTTGTGCCCTGGAACTTGAACCCGTGACTACCTCGAGCTTGTTGGCAGCTGCATTTGGTCAGTTACCAACAACACCACACAATTTTTCACCAGAGTTTTCTATACAAATATCTTACAAATATTTAGAATTCTTGAGAGGCCTATATTAAGTGCAAAACCTCTCAATCATGTAAACATGGTATGAGCTGTCGAACCGTGGGTTAAATTATGTAGATTTAATATCAAAATAACAAATTCTTGTATGTTTCCAAATATGTCACCAATGAGCCTCATAAATCATGTTAAAGTGGTTCAAGGTTATCCTTTTAAGGCAAGCTTTTATATATTTTGTAACGTCTCATAAATATTGACATTTACAAAAGAAAAACAGAGGACGAATTGAGAACTTTGAACTATAATAATGGAAAGTTTTTCTTTACAATACAAATAACCTCCCTTACCTTTTATATATTCCTTTATTAGTAACGTCAAAAAGTAGAATTATTATATATATTTGTAGACAGGAACAAACAGACAGACAGACAGACAAAAAAAATTCTAAGGTCATTTTCGTCATAGGTATCGTGTATATAATGATATGTACTTGGACATTTTTATTTATTTTCACTTTACAAACAGACACTTCAATTTTATTTATATGTATAGATTATAAGTAACCTACGCCTAAAAAACTGCAAGTGAAATAAGAGCACAAATAAGCATGTGGTATTATTTGATTTTAGTAAGGCCCAAAAACATAAAAAATCTTAATTTAAAGGAGTAAGGTTTATTGTTACCTGAAGTTTATTATAATTTAAGACTTTATGCTACATCTCATAGATCGAAATTCAAATGTATAAGTATAAGCAATCTCGATCACTTTTAGCGTGTGATTTTGTTCCGGATCCTGTATCTAGTATATATTTGATCAAAGTATTTACCACAGAACCACGAGGATACTTAAAAAATTGTCGCCTTTTTAAGAATTTTAAATGCATTGTGTTTGAAGTCACTAAACTTCGTTTTCTGTCAGTCTGGATATACCTGCTGTTTTGCTTAATTCAAACATTCGCTGTATTGTGCAGAGACGATTAAAAATTTTAAATTACTAACAAATCACCTAAATAACAACACAATTATCCAAATGACGAATTAACACACCATTGCATCTTCATTTAATTGACGACTCCTACAAATAGCTTCCAAACACGCAATACAAACAGAACTCCAGTTAAGAGTCGATAATTTCTAGTAGTTATTAACAGGCAATTATTTTTATAAAAACTGTGCAACACTACCATGTGAAGAGACCATCCAAGCATGAACTCAATCGAAAATGATTATACAGACTGTCATCTAGAATTACTACAGCCCTGTTTGTTTACAAACAAAATATTATTCAAAGGTTTAACGCACGATTAAGTAAATTGCTTTTGCGTTTTAATCATGTTTACCACAGTGTAATCAGTGATCAACACAAACAAACACGAAACTTAAACGTCGTAGATGTGTTGCCGATATTTAATTAATAATTGTACTGGTGGTAGGTCTCTCATATGTGTGAGACTGCCTGGGTGGGTACCACCGCAATGTCTATTTCTCCCGTCAAACAGCAGTTTAAATGCACTGTTGTGTTTCGGATTGAAGGACATTGTAGCCAGAGTAACTACTGGACATATTGAGACTTAACATCTTATGTCTCAGGATGGCGAGCGCAGTGGAATGCCAAACATTGCTTTATAATTCAAGGTGTTGTTTGGTTTTGTTACTGTTCATGAGCGGTCGCATTGCTTACCATCAGGCGAACGGCATGCTCGTCTCGCCTTTCACAGCAATAAAAAAATAATAATAGAGGTTGTACTCGTACTAATAAGTTGTGTATAAAGAAGACGCACAGATTCCTCGGATCGGATTTAGTCATCTGCTGTCGGTTTTGATATGCACCTTATTAATATTTGTCTGTGTAATTTTAGTTTTAAGATAACTTTTATATAAACTGTACAAATTATTGTCGAAATAAATAAATAATTATTAAAAAAAATATATAAAGAAAAATAAAACTGAACAATTTCGAGTGTACAAAATAAATAATATATTAAATAAATATACCCACCCGTCCCATACATAGTCCTGACTCCACACTAAAATCGAGTCTTGTGTTGTAGGTATCAGGAACTACGAGAGACTTTTCGGTCTCACAAACACCCAGACCCGAAACAAATACGTGTGGATCAAACATTTGTCTCGGAGCGGGGATCGAACCCGCGGCCTCACGTTTCACAGCTGGTGTCTAACCAACTAAGCCACGGAGGCTTTCAATGGGGCTTGATATTATTCTCCAACTTTATATGTAGACCTAACACTAAAAATGATTACTCGTACTACCGAGGAACTAAAATTTTATGCCCTGCAATCCTATTAATTTACATTTTTACACCATTTAACTATACGTCAATAGTAAAAACTGCAATTATAGTAATCGTAAACACGCACGTTCGTTTTTGGGGTTAGTTATGTAATGTTTCGCAATATTCACGCACAATTGTTAAAATATATTTGCAACATGAAGGTGCGATTAAAGCAAGCACGTAATGTATTATCTTCTCGATAGAAAGGAAATTTGTCATACGTTGAAATGATGTAAGTGAAGCATAAATACGAATCTCATTGTTTGTAAAGTCGGAAATATTTAAGACTTTTTATACTGGCTCGCTAAAGACGCGACGATGATATTAATAAGGCCATAAAGTATCTGTATCTGTATCAGCCCATATTCGTCCCACTGCAGGGCACGGGCCTACTCTACAATCGACAATACGATTGAGAGTGGTTAGGCCATATAGTCCTCCACGCTGGCCTAGTGCGGGTTGGCGGACTTACATACCATAGAAATTCTTATAAATAAATCGCTATGGTATGCAGGTTTCCTCACGATGTTTTCCTTCACCGTTTTAGTGCGTGGTGATTGACTATCAATACACACATGACTCCGAAAAGTCAGAGGTGTGCGCTGGGATTCGAACCCGCGACTACCATGAACATGTAGGCAGCCGCGTCTAGTCCGTTTACCAACAGGCCACCACGCACTTTTTAGGCCATAAAGTAATGCAGTGCAATCTAAATGAAGTAGTTGTTATATGCATACACTATACAAGGTCATATTTTAAAGATAGCACATTTTTCTTATTGAACTCAAGTAAGTACTGATTAAGAGCGTTTATACCCTGCACGCGCTTTTTGGCTTAAAAACAGGACTTTTCAAATGAGTTAATAGCCACCAATAAACAATTTAAAGGTAAAATAATTATTACTAATTTTAGAAAAGGTTGTCATCTAGGGATTTTGGTGGAAAACATTATAGATTGATGGATAATTTGTGAGTACTATACGGATTACTGAACACAAGTTTCGTTATTTAGGCTTTAAATGGCAATTTAGAAGCTTAAGATATCCGAAACCACTAACTATAATATGAAAATAAAAATATTATCAGACTAATAAGACCCTTATGGAGGGATTTTGCTGAGAAAAATAATCTTTTTGTGTTTAGTTCCTGAAAAATAAAAATTTAAACAATGCGAAATTATTCAGAAACTCTCGTCAAGATCATATTTTTTTTTCACCAACTTATCGTATATAATTTTTTATAACAATTGCATATTATAATAGAAGAACATCTTATCAATAAATTACCATTTTTATATTTCAACAAAATTAGTTTTCATGTTTTCTACAAATATTTTAAAAACCACTATAAAACACGCTGTCCGGTCCGACGTGGATCAAATCAGACCGCCGCAAGGCCTTCTAGAGGGAGGACGTATCGCTCGTCGCTCCGGCCTGGCTGCAGTCGATTATGCCGCGCGTAGTAAAAATAGCCACGCGCGGAATGCGATTACCACATCTTAGTACTTTGGTAGTAAAATATTTAATTATTTTTATTACCTACAACGATTTTGTAATGAGTATAAATTATGTTTCAGGTAATATAATGGGACGTAATTCCGAGGCTAAATTATGTTATGTATTGTAATATAAAATTAAATATATTTCGTAATTGTAAGGGGTTGTAAGGCCCCTAACGCTATTTATGTGTTCGAACACGAAATGATTAATAAAACGTCCGTAGTGTCTACTGATTGAACACTGATTTGAATGCAACTTAACAATGTAATAATAACGAAAATATGATAAGTATCCAAAATTTGTATTATTCTTTGCTTGCACAGTAATATTTGTCTACTTATAATGCAAATAAAATATTTTTATGATATTATATTACAGTTACATTTCAATTGAATATTTGAAGCGCACGGATCAAAGTTGTTTGAGCCGATTGTATAGCGAGCCGACGCGGCAGCTCTACGCACACAGCTTTCGTCGCTTATGTGTGCGTGAAATTAACGAAGAAATACCTATAGTTGACTTTGCGCGCAAGGTGTATACGCTCTTAACGCATGGAAAATTCTTTAATTAGAATGCCTGTCCATAGTATCGGTAAAAATATCGTAGGCCCCGATACCAATACTGCTTAAAATTCATTAAAAAAAAATCATGGTTTTTAAAAAATATTGTAATAATATACCGATACTGCTTAAAATTCATTAAAGAATTTTTTATGGTTTTTCCTTCAACGTTTTCCTGTTGTATCCCGGGTGAAAGATTTTTATATAATAAAGTAATTATTATCATCACATATTACATTTTGTTCAAGTGCGTGGTGGCCTGTTGGTAAACGGACTAGACGCGACTGCCAACATTTTCACGGTGGTCGCGGGTTCGAATCCCAGGGCACACCTCTGACTTTTCGGAGTCATGTGTGTATTGATAGTCAATCACCACGCACTAAAACGGTGAAGGAAAGCATCGTGAGGAAACCTGCATACCATAGCGATTTATAAAAAAATGTATGGTATGTAAGTCCGCCACTAGGCCAGCGTGGTGGACTATATGGCCTAACCACTCTCAATCGTACTGTCGATTGTAGAGTAGGCCCGTGCCCTGCAGTGGGACGTATATGGGCTGATACTGATTACATTTTGTTCACAGAGTCGAACATAAAAGAATGCACGAAAATCTTCGAACCGATACTAATTTTCACAGTAAAATGAGCATTCTCCTTTACACATTATATGTATTTTTGTTCCATTTAGAAATATCTTAATCAATGGCCAACTTAGACTAAACATCTACTACTAAACGATTGCCGGTCATTTTTATGTAGAAACGCGCGGGCGCTTCCACGTATGTGTTTATACATAGCTTAAGAATGGACTTCTTGGCATATTTTCTTTTAAGTATAATTTTAGCGATAAAAAAAAATAATATTAAATAATTACTAGTGTATTTAACACCTTATTCTTCACCCCTTATCAACAGTTGTGCACTCAAATAGAAATAGTCCTATATGTATGTTGATTGCCGTTTTCAAAATCAATTGGTCGCGCGATACGTGTGATGTCATAGTCTTAGAGAAAGTCGTTGTAAAGTAGAAAATTAACCATCCCAGTATTCCATATTCCTTCTCTATACTCTTTGTTTTCTTAAATAAATTTTCAGTGAGCAAAAATAGCTCCATAAGTGCCTATGTTCAGAGGTGATCTTCGTTTGAGTGAAACAATAGAATAACACAAAAATATTTCGTGTTAACAATAAGGTCAACTTTAGTTTAGAACATAGGTTCTAATCTAAATAATTGAAGAAACCTGATTACCGTTACATTTAAAAATAATCAGTCATAATCGTAGAACCTTCTAGTAGATTATAAATTGCTGTAGGACTTGGAAAACAAGTCATTTGTAGTCGTACATATTGAGCAACAAACTAACTTCGCCTTAGAAAGTTGAGGCAAACAATTGAAAGTGCTAATCTTCAGTAGACACTTTCATGTGTTAAATATGATAATAATGTCTACAAGCTTCTGGGCTTGAGTTTCTTGTGTTAGATTTTCTTACTTTGTGTAAATTATGCAAGAAACGCATATCGATGATCAATGTGAGATAATGTAAAAGTGATTTGGTCTTAATTTAACCTCTTAAGTCCTGGGTGACTTTCCAAAGAACAAAATGGCGATCCTGTAAGTCCTGGGTATTACTATTTATGTGACAAAATTATGCCCGAATGTTCTTCTAAAAGTACAAAGTTGATGTGTATTTACGTAAAACGATAATGTTCTATTGATAGAACGTTCGGTCATAGTACTTACTGTAAGATCAATATGGTCAGGTCTAAACAATGGCTGTCAATTTGTCCTACAGGAAGCCATTTCAGTTTTTATATGAAAACATATTTCAAAATCCCAGGCCTTAGGAGGGTATGCACACATACATAAACTCACGCCTTTTGCTCAGAAAGAGTAGGCAGAGGAGCTGCAAAGACACTCACGTTGTGTCTTGTGTGTTCCCTACCTCGATGTGATAGGAGGCAATCCTATTGCCATATCGAGCGCAAATTCCTGACTGCGGCCTGATATTGAATAGAAACATCCAATATGATTTTGCCCAATCCGGAGTTCGAACCTGAGACCTCTCAGCGTTGTAATCGTAATGTAGAACGATTGCCCCACCGAGGGATTCAGTGTATGATTATTATTAAATTGCATGGAGCGATACTAGAATTTCTTGGGTATGATTTTCTGCGACGTAAGGCGTAAACTGAACAAAAATAAAAAGTTTATGAAAAAAAAAAAAAAAAGATTTGCTAATGGAGTTATTGCAACGTTTCTTTATCATTGCTACATCAGGTTCTGAGCGAGGGTATTATGTTGTAACCAAATGATTCAAAGACCTTTTTTTTATTTATTATGGAACTTTTTATCCAATGAGCATTACAGTATCGTTACACTCCAAACCAATATAAAGTAAAAGAACTCGTAAGACTTACAGCCTAATTATTTCTCTCCCACCAAGTCGTAGTGAAATGCACTGTTGCATTCCGGTTTGAAGGGCATTGTAGCCAGGGTAACTACTGGACATAATTTAATATATAATCTTATATCTCAGGATGTCGAGAACACTGGAATGCTAAGCATAGTGTTGTTTGGTTTCGCTACTGTCCATGAGCGGTTGTATCGTTTTAACGTCAGGCGAATTTCATGTTCGTCTCGCCATTCATTGGCATAAAAAAAGAAAAATAAAACCATTTAATCTTTTAAACGACGTAAAGTACGTGTAGGCTAGTTTAATGCCCTTGTTGTGTTTTAATTAAATACGGATTATACTAAGTTTATAATCCTTAAAGCAATATTTTTAAGATATAAAAAGCAAATAGAGTATTTATACGTACAATGAACCTCTATAAAGGACAAAGTATAAAAACTGTAAAGCCTGAAAGTTTTCAAAAACGTTCCATTTGACGTGTTTTAAAAACTTTTATTTCAACACGAACGTTCGATTTTTAAACTAATCCAATACTTTTTTTCTTTTTTCACGCCACTGCCAGTGTTTTTCTAATATTTTCGAAACTGAGTTTCGATACTCAAAACAAATTACAATTTACACTTTATGGTTTGTGTAAAGAAAATAAAATGAATGTCGATGTTTTGGAATTAATCGAAGCCGTTGAACTTGGCAACCTTTTTTACGTCATCGGGCACGTTATTGTGTGTTTGGTGGTATTATTTATCAACTTCAATAACTATCGCATACATAGTACCAACTACCACAATATTAAGTTGCAATTTGTGCCGTGATATTCAAAAACTATGAGAGACTTTTTGGAAACAATTTTTTTTTTGTTTTTTGGCCAAATGCACATTCCGACCCCATCCTAAATTTTAATAATATGTATCCGTAATATTTGTATCATACAATTTATACGTAAAATTGGGGCCAGATCCGACTTAGGCCATGACAAAATATTTTGAATCAGACCTATATCCAGTATATTGACTTCCCATTGGTTCAGTAGTAAATATCGGTCATCCTTATTTTAGACACATTCAGATCAGCAAATGTGTTACATCTTCGATCTTATTAAAAATAGTACACGAGAGACTTTCCAGACTCATAAACACCGTGATCCATAACAAATGATCTTCGGCCACGCAAATATCAACTTCCAGGTAAATTTATGTGCCTCTTCTTTTTCGACCCGCGAGTACCAAGGTCCGCCTTCAGGCAAATTCTTCTCCATTTCGCCCGATCTTCTGCATCCTTAATAGTAAGGCCATTGACCATCAAGTTAATATCATTTATCAGGGTCTGCACCTGTAAATGTTTGTGACATTTTTTTTATAAATTGTAAATTGGTACAGTTAGTATTTTTTCCTACAGTTAAAAAGAATAAATAGACTTTAAAAGTAGAATATATGAGTGTGTGTTTAATATGATGTTGTATGAAGAGAGTTAGTGTTCTATTACCAGTATAAACGTTTTTAACTGTATACAATTCGCTTATTAATGCGCTTATGTTTTGCATATATACTTATCAAAGATGGAGGACAATACCGTAATTTAAAAAGTACATGGCATTATCTTAACTAATGTTATCTAATGGGATTCCTCTTTAACTCTTTAATCTTCTGTTCAATCTTAACTATACTTACGGGACTTACGGGATTGGAAGGGGGATTACGTTATGCTTCAACACATCCTTGTGTGTGTTGGCGTATTAAGAAACCAAACATCCAAAAATTCTCATACGATTATTCTTATTCCGCCAACAATTTGAACAATGCGGAACGGCAATATAGTACTATTGATAGTTACGATTGATTATTAAGTTTTTACATTGTTCCATGAATAGGTCCGGGTGGACCTTGACTGGGGTTCCGCGTTCATGCAATACTAGCTCATTAATTCTATAATATTTTCCTAATCGACAATGAATGGTATTTTTGTCAAAAGTATGACTGACTCGACTACTTTCATTTTAGCTAAATGAAAGTAATTTTTATTAAGGACTTTATCGCGGATTTGATTTAATTTAAGCATTTTTTTAAATCTCGACGACGTTTCGACTACTTTATAGCTTTGGTGGTTAGTAGTTTTATTTCAATGTGGAACATTCGTGTAAATCTAAGATAAGATAGATAAACTAAACTAGGTTTTGAAACTGTCCAAGAATAAGCCCGTAAGAATATAGTCTTTTTGCAATAAGGGCAGTAAGCGAGCAAATAACTTATCTGATGGCGAATCTTTTCGACATATATTTTAGTTGTGATTAAGAAAGTAGATATAAATAATCCGTGACCTAAATTATGACTACCGAGATGCAATATTCAGGTTCAACCACAAGGCTTCTATAATATACATCCAAATGACATAATACACTCAATGATTATTTCGCTCGTTTAAAGGGTAAAATCGTGCGGAAATCTGCACGCTTTGTTTATATTGGCATGACTAAGATTTATCTGATATTAAACTGATAGTTTTAGTTTTTTGTGTGCCTGGGTAGGTACCACCGCAATGCCTAAATCTCTAGCCAAACAACTTGAACACAACAGTGTATATGCACTGATATACTTAGAATGATGTGAACAAATGCGTAGGTCGCTAAAAGGGATTTTCCACTGTCCAGAAAAAATCAAAGGCATGAGAAGTGTAATCCTCCACTACGCCTGTCATTATGCTCTAACTTTTTAAACGAAATTGAAGTCTATCCTTAGTCACACAAGGTTTAAATTACATCAACGAAGCAACGATATTACTACAAACTACGAATGTTCTAAGTCGAAGTGAAACGTGTTCAGTTCCAAACAATTAACATTTGTGTTATCAAAGAATGTTGCTAATAGCTCTAATAATGTTACTGCGATACATTAATTAATTATTTTAACACGTGTTGTATTGATGTGAATAAAATTACGCCTTTTTACGCATCATGCTTCGGTGTTGTTATAATTTTATGTAAGTAAAAGAAGTGCGTTTCATTCTGTTTGTAAATATTGTGTTATTTTTGTACTGAACTGGCATTTTTCTACATTCAGCCCGAGTAACACGGGGAGAGGTTTTTACCTCAAAGATATCGTAAGGATATAAACAATTTTCGTCGTGTATACATTTGTCATAACACGATAATATTATGGCGGTTATACCATATAATAGCATGCGATTCTCAATAAAATGGCACTTTAGGCAAAAAAATATGTTGTCTACCTCTGTTGTTCCATAAGATATTGGATCGATTATTATTGATATTCTCCTATAATTAATCGGATAAATAAATTACGACCAGCTGTCTAACATTAAACTATTTCGGAGCCGATTATAGGTTTACCATGCTGGCCTAATGCTCGTGAGTCTGAGAATCGAACCAACGCTTATTAATTTGCATAAAATATATTGTATAAATTCGTGTTTTAAAAAATATCAGAACACATCAATATTAAAGGTTAAAAGATTGAAAAAAATAAAGTGGGTCAAAATCGGCCCAACGGAGTCAGTTCCAAACAAACACACAAGTGAAGCTAATTTTAAGCGTGTAAAAAGGAAAAACAAAGCCTTCAACTCAAGTATTTAGTCAACAGTTTCCAAAGATTCGTCGTGCATTTTTCTGTATAGTATTATGCATTTGAATTAGTATGCGTTTGTTGGGTCTAAGTAAGCGATTCTATTTGCAGTGCGCGCGCACGCCGCACCGTGAAGTGTGAACCTATTGTGGGTGCGCGGACCGTGTTACGACCGTGACACGATTTCTAGTTGAAAAACTTATGTAGCACTGTGTTTATATTAGAAGGAGATAGTGGAAATTATTATGAAATTAAATTAAAATTTATTGAACCCCTAAAATGTCATCAATACTAATATATCAAGCTGAAGAGTTTGTTACCCAAGCTCAGGAACTACTGGTTTTAATTGAATAATTATTTCAGTATTGGATAGTTCATTGTTCGAATACTTTTTAGCCTGGAAAATATATATCGGGACTTTTTTTTTGTTTTATAAATTTAGACGAAGTGTTAAGAAAACTTAATAATTTATGTAGAAAGTTATGGGATATAGGCCACTTTGGGGAAATCCCTGCAGAAAATCTCGGGAAAGCCTTATGATTATTAACCAATGGAATTATCAATGCTTCGGAAGAAAATAGATGCAATATCATTCTTTAATGATAATGGATAGAAAAATCCAATATCCCTTTTACCCGACCCGGGATACGAACCCGAGATATCAGCGTCACTATCATACCGCACACGTGCGCCAGCGAGGTAATCAAGGTCATGATACTCATTACAAATTTGTTTTTCTCAACTCAAACACACAATAAAATTCTAAATTGTAAAATGATACTATCACTACAAAAAATGTGCATTAAAAATAAATTATCTACCTAATTTCAACTCTTGTTTATTTTTTAAATAATTATTTGAATTTAATTTGTGTACTATTAAAACCACTGTCTGATAATTATATCAATAGTTTGTGTAGTCTTCTATTTTTAGAAAATATTTAATAATACGTTTTTGGGATTCAATTATTCCAATAAAATATAATTATTTCAATAAAATAAAATAATTCGGACAATGTGAATTTGTGTTTATCATAACTATGCATTATAATCACGTACCCTATAAATCAGATAATAAACAGTGACATTTTATAATTCAATGCAATGACCCTTTTCGGATAATTTTGGAACCTTCGTCTCGGAGAGTTGACAGTTAGGAACGCATATGATACAAATTGTTCATTAGAAATTTGAGAACCCTAACATGAGGTAGCGAATGTATTTCACTTTCCTTAGAAGAGTTAAGTAGTAATTGATATTTTATTATTGGTGATTTTTGTTTTTGCTGAATTTTCAATTCAATGCAAACAGATATTTAAACGTTTTATAAGTATACACTCAATTTTTCGTGAATATGGATAAATATCCAATTTATTTATTTTTACTTGTGCGCAATATTCTTTCATCTAATGGATTAAAATATAAAACCACTTTAAATCTTTCACGCATAGATCCAATTCCGCTGCTGCCTAACCAACGCTAACCTGAGGGGTTACTCTTTAATCCGAAATGAATTTCCAATGTTCGGATGTTCGACGTCCGAAGAAAGATATAAGTTTTCCAGTTCTAAAAATCAATAATACACTTTATGATACTTATTATTTTCTCCGTACTTAGTCTGGCTACGACGTACGATAAAGGATTCGAACATTTTGAGGATTATCACACACATTCGTACAGTTTTACGTACGACGTCCGAATTTTCGAACTTCATTTCTGATCATAGAGTAGCCCCCCTAGCTACTGACTCACTCACCTCGTGATCCGAGAATCCAAGTGGAACAAACGATGTCAGTTAAAATATTGTACAAACTCATTATAAAAAATAAGTCATTTTTGTACGTGTACCTCTAATTCTGCCGGCGCGGCGTGTTTATTATGTTAGGGATCCAATTTTTTGCTAATTAATTATTTGTAACATTTTCGTGGGTGCAAAATAGATGTTTTTGCAGCGAGTATATTTTCAACAGATGTAAATATGTTATGATAAATATTAAATATATAATAAATTGATTTTTTGCTGCCAGTCCATTATTGACGACCAGTCAGTCTCCTCAAGTTTTTTAATTTTATTTTTACGAATTCTATTTTTATACGAAATACAGTTTATAAAAGGTAGACTACCTAAAACCTGCTAGGTTTTACGTGGTTAATTGTGTTTAATCATCGTGCATTTTTTTAAAAACGCCGTTGCTTATCGCTTTGCGTATATATGTACAACTTACGCCCAAATACTGGAACGCAACTTAAATATAAATGGCGCTTAACTACGTTAATTCCGATTAAATGTACTGGCTAAGTGGGCCGTGCGCTGTTAAGAGCAACTTATTATTTGAATGGCGTTCCAGTATTCGGGCGTTAATTTGTTTAACCGTGTATAGTCCAACTAAACTAATAGATACCATTTGACGTTTCATGTTTATCAACTTTGTACAGGCGTTAGTAATAAAATTTCAATAACACATTTCGTAAAAATATGGAATTGAAATTGTGTGAATTACGCTCATACGAAGTTTTTAAACATAAAATTTATGAAACGTCAAACGGTGCCTATTATTTTAGTTGGGTATTAGTTACGAATGTCGTTTGGTTCAGCCATTATGGACAACACGAACTTTAGAGGTAAATAAAGTTCAAGACTTGATGTCGCGATAGAAACTAATTGGAAGTTTCTTTTACAATGAATGGTGAGACTAGCATGCAGTTCGCTTGATGATAAGCCATACAACTGCTAATGAACAGTAGCAAAACCAAACAACACCTTGAATTACAAAGCAATGCTTGGTATTCCACTGCGCTCGCCACATGAAAATCTAACATTTATATTAAATTTTGACTTGATTACATTTTCGGTTTCAAATGCATTAGAGTCAAAATCTATTCAAAAAATTGTGAATAAATTTTATATCTAATTGTAAGCTAAGTTATTAGTTCGCCTTCTGATTAAGTGCGAGCAATGTGTTCTCGCCCGTGTTTCCTCTCAAGGAATAACAAACATTACAAAGAATATATTGTGTCATGGGGGACAACATTACAAAGTTTTAAATACGTTAAAGACGAAACTCATTCACGATTTTTATTTTTATTTGTATGCTGTAATTTCGCCTTCTGACTAAATCTGACTAAAATGTTCTCATCGCGATTCATTACTGTGTTTTTTCAGGCGCTCAATAATTTTTACTAGAGTTATTGCAAATTTTAAGCTTCATTATTGCTTTATGAATTGTATTGGTATTTATATAAATTATAATATTATTGTTTTGTTTACTTTAAATAAATGACTTTTCGGTCTCACAAACACCCGGACCCGAAAGAAATATTTGTGGATCATACAAACATTCCTCTCGGTGCGGGGATCGAACCCGTGGCCTCGCGTTTCACAGGCGGCGTCTAACCGACTGCGCCACGGAGACTGTCACACACATTACGTATAACCACCGTATAGCCTATTGACGAAATATCATAAATGAGATAGAAACTCATTACAGTAATACGTAATACGAGTATGTTCCTTTTTCACAACCCCTTTTCACCTCTTTTTAAAACATGATCCTTATCCATTCGGCACAGCTTTGTTCTGAAGGTAGATTTGCACACAAATTACAATATGTTTGGAATAATACGCTACACTTCACAATAATTTGTTGTAGTCATTTCATTCTTCTACAGCATTTGCTTTCTTCTTCTTCTTCTTCTACCTGGCGTTATCCCGGCCGGTGCCAGGGTCCGCCTTCCGGCAAATTCTCCTCCATTTCGCCCGATCTTCGGCATCCTCAATAGTAAGGCCATTGACCCTCATATCTTCCTTGACGACATCGAGCCAGCGCTTCTTTGGTCTACCCCGCGCTCGAGGTCCGGGAATATTGAGGCTCAGGCACACATTACCGACGTACTCCTGCGGTTTCCTTAGGACGTGACCATACCATTGCTTTATTTTCTGAAAATATACAAAATGATAACCCTGGATAATGAATAGAAAAATCCAATTCCGACCGAGACCGCAGCTTTATAATTGTACCGTAGTACAACGTACTACGCCACCGAGGCAGTGGTTTGTCCATGTGATCTTTCCATGTCATCCTGCGGTCCATGTGGAATCCTAGGTACTTGACGTAGGTGGATTGCGGCAGTCTGTCAGGGCCCAGGTTACCCCGGTTAACCGGTTAAAGGTTTATGTACTCAAGGTAAATGTGATGTGGTGAGACTTCAGGGCACTTGGTTTTATGCGCCATTTGCTCACCCAAGCATTGGTCATATTAAGTTGGGTTTGCAGCAGTCTGATCGCTACATTTGAGTCACAGTTACAGCTGAGGAAGGCAGCGTCGTCCGCAAAGGTTGCTACAGCAATTTTGGGTGCTTGAGGTAGGTCACGGGTAAATATGTTGTAATCAATTCAAATAAAATTGAAAATTTATTTCCACTACAGAAAATAAAATAAGCAGAGATATTTAACAATCTTTAATTCATTCAGTGAACAAACAAAATAAGACACCCAATCTAATTGGATGAATTTTGCATTTACTTACAAAATGGACGTTAACGAGCATTTGTAACCTTAGCTAAAGCATTTACATTACTGTACACATATATATATATCTTTGCAATTTATAATTAAATTACAATATATCAAAAATTAATTTTTAAGCACCACTTCATAAATACAAGGGCCGATAAGTTCGCAACTTTGTGATACATATTTAATCCTTTTATTTAATTTTAAGCTTCGAATTTGGACGTTTTGTTTCATTCCATGTAGAACATTCCATTACAATTTAGAATTTTAAAATAATAACTCGAAGAAATTTCAAAATATAATATTGTACTTAATTCGAGTTGATCAAACTTTGGTGCGCCATTTAAATTTTTTACATACATACTATTTTTCTTTCAAACTTAATTTCTTTACACATTTTAGATTAAAAATCTAAAAAGAAAACTTTGACATGCCATTGATAGCACGAAGGCTTAAAAACACATTGCCTGTATGCTATAATTTCTATAATAAGTTCTATTACAAATTAATTATTTGATACTCTTGTTTTTAAATGAAGTCATTGGTTAATTTCGATCATTAATCAATTTGACATTTAATTACTTAAAGAACAATTAATTCAATTTACGTCACTTGCTTTACTAATAATGCATAATAAATTTATAAAATTGCTCTTTGTTATCCAAACAGGGTATAATTAATTTATTATGGAATTATAAATAGAAACTAAGTTCAAAACTTATTGGATTAGTAGTACGAACAAAAATAATTTATATCTTGACACATTTATGCATCTAAAAATAGGTTATTATAAAAATATATCTCAATAAATAATTATTTATTAAAAAAACATAATACGGGTAATTTTGAAGCCACTTGTTTTGTGTTCATTTAGATAGTATTATTGTTTAAACATAGTTTTGTATAAAATATTGATCATTTTCGTAAATAAAATATACATAAATTCATTAAACATAATTACAATGATTTTTACAGTTTATAAACATATCTTATGTTTTAATAGTCTAATGATAATGTTGTTTCCACTGTACGTACGAGATAGAATCATTATATTGATTTTCTGGCAACATTAATAGCTCAGTTTTACCTGCATGGCATAATTGTCTTAAAGAAAATCTTCTCTTATTTCGTTTTAGTTTTAATGACTCAACTAAACTGACTTATTTCTCTCCGTCTTTTTCACTCTAAATGTATCAATGTTATTTCATCAACTATAAATTGACTTATTTGCTTTTTATTTATATTTGTTAAGAGAGATTTAATGACCAATATTCCACATCATCATTAAATGTCGGCATCCTCAAATTCTCAAGTTTTGGTTTGATAAAATTTAAACAATAGATATACGATAGCAAAACTCGATGTGTCCAGTAAAAGCCACAGGTGGCTAAGCCCACCGGGCTATATTCAAATTGAATAAACCTGATTTCATTTAGAAGTTTCACACTCGAAAACATTTTAGAATTGAAACATGTTGGGTAATTTTAATTGTTCCGAATTTACCATAATTATGCTTTGTAAGTATCTTGAGTGGAATTTTGTTTTCCAAAAAATAAAAAGAAAACATATTCTCTTTACATCCATAAATACACCCAACATCTGTTTATAGTCCTAGCTTCACAGATATCACAAGTCTGAGTTATGGATATCAAATTAAAACAAACAACTATACTTACAATTAATTTTAAATCATAAAAACTTCGGTTAGTACCTGCAGCCGTCAAAGGTCGTCAAAGTCGTCTGTTTCAAAGGCGAATTAATTATTTACGCATTTAATTTATAAGATTTGTTGATGAAAGTATTGTTTTTAGTTTTACAGAAAAAAATACTGTAAAATCTCAAAATTAATAAATTAAAAAAATGGACAGTATCCAAAAGTGGTCTATATATTCAATAATTATATTATTTTTAACTTAACCAAATGTTATAAAACAACATTATCAATAGACCGTCGACGTATATATGTACAATATACAAACAACAATAAAACCAGTATAACTAGAACGGTAACAATGAAGCTATCACAATGAATTAAAGCTCAAACGATGATTGCGACACTAAATTATTATGACGCATACGATGTTCTTAAGCACCTTATATATAATGAGGCTGTTTCATAACAATTATAATCAGAGTTAGGAAGTCCACTGCCAAATAAAGGCTTCCTTCACATATATTCCTCGCGAGTTGTTGCTTCCAAAATTCAGCGTCATTCTATCACCTACATCCGGTTTCTTGTACATTTTATCTTCCATACTGGAAATTATAAGGCGATTTCCTTATATCATATTTTTGTTGTAATAAATTAAAGATACAATTTAATTTCACACAACAGATTAATTATCTATTTTACAACCCGTTGTTTGTAAATCTCAAAGAAAATAATCTAAGGACTGCTGCTAAAGGAAGCTATATTGACCTCTTTAACATGTCGTTTTGAAAATATTTTGCCTATGTTCAGTAGTGGCACACTACACTTATACCTGCAATAAATTTCTAATGTCCCAATTACTTGGAGTTTCTCGTAATGGGAATAGCATAACATAAAAGTCATAATTAATTATCGTGTTCTGACAAATGTTTATATATTTAAAGCTTCATATACTGAAAGTATTCTGACTGGCTTAATGCCTAGGCATTCTCTCAGTCTACTTTAGGGTTGTGGAGAAATGAAGGACATCAGGTGTAAAAATAGATTATAAAACACATTTTGTATGTTTACACAATGCAAGTTTTTTATATACTTAGTATAAATGTATTTTCGAGGCGAGGAAACATCACATTGTAAATGGGACTGAATATATTGTTAAAAAACAGCCTTTCGTTAAATTGTACTAAATTATCTATGAGCACCTTATACCAATATGTCAAATTAACCAAATAAAAACTACTTTAAAATCTCACAATATTTAATTCATTATGTTGGAATATATAATTATTAAAATGCGTCCCGTCTTTATAAGAGATTAAAATTACATATTGTCGAATTGAATAAATGCATGGCATATCAGGTAATATTTAATAATAATGATATGTTTAATTGTGCATCGTTCGTAGATTTCCGTTTATAAAAAGTTTCACCCTTAATTTTTTATTTATAAAAGTTTATATTATTTGTTAATTACTTTTCCGTCCTCGGATTATTTACTTTCGCTCCTACATACATTTAAATTTAAATGTTCTGTGCATTTATTTTTAAATTCATTTTTATTATTATTTAAGCGATAATTTAAAGTTTACAATAAAGGCCAATTATTATTGTTCACTAATATTACTCAGCTAATTT
Source organism: Hyles euphorbiae (assembly GCA_023078785.2). NCBI lineage: Eukaryota > Metazoa > Arthropoda > Insecta > Lepidoptera > Sphingidae > Hyles > Hyles euphorbiae. The sequence continues at coordinate 2,699,024 of CM041041.1, read as the reverse complement.
CTTGAAAATTCTTCAGCGTCTATATAAAAAGATAATAAATTGTTGGAAATCTTGGTCCAATTTCTACACAGTAGCTTGAATACATTTAATTTTACAATAAAACATATTCTTAATCCAATTATTTGTTGTTGGATTATTGTTGTCTACAAAAGTGTACATTTAACCCATAAAGGCTTTAATCCCTTAACACGTCATTCCTTTGATATGGAAATTGCCTTTGATCCTTTAAAACCTACATCATGTGATAAATGCGAGATATTTTTATCTCATACATTGCGTTGTCATTTGTAAAATAAAAACACATATTTTTATTTTTTGCCCTAGATTCCTAATCTTGTCCAGCCCGTAATATAACATTTCATTCCATTATTTAAAAACTTCATATATTATTCATATAATTGTGTTTTATATCACATTTGGCGAACTCTCATTGTTGTCTCCAAAGAATAATCTAATCCGCTCACATACCCATCAGTGCCACTCCTTTAAGCCAGGATTGATAATGGCATATCATAATCACATCAAGAACTAAAGCGCAGAAAAAGTCTAAAAATGTTTGAGTTGTCACATGATCGAAATAATTAATGACTTAAAAATTAAACATTGAAAATGATTTTTAATTTCCCCCAGAAGGAAAATGGGAAACAAACTCATTATTTTATCTCCACATTCATTACCAATAGCTTAGGTTTCATCCAAAATGTTTTAATGCTTCTCATTTCAAAAAAAATTCTAATAGGCCAATAATTCAATGCTTCCCATAAAGAATTACATCATAGAATAGGGACGACTTCATCAATAGTCATAATATTCCTATTTGATCAAACTTCGAACCAATCTCATGCAATATTTGCAAACATTGAGGGTTTGTTTGTATAATCTTATTTGGACAATTACTACTTCACTTTCATAAAGTCGCAAAAACCATTAAGAAAATTAGTATGCCAGAGTATACCATGTCATACGATCGTCTTTAAACACATCTCCATTTTTTGGAGAACTTGTCATATCCTCAATCATAATCAGACCTTAAAAGTCGGATTAATCATTATTACATTCTCTTCAGAGGCCGACATAACAATTCCAACCAAAGACCATAAAGGTCACATACACGTACTAGAAAAATAGCATAGGTACTGTGTACTCTAAGGCTTTTTGGTTATGAAGAGGCTTTGGTCTTCAGAAGCAGTACCGGCCAATACATGGTGACGAATAGAAGGAACAGGGCGGGGAACACCACTCGGGATAGTTTATCTATCTCCCTCCATAGAACCCGTTCTTGTCCAGTATCGGCGTCTACCCAAGCAACCTGGAAAAAACATATTTAAGTCGTAAGAATGCTTTATTGATGTCTTTGTTCGCGTCAGTTTTGGGCGTTGGGAAAACTCGTTCTCCCAACCGAACTTTAAAACAGCTGAAACTACTGAATGCGGGCTGCTTTTAACTTGTCGCATGGAATCTTACGGAAGAATCTGTGGAATCTTTGGAGTTTTCAACTTTTGCGGCTAAAGATAACGGTGTAAAATATACGGCTCTGACTTGATAATGGTTCAATTGACAGGGGTGGTTGAGGGGCTTAAATTCCTATATATCATCGAAGAATTTTTAATTGTTACAGGCAATTATTTTTAAGGATAGACTTCCAAGCTATTTTTATTAAACTAACATGATATGTTAATTACAATGCATCTAGTAATAATTGCGTTTCACTGTTTTTTACATGAGTGTAATAAAATTATTTAATTATTCTTAAAAAGTATTTGATTCGGATAGTTGATGATGATGATTTGAATTTGATTTATACAACGTTGATGCGACCGATAGGCATTTCTTTAAACTGCATATACTAGGTACCATTTTGAAGCTCTGTACTAAAAATCAATTAAATAGGAGCAGTTAGTTTAGTCATAAATGTTTTTTTAAGTTTTTGCCCCATTTGAACACGATGTAGCTTTTCTAACAGCTGATTACACCTAACGCATGGTCATTCACCTTAAAACGATAGATCGTACTAAAATCTGCGCGTTGTTGCCGCTCTTACACAAGTCACACAATAATAAGTACACGACAATAACACGCGCCGCGCGCGACGTTGCCAATTTGTTATCTATTCGTATCTACAGGTCAATGAAATTAATTTACACAGGATGGTTGCGTTTTACTCTTATTTGGAAGCTATTTAGTTTGTTTGGAACAAACAAAATCTCATTTTTGGTATTATTAATTTTTGTGCCGTGCCGAATTCATACCAAGGACCTATAGCATACATAGTGTAATTTAACGCCCATCGGTCGCATCAACGTTGTATATATAGCAAAGACAGCTAAAAATACTTGGTTACCTGCAATATGCTCTGACGTCTCTCAACGCCGACTACATGGGGAGTGGTGGCAGAAGGTGCTGGATGCACAGCAGGCGTTGCCGCTGGAGGGGAGGTGGGGGAGGTGAGGTCCACCTTCCGACACCGCACCCCGCTGTTGTCCCACGCGGCTATGGTGCCACATGACCCCTTGTCCCCGTTCAAACGCTGCAAGAAACGGCGTATCTTTGTTTCAATGATTTACGTTCTGTATACCGATGATGGGGGTAATTTAACAGATCTCAATGTTTTTGTATGTGTTCTCAATATTTTAAGATTGTCATGAAATGGATTTTTTTAACTGAAGCTACTTTTCATTATTTTCCTAGTTACTTTTTTTGGTATTGGTAGAGGAAGTGATTACATTGAAAGTTCGCTGCCTTTCATTAACTAAGAGGGAATAATAACAATTTACTGAACAGGACTACTCATAAAATACTATATTTTTATTTAATGAATTGCTTTGATTTTGATTTGTATTCAGTGTGGTACTAAAATAATTGACGAAAGTCATATTTGTAGCCATTATGCAGGCAGATCATAGAGCTCCTATGAACCTATGTATTACAACCTTGTAACCTATGTATCAGAAGTGAAATAAATGATTCATGATTTAGAATCTACTATAAACTCGATAAACTTATACTTTACGTGGTAACAGTAGGTAGTTGCCATATAATAATAATTAAAGATATCGGTGTAAAATTAGCTGTAGCAACCCAAGTATTTCACTAATTTCTCTTAGAGCTTGGTAAGTACTTGGCTATCTAAATTTACTTTCTTGCAGTCTGTTTATCTAGTAACTTAGTTTCTTACGATCGTAGTTCTCATTATATTCTCAGACTTTATTAACTTTTGGTATAATAAATAATTTATTTATTCTGTACTACTTAGCTGAAAGTTTTTGAACTCTAGATTATATAATTTTCTCGGCTTGTTACATGGATTTGGATGAACCCCTGTGTGCTCTAGGCACACAACAGTTTGCGCGTGTATAAAATTAACTTTTTCTTGTAAGTGGGTTTTCAATACTTATTTTTTCATGCCGTAAGTAAAAATGGTTTGAGTCTTAATGACCAAGTGATGATTGATGTGAACCCTTCTAGCCTTTCTAGGAACATAATTAATTTTATGTAATAATTTTCTCCGAGTCGTGTCCATTCCCCATGGACAGTTCAATTGTCACAAATCGAAAAGCAAAACTATGTTGTATTATCAGACTTGCAAAATAATTAGGGTCTGCGGATTACGTATATGTTTTATAAGACATCTGAAGCGATGATGATTTTTCTTTCAAAGATACAAAAATATTTAGTCGATCATGTAAAAATAATTACCACTGGTATGATCCTGGGCATTGACTCCTGCATCTTGGTTTTATTCATCTGGTACTGTTTGTCAAGAACCTTCACCACAACAAACTCTCCGAGAGCGGCAAACACGAACATCATGCAACCCGCCATCCATAAATCCAGGGCCTGATGGAAAATTGGCTTCATTATTAAATTGATCTTATTTGGTTATAGTTCAGGGCTCAGTCTAAAATTGTGCATTTAAGGTTACGAGCCATATTAAAGCCATATTGACTTCAAAATGTGAAAGATTTAAATCGACTTATATGGTACACGCAACCAGGCTGAAAAAATCTTAGGTAGAAATTTCATATGATGGACGGATGATATCTATTAAGGCTATTATTATGAAGTTGTTGGTAAAAGGCGCTTTGGGTAGTTCAGTTTGGATATTTTTGATTGAGCCCTATGCTTCGTATTGGATTTCTTGTAGCTGAAAATGATTCACGTAAAATGACAGTGAAGGAACTATGCATTAAGTCTAATAATACCAGTACAAAAAGGTAAAAAATCGTACCTTAACATAAGCCACTGGCGGAATATCAGCTCTCAATCCGGTGAACATGGTGACCAAAGTCAACATGCAAGTGACAAGTAGAGTAACTCTCCCAGGAATGGCATCCAGGTCCAACCAGAAGCTGAACCAGGACAGCATCACGACGAGGGAGGATGGAGCAAAAGTCTGGATGAGGTGGTGACCAATCTGCCTCTCGAACTTGAAGTACACCACCAGTCTTGAGTAATTACCTGCAACAAAATAACCAGTTAATTTGAAGAAACAATGATTGCGTATATGTGGCAGGTTAATTGAGAGTTTAATAAATGGAGTTTTATTGCTCTTGTTTATGGCCAGGCGCGAAGCTTCATTTCAGTCGAGAGACGTGGTCATCTCATTTTACTCGATGGTAAAAATGAAGGTCCAAAAATTTTTAACGTAGAGATATATCACTTTTTCTTGATTATTTGTATCAGGTTTTATTCCTTCTTTAATTTACTTTAATTTGGTAATTCTTATACATTGCAGTTGCATTTTTCTGGTGTAACATTATAAAAACTGTTGAATTCGTTATTTTGTACAACTGACCACGCAGTGAGTATGATTCTTAGTATTTGACATATTAGACACCACGCTTGCACTGTCATTTATCAAATTACAGACCAATGTTAGACCAAACTACAAATTCATTGCTATATGTTGTTTAAGAAATGGTCAAATTCAACTTTTGACGAAGCGCCAGGTTGTTTAGATATTAAATAACTTTTCATATTTATTCTGAGGCTATAAAAGGCATGAAAATACATCCTCCTCAAAAAATTTGTTGAAATAATTTACTTTGATTACTTTACAGCGTTCGTGATCACGGGGCGGACTACAAACGCTAAAAAAAAACTTTATTTCAATTTGTAACATTCGTAACAAGTCTAAGAAACCACGGAACTCCTACTATGTGTGACAATGAACGAAAACCATTAAGTTATCCGCTTCCTGTAACATTATTTCTCTGGAATAAAAAATACGCATGGCCATTTCTTTTTACTGTTCATTTTCTTACAATATGTTCTTTAGTTTAATAGTAGCATAGAGCTATTCATCGGTGACATAATATAGTCATCAGTCCCTGGTCTATTACGTCGGTTTGCTCGAATAAAATTCTGAACACAAACCCGGCACACATATGGAAATTATTTTCGTCCCATAATTTTAGAGGCAAAATATGTATGTGTATATTTTAACAAAATGTAGACGGTAAAATTAATTTCGTATATGATTAAACGACGGGTCGGCTGGCTGGTTTACCTTTGTAACTTATCCAAGCCCACGAAATTATACGGACAGAGAATCGTATATAGGTACAGGGTATATCAAGATTACTACCGAAAACGTGGTGGTAGTTGTAGGTGTAGAAACGAGATTTGTTTTTTTGGTATTTTTTAAATTTTATGTATTGATTGTAACTCCGTAGTTTTTGCTAAAATAATAAAATAAACCAATGCATACCTTAGGGTCTTTAAAAATAAAAGGGTGTACACTGTACACTATTATTTTAGAAAAATCTATGTATTTACCGCCCAAATACGACGATAGGTAATCGTCGCTTTTCATTATAAAATTGTTAGTTGCATTGTGTCTGAAGTCACTAAAACTACCACCCGGCTTCTTTTTCTGTAGCAGTCTTAATATACCCTGTAAAACATCCCACCCTAGAAATAGGATACATATATATTTTGTGGTTTCACGTATAAGCTTATATTGTATAATAGGATTTACGAATATGCTATTAAATGAAACTTCAAAGTCCATAACTCGATTTACACAAAAGATTTTTCAAGCTGAATTTATGCTCTAGTACGAGTAATAAAGGAAAATTTTCAAAGTTCTTTGTTAGCAATGTACAATCGAAATATAAGGAAATTACTGCTGCTTTGATGAGTGTTTTTCAAACTTGCATTATTAGTGTTTTAAAAACTAATATTCTAGACTAATAATTTTATAACCTTAATAATAAAATCGACGTAAACATTTAAATGAAATTTTGGAAGACACGTATTACTTTTATTTTGACAATATAAGTACTCTAAAATATATATTTGCCACACGAACGTCTGAGTCAGTACTAGAATTAAAACCGTGCTATTTCATCACAACATACTTTACCAACTAACGCCGTATAACATATAATATATAAAAAAAAAAAAAAATACAAAGTCACCAAACTCCTATTTATTTTATTTTTAAATAATTTTATTGCTAACTAGTACGTATCTCTAAAAGTGTTGATCCAGGTTACAAGGGCTGCAGTTGGGCGTAATGGTGGGATGATCTGTCCCACACATTTTCATCTCAGCCGAAACGTGTCTAGAATCATGATTGCTCTAACCACAAATACAGTAGGTGCATGTGAAATCCACAGGCGAATGAATCACAGCTTTTGCGGACCGTGTGGTAATCAAATGCATTTGATGAAGGATTTCGCAGTTGATGATGCTGGTTTTGCGTTAATTATTAATATTTAAGCTTAGTATTAAATTTACTAATAGGTTATATTTTTGCCTAATTCAAAATATTATGGGTGAACAGAATTAATATTGAAAAGGTAGAATAGAAAATTTATTAAACTGTCAACATTAATTGCAATTATTAGGAATTTAGAATGCCTAGAATGTTTTCATTTTGATATTTGCTAAAGAAATTAATGCAATAACAAATTATTTTGAAATAATAAATATTAGCGCAGTAAGATTCTAATAAAAAGATACAAATATGTTAGATGCCTCTCATGCTTTAAAATATATGTTAAATTCATGACTGTACTTAAGAACAACGTACAATAAATATTCCTTCTCAAATCGATAGCAATAATGCCGTCAAAAGGCAAAAAAAAAAGAAATTAAATAATTGTGTATTGACTCTTAAATTACATTAACATCTGTATGAATTTAGGCACAGATTTAAAGTATGTTATAGTTATAAAAAAGACATTTCTTTTTTATTCCATTTCCTTTCATTATTTTCTTTTTTTTAATTATAAATTCTTAGTATACGTTTACGTGTATTGTAAAACAAGGATTCCTTAATGTACCTGCGTTTCTGGTCATATTGTTGAATTTGCGTTGAATTGTGTATCATACTTACTTTTGTTATTAATTTTTGTGATAGTTTATAAGTAATAGTGTGATAAAGAAGTATAATTGCGTTACTTTTGCGGAGTATATAAGTTACTTCACAATCAGACTGGTAACATGATGCCCGAGAGCAAATACAAATTAAATATATAAAGGCACAAACTTGGCAACGTTCCTAGTCCCTAGAGCTATCAAAGGCCGTTAAATAAACTGCGTGCAAACCCTTGGGCGAGATAACAGGGTCACAATCGGCACGTTCAAACAGCAAAAACCTACATAAGAACCACGTGAAAGAAAAACATAATCGTACTGTTGTTTTAGTTCTGTTTTTGTGAGACTATATATTTCTACAAGCGGTCGGACCCAGCTTCGCCCGGATGCAGATAGTTTTTTAGTCCAGTGTTGATGTGGCAACAACATATTATTTTGCATACTAACTATATTTTCCGTGCGCCGTCGACAATATTTCCCGCCCGTTATATCCCGCTCAGTCCCGTCTCATTCAGTCTAATGATGAAAAGCATTCAATCCTGTCTATTAATTATTCGAATTTGAAAGAGAAGAAAATATGTATATTTGGTTTCCTGACTCATCCCACGGGAACACTACATTTTTCGGGATAAAATGTAGCCTATGTATTAACCCAGGGTGTCAGTTATCACTATACCAAATTTCATCAAAATCTGTTGAGCCGTTTTTGCGTGAAAGAGTAACAAACATCCATACTCACAAACTTTCCCCTTTATAATATTTCTAAGGGTATAATAATTATGTGTGTTGTATCGGAGTTATTATAAATTTATTGCCCACAAGATTATGATGGTACGATTGAAATCAATGTTATTAATATTTTATTAAGACGTTGCAGGACGTGATAAAATTTTCGCAGATTTACTGACGTAGGTGAACGATAGATCCTAAATTTGAAAGTTATCAGAAGAGTGCGAACAGAAAAATATGTTTGTAATAACAACGAATAATTAGTTTATTGTAGATCCTTTTATCGTAACTATTTATAAAATATAATATATAAGAATGCTTTATATTAGTGTAATCAAGTTATTTAATAAAATATGATATATTAAATTATTTGAAGTCTTGTGATATTAGAATATTAATTGCTATTGCTTTAAATATGCAAATTTTACTGAAGAAGACTATTTACGACCGGTGGATTTTGATAAAAAATATTTTAACGTAATGCCAGTTATAATTAAAATCTTAACAATGCTCATTTTATTTTTAATTAAAACTTTCGAAAACTATTATAAATTGTATCAGAGAATGCTTTAAAACTTCAACTACAAATAATGTTGTAATGCTCTCATAGATCGAGTTTGTGTCGCATTTGTGATTTTTATAATTTGATTATAAGTGGTAAGAAAAATATTATAAACCTATTACTGAACGCCTAAAAACATGAAAAATGTAAATGATTGTATTAGTAAAAGATTAACCACGTAAAAATCTAATATAAAAGCACTCAGGAGTTGAGTGCGTGGTGGCCTGTTGGTAAACGGACCAGGGGCCCTACTATATTCATCGAACGAACGAACGAACGAACGAAGGACCCTACTATATTCAACGAAACGAAGTTCGAAACTTCGGACAAACGAAGTTTTTTATACGATACGAATGTATATATATAACGTACACCGTAACTATAAGTCTATGGTTACGACCATAAATCAATAACGACCATAAGTTTTATGTAGGTACATTCGTATCGTATATAAACTTTGATCATCCGAAGTTTCGAACTTCGTTTCGTTGAACATAGTAGGGTCCTTCGTTCGTTCGTTCGTTCGTTCGATGAATATAGTAGGGCCCCAGACGCGGCTGCCAACATGTTCACGGTGGTCGCGGGTTCAAATCCCAGGGCACACCTCTGACTTTTCGGAGTCATGTGTGTATTGATAGTCAATCACCACGCACTAAAACGGTGAAGGAAAACATCGTGAGGAAACCTGCATACCATAGCGATTCATAAGAATTTATATGGTATGTAAGTCCGCCAACCCGCACTAGGCCAGCGTGGTGGACTATATGGCCTAACCACTCTCAATCGTACTCTCGATTGTAGAGTAGGCCCGTGCCCTGCAGTGGGACGTATATGGGCTGATCCAGATAGGAGTTGAAAACGTGGCTTATTGAACAAAGGTGTTGAATATTCGGTTCTCAACCGAAATTAGCAATTAATCGTTGATGAAGATATGTATTGAAATTTTAAATGTATTTTTAATGAAAAATGAACTGTTATAGACGTAAAATTGATTGCCTCGCAAAAGGAGACAAGATTGATCAAACGAAAAAAAGTTATCAATAGATTGCGAGTTTTTTTGCGAAAAGATTTTTAAAGTATTTACTGAGTTAAAGTCATTGGATTCCTCAATTTTAAAATTTTATTTACATTTTATAAGTTAAATGTAGAGGCATAAAGTGATTAATAACATAAATAAATTATAATGATGCAATTTTACTTGTTAATATTAAAAAAATGGACACATATAAAACGCATTAATAATTGAAAATAAAATAATAAACAGCATAAATAAATAAAAACATAATCAAGACTAATGCATACCACCTTTGTCGATCATGAATCCGTTGGTCTCTTCCAATCGAAGCGGTTCTCCTATGTGATACTGCAGCAGTTTCAGTTCAGGGTTTATGGTGACACCAGCTTCGCCCCAACGAAATCTTACTTTCTGATTGCTGTACGAGACTGAAAAAAAAATCTCACATAAATAATTATAATAAATACACCCAAAAGTCACATACATAGTCTTGACCCCACACTAAGGTCGAGTCTTGTGTCGTGGATATCAGGAACTACGAGAGACTTTTCAGTCTCACAAACACCCAGACCCGAAACAAAAGCTTGTGGTTTACACAAACATTTGTCACGATGTGGGGATCGAACCCGCGGCCTCCGGTTTCACAGCCAGCATCTAACCAAATGCGCCACGGAGGCTGTTGAAAAAAATGAACAAAACTTTGCTTAAATACGATTTTTAATGAGCAGGTCAAGGACATACTAAATAATCTCGAATAAGGTGTGAGGGCTGGAATTTGAAGTGAGTGAAAGAAAGACTTGAAATTTGAATGAATTATAATAGTAAGATCCAAGGCTTGTGTTCATTCACTGTCTTTTTGAAGACCTTCCGAGGCTATTAATGCATCTGGAAGTTGGTATATCGTATAGCTTACAAGAAACAAAGAAATGTAAAATATTTTGCTCACAGCTCTCAATATAGATGGGACACGACTGTATGTCCATGGGGTAGAGTTGGAATTCCATCTGACACGCGATGATCGCGTGCATCCTGGCCGAATATCTCACCGTCTGGTTTCTGTACAGCGTTACTGATGAGAATTTGTGCGTCAGCTCTGCTATCTCTGTGGACAAATTGATGTATATTAATCACAAGTGTCGAAGTCATGTGTGTATGATGGTAAAATTCGTGAGGGAACCTGCATAATATTTTTTAGAGTCCCGGATGCCAAAGACACTTTTCCTCTCCCCATAATTTTTCTTCCTCCCCTGCCGATTTGATGGGCCAGCACCACATACATGATCCAAGCGTCGCGTCGTCCATGGGTGGAAGCGATCACTTACCATCAGGTGACCTGTTTGCTCGTTTGACGGATCTATGCAATAAATAAAAAAAGACTTTTAGATAGCCCTGGACTTCCTGAGGCCAAAGAAAAAGAAAGAGGGAGATAGAGAGAACTGTTCGCACAATTATCGTTTAAACAAGTAGAATACTTTGTATACTTGTTTTAAATTATGTATGTCAGCGAGCGGGCTCCATTATACCCACATGTACTACAGAACGAATTGATGTTTTGTGATTACCCTAACTTTTTATGACCATGTGCATTCAATGCAATTCCTCAAAGAATAATGTAGACTGCTATTTTGGTGCTTGTGGAGAAATTCAACATTAATGTACTACTTTTAACTACTATAAGGCATATTTATGAAGTTGATAATTCATTGAATAATATTATACTAGTGGTCGCCTAGCGGTCGAAATTCGACCAAATCAAGAAGAGAAAAAGTTTTTACCTGTATGATGATGTTGTTATTCTGATAATTCGTGCACATTTAAATGTACGTATCTCTCAAAATTAGTTATATATCCTGAAGTATATGCAATGACTAAAATCGTAAACTACATTAATTGCTTTAAACCAGCAATAGCAAAATATATATTTTTCTGTACCTGAATGTTGTTATTGCAGATTGCTGCTACAGAACTTTCTTTATACATATAATTAATGATAGCGCTCAGTATTTCACGTAGTATTCGTCAAATAAATCTTTTCTGTTTGATATTCAACAAAACCACAGTAAACATTTTTTTCTGATTGACATTCAACTACATATGTCTATAATAAAGCAAAGAAACAATTTGACCAAAGAGTATGTATACGTGTACAAATACTTGTGTATGCGTGTGTCAAATGCATGCTGGTTTATTTATTGATTTAATGTACTTTTTATGCATTATTATTAAAATCTTGTTTTATATTACATTTAATATTAGGCTTAATATTAATATTATTGCCTCATTTAAAATTAATATTCTCTTTTAATATTAATATTATTACCTCATTAGGCAAATAAAACCTTTTTTTGATATGTCTATGTGAGAAGAACAAAATGAAAAAGAAAAGAAACAATTTGACACCAGAGTATGTATACTTGTGTATGGATGTGTGTGTGAAATGCATGGCAGTGTGTGTAATGTTTTATTTTTTGATTTAATGTACTTTATAAGCATTATTATTGAAAAATATTAGCATTCTCCACTTCTCCTACACATAAACTATAAGTGTGCCAAATTTTATGCTCCTGCGTCCGCGCAATTTTCGTAAAAAGGGATCCAAAGTTTTTGCATCACGTATATATAGATTAATATGGAATCGATTTTTATTTTTGAAACTTTAATGGATTTTTGATTCATGGTATTTTCAGGTGATTATTATTTTATAGCTAACAACATTGTGTGAAACTGAATTTTGTGATCTGTGGTCAAATTAGGCAGATATTCTGACAAGTATGCTGAATGTATAGGCTTTCGATTCTCAACCTATTGCGGATGTGATTTTTTCAAATAAAGTTTGTTCGGACCTCAGGACATCTCGTCACGATTTTTTAATGTCAAGTCTCGATGCATGCAGATAATCTAATATCTATTGGCGATGGCGAAATTTGGAACTACAAATAAAATTTCAATATATGTATATATAACGTCGTTTAAGATATGTTGTATATTATAAACAACCAGCATTTATTCTCGTAATCTAATAGTTTAATTTACATATTAAATGCATTGAAATTTGATGAGAGAAAACTAATTGTTTTTTTTTTTACTACAACGCATTAACGTAAAACTATAATTTAAATTCGTCTACAACTCAAAAGATAGAAGAACATTACATTTTAATCCTTAGATTACAAATAGTCTTACACTTCAGCTACATTTATTCACATTTTACAATAAGAAGCTAAAGTTTGATCATCTGAATTAAGTTTCCATACAAAATCAACGTTTTTCTTTACGTTTGTTGTAAAGTTAAACATTTCAAAACTTATTTTTTAAGGCCAAATTGGCTTAGTGATGAGAATACACAAAGAAACAATATTTTTCGATTCTTTAAGAAGTTTTTAAGACCAGCCGTGTCATTTGGCATTATTAAAAATGACTCAGTAAAAAACAACGCCACGAGTGTTGCGTTGAATATTAAACGAATTCAGGGGTCCCAAGATTTTAAAATTCCAACAAGTCCAGTTATTTTCCTTAGATTAACATTTTTTTCCTTATTGTGTCAACACCGTCACACCTGGAAAATGGGATTCGAGGTTGCGAGTACTGAAAAATATATATTTTTACATACATACATACATAAACTCACGCCTATATCCCAGAAGAGGTAGGCAGAGGTGCCAGGACACCTACATTTCGCCTCGTATGTTCCGTCCCACGATGTGATAGGTGGCGTGCCTATCTCCATATCGGGCACAAATTCCTGACTCTGGGCTGATAATGAATAGAAAAATCCAATATCACTTTGCCCAACCCGGGATTCGAACCCGAGACCTCAGTTTTGTAGCCGTATCGTAGTACAACTACGCCACCGAGGCAGTCGCCATTAATTGTATAAAAAATATATATATTTTATACAATTAAGGGCGAGACGAAAATGAACGAGCAATTCTTCTAATGGTAAGCGATACGACCGTTCATGGACAGCAGCAAAACTAAACAACACTGTGAATTATAAAGCTATGCTTGGTATTACACTGCGCTTGCCACCTTGAGATATAATGTGATAAGTGTCAATATGTCCAGTAGTTACTGTCGCTACTATGTCCTTCAATCAGAAACACAACAGTGCATTTACACTGCTATTTGACGGCAGAAACAGATATTGTGGTGGTATCTACCGAGGCGGCCTCTCACATATGAAAAACCTACCAGTAAACACTTAAAACTTTTAAAACATGTGACAACTTATCTTCTTTGTATATTGATATCTTAACCCCTTCTTGCAGTATGAAGATATACTTTTTCGAAATTACACAATTCAAATAATAGTACAAGTGGTAGCCTTATCACACTAGGTAATTTTCTTAGATGATGATGATGATGGGATACGCAATCTACGGCGAATATGGTATAAAAATCATAATTTCAGCCATAATATGAAGTCCACTGCTGAACATAGGCCTCCCCTGAGGATTTCCACATCGACCTGTTGGAAGCGGCCTGCTTCCAGCGACTTCCTGCATACTTATTACTTAGTCAGGTCGTCCGTCAACCTTGTAGGCGGGCGTCCGACATTTCGCTTGCCTGTACGTGGCCTCCACTCTAGAACCTTTCGGCCCCAACGGCCATAGGTTCTGCTATGTGCCCGGCCCACTGCCACTTTAACTTGCTAATCCCATGGGCCATTAAATTTATTATAATCATTTATTTGCCTTCTATATATCGTTGGCATTTGTAAATTAATAAACTTTCAAAAATGAAGCGAAATACCCCAAAAACGTTTACGTTAGTAAGTCCGTTTAAGACTATTTTAATAATATTTAAAATGTATTAAATTCTATCAGTGCATTAACCAAGTATTATCTTTTAAGCCTTCACATTCCTGTATTTTAAAAACCACACGCCTCCAGTGGCTTTTATTTACATTAACATTGCATGGTTGAATATTTTATCAGAAATTATGAGAGTAATTTTCCACACGGGAATCTCGGAGGCACATTATTACAAACATTTTCATAACGCTTGTATGTAGTTAAGCTATATGAAGTTTGTTTAATTAAACTCAGAACATTATTTTTTATATATTCATGTTACAACAACCTCTTGATGCAATTATAAGGTCTTGGATGAGTATCAACTGCGAATTGTGAGATTTTTTGTGTTTTTCGGTTGGAAGTTTTATTATTGTGTATGCCTGTAAATATAAGATCAGGGTCGGCAACCTTATGAGTCGGAGGAGCCAAAAAATACAATTTACAAAATTTCAAAATGTTTTGGAGAGCCACATTATTGTTAAATGACTGTGACGACGTCTGTCCCTGGCGTGGGTGCGGTAAAAAACGAGGACAAGTGGTTGAGAGAGAGGGCGAAATGGCGCCTAATCCTTATTGATAGATTTAGAAATATTTTTAATGGGTGTAGTTTAAATAAATAATATTGGCGTATAGAACTTAAGAGCCGTAGCTTAACATCCAAAGAGCCAAAGGTTGCCAACCCTTGGACTAAACCTTTCAAGATGATTCCAAGTGTTGTGCCTGACGCAAAACAAATGTGAAATATCTTTGCACTCGCCTCACATTCAACTGTGCAAAAAATTAATAATATATGCACGATTATTTTACACTGCTCCGGTAATTGGTTTGTTGATTTTAAGTTTATCCTTTTGGAATATGTTTAGAAGGGAAATAAAAGCGTTTGACGCGTCGCAAAGTTTTGCATAAAAAGCATCACTGCCGCGGAACGGATGATTTGTCAAATCAGTCGTCGTCGAAATGCCTTGGAGCATGGTGCTCCTGGGAAATAAAGTTAAAATACAGATTTGTGCTATTTTATCTTGCAGTTCCAATACTAAAGCGTTGAATATCAATAGAGGAAGAATTTAGTACCACTATTAAACCCGATTTTATTGATTTTAACCTTTGTTTCCAAAAATTGCGGTTCATAATTACGACATTTTGAAGAATTCGATAATATGATAGACGACTAATCAAAAATATACATTTCTGATTACTCTGTACTTACAATGCACGCGAATGCCAAGTTCCTACGCAATGCATACGGCTCATTTAAGTTATGTCAAATTCGAAATTTGTCACATGTCACACAGTGTTGTAGTCATGTACATAATAACAATGAAAAATCAAAACCACTGAAGCTATTGACTCAAAAAAATCATATAGATATAGATACAAATTAAAATTAACTTTCAATATTTGATATTGTTGTCTCATTTATTTTCCGTCTATCAACATAATACTAATTAAATAACTGTATCAGGAAAAAACATTAAGCATATCGATAAAATAAACTCCGGTCATATAACAAAAACATATTTCCACAATTTTATCGATAATTTAAATCGACTATGTGACTATGTGTTTCGAAAACGACGACGCTGGTTTTCATACAATTTGACGGCTAATGCCTTTCTAACCATATTCAACTGTTCTGTGATACGAACGATAATTTCAATTATCGGCACGCCTTATCCAGTTATCCCTTAGTCGATTCACCGCTTTGATTACTATCAAGGACATAGCTGAAGCTACACAGATTGAAGTTAGTTCGAAATTCGATTTGGTAGGTATAATAATAGGTCCTGTAATTTTATATCACAATGCTACAGCGTCTGTTATTAATTTGCGCTATTAATATACTTGGTAATTGGCAATTTAACACTTTAATATGGTAATAATGGTTGTTAATTGTGCTATATGTAGCTCGAAGTTCACCGAAACTTATCAACTTAACAACAATTGAGTGTAAGGAATGAACGAGGAGCAATGTTAATCAAGGTTACACAGCCAATAATCATGTAGTTAGTATTAGTGTGGCTTCTGAAATAGGTCGTGAGATTAAACAAGACACATCATTAATTGGAAATTTGCCTGTAAAAGATGTTGTAATAAGTAAACGATCCATCGAACGAAATTGATAAAAACATGCATCGAATATTGAAAATGACAATTTGAGGTGTGACATTTGTACTATCGAAATATTTGCATTATCGTACATGGAAGCCACAAGTTGCTGAAGCATTAGAGGTAATAGCAGATGACCAAGTGTTTTTAAGCTAATCAACTGCTTGTTTTCTACATTTAAAAAGATGTACAGTCAAACGCAAAATCTTGAGTGAGTTGTGATTGTGTAACCAAGCTTCAACGCTGCTCATTGTGTAAAAGTGCTAAAATTTAAGGAGCAATTGTTATTTTACCAGAAGTACGTTGATGATATTGTAACACCGCTCCTAAAATGAAAAAGTTTTTAATTGTAAACAAAATATTTTTAAACCGAATACTTCGGTAAACTTTTAAGAGTATTTTGCCGGCTTTCCTAACATCGTGAAATGTTAGATACAGGCATGTGGTAGGTTCTCTATGTACTTTAATGGGACGTATAAAAAAATATAATAATAATATGTCAATAAACTTTCTTGAGGCAAATCGTGGTCGAGGTTGGTAAATAACTAATTATCATAAGCAATACTTTGGAATCTGACGACAACATGTTTGTTTTCTCCAGGCTAGTTCCGTGAGGAAATTCTAATGTAAACAATGTTAAACAAATAATCTGGCCTAAAACCACACTAAAGCCTTCCTCTAAAGTTTCAAGAACATAATATTTGGATAACGATCTTAAACAACCAAACATGATTCTCCAAACCCAACCGTCGTAACTTACATACTTTTCAGTCTTCGGTAAACTATCACTTATTACTAACGTCCTTATTTATAAGCAGTTTTAAAACCTATTTTAGTAATCAAATGTTTTGTCTTCTTCGTTCAAGCTGAATTCGTTGGAAAGGGACCTCAAAAAAGTGTTGGCCTATTTAGGTATTTTAGATCTATTAAAATATTTATTTTATTTCCCTCTATTTATTACAATTTTGAAGTAGGTTTATTTTTTAAAACTGTTTTTTTCTTTAGTCTAGTTAATGCTGGGTCATACAATGCGTTTTTTTATAGACTTGACTAACTTTTCAATTTGACTGCATTTGCCACAGTTGTATTTGACGGCAATGATAGTAGTATAATAAAAAATATATGATGAAATTCCAGCCATGTACTTCACCCTGTGTATATACATACATGTTCACAATGGTCGCGGATTTAAATCCCAGAGCACACTTTTAACTTTTCGGGGTCTTGTATGTATTGATATTCAATCACCATGCATTATAACGGTGAAGAAAAACATTGTGTGCAAATCTGCATACCATAGCTATTTGTAAGAATTTATATGGTATGTAAAGTTTGCCAACCCGCACTAGGCCAGCGTGTTGGACTATATGGCCTAACCACTCTCAATCGTAGCCTCGATTGTAGAGGAGGCTCGCGCCCTGCAGAGGGACGTGTATGAGCTGATATGGAGGCAGAATAAAATTCCAATTATAATGCATGAACCTTGTCAAACATACCGTATATTTGATGTTCTAAGTTTACAAACTATACATGAACACAATGTCTATACAACGGTAAAGGGGCACACACATTACATGTAGTGTGCTCATCGTAATTGTACGTTGGGGTGTGGTATCTACGCTAAATTACGTTATAAGGTTTGTGTGCTACACGAGCTGCGCAAAACATAAATTAATCTTAATGGTAAAATATTTTCACCCTTTTTCATAGGAAACCGCTAATGAACCATATAAACGGGTGGTAGATAAAAAAAAATACTGAATCTAAATGATGTTGAATATTTTAATGGATTCAATAAATTATTTTCATTTCATTTTCAAACGTAAAGTAAATAAATAGTTAAATCATATTAAGAGTTGATAAAACGTTCATTAAGTACTTATTATTGCCCTCCACTGAAACCAGTATCGCCTAGAGAGCTTGCCAAAGAGATATCCAAGCTAGATGGGAAAAAGGCTCCGGGCTTTGATCTCATCACGCCCAAAATCGTGAAAGAACTTCCAAAGAAATGCCTAGTCTTCCTGGCAAACTTATTCAATGCAACATTCAGACTTAATTACTTCCCAAAAATCTGGAAAGTATCCAAAATAAAAATGATACTCAAAGCCGACAAACCACCACATGACGTTTGCTCATATCGCCCAATCAGCCTAACTCCAGTCTTATCAAAATTGTGGGAAAAGGTGATGCTCTCGAGAATGATGGAACACCTAAATGAATCAAATACTATTCCCCTGCACCAGTTTGGATTTAGAAAATGCCACTCTACTGTTGAACAAGTACACCGAGTTTATGAACTTACACGGCACTGCCTTGAGACTCAACAGTATTGCTCCGCCGCCTTCCTTGACGTTCAGCAGGCCTTTGACAAAGTCTGGCACAAAGGACTCCTTTGCAAAATCAAAAGTTTTCTCCCACACTCGATATTTCTTCTTATATCATCATATCTGCTTGACAGAAGCTTCTACGTAGTTCACGGGGAGGCTGCAACTTCAACCCACAGATGTAATGCTGGAGTACCCCAAGGATCAGTACTGGGACCAGTACTGTATAATATATTTACATGTGACCTCCCTCAGATCCCTGAAGTCACAACAGCAACCTTCGCGGATGATGCCGCATTCCTTTCATGCAACAGAAATGCTGCAACAGCCAGCCTATATCTCCAGAAGCAACTTGACCTGACCAACTCCTGGATGATCAAATGGAAAATCAAAGCGAGCGCCCCAAAATCGCATCACATTACATTTGCCTTACGAAAGGGGGACTGCCCTCCTGTGCGTTTGGGAAAAGATACACTGCCTCACAGTAGCCGTGTGAAATACCTGGGGTTCCATTTAGACAGACGTCTCACCTGGCAATATCACATAAAAGCCAAGAGGGAAGCTGTTAACCTGAGATTCAAAAGCCTTCTCTGGCTGCTAGGGAGACAGTCCTCGCTGTCTCTGAATAATAAACTAATGGTATATTCAGCCATCCTGAAACCTATCTGGCTGTATGGCATTGAGTTGTGGTCCACCGCGAGTAACACGCATATCCAATGCATTCAACGCTCTCAAAACAACATCCTTCGTACAATTTGCAATGCTCCATGGTTCGTGCGCAACAACGAAATACATGAATACCTGAATATGCTAACAGTGCGGGAAGAAATTAACAAGTGCAAGGAAAGATACAAGTCGCGCCTCGAAGCCCATCCCAATCCACTAGCAAGACTCCTGCTACAGGGAGATACAGTGAAACGCCTAAAAAGAGCACTTGTGTTCGCAGATTAAGGGACCAGCCGGGACGATAATTCCTAGCTGTTCCTACCCATCAACCTTCACTTAACAAATTTGCTTATAGTCCAACGACTGATTGCAGATAATAATAATAAATAAAAAAAAAAAAAAAAAAAAAAAAAAAAAAAGTACTTATTATTCATAATGTTTTTTTCTACATATTCTAACTAATGTTGCCAATTCACACAAAAATGATTTCATTCCCTTGACATTAATATCAACGTCCTGACAGCTGCGCCCAGCTGACAGACAATCGCCATGTCCTTGCTTAAATTTTCATAAACCGGTCCCGGACATTATACTCGTAAAGTAAATGAGCTGTTAAGTAGCTGATTAGTGATTTTAGACGTTTATGAATCATGTTTTCCTTTAGCTTATATTAGCGGCATCTGAAGACTGCGTTAAGTCCATATGAATAAGGGCGATTATGTTTAACGAAGTGATATTAAAAAGTAAGTTAATATAAGCCATTTGTTAATTATTTCAAACTTCAAACCACTTTTATCAGATATCAATGTAAGATTATCTTGTGCTTATTCATTGTCTAACCTGTCTATTATCAAAACTGCCATTCTAATCTCAGTTCGCAAGCTTTACAAAAAAATCCGGTGATATGAAATCCACTTATATTGGAAGCGCTAAACATAGGCTGTCCCCATGGATACCCCGCATACCCCACAGACTATATTGAAACCGCCTGTAAATAGCAATTTTCTGCAACTTTTATACGATCTATCAACCCTATACGCACACACTTGATATTACTCAAAGTGGCATAACTAAACAACACCTTGAATAACATAGCAATGCTTGGCATGCTACTGCGCTCGCCATCCCGAGACTTAAGATGTTAAGTCTCAATATATCTATTATTTATTCCGGCTAAAATTTCCTTAATTCCGAAACAACAGTGCATTTACACTGCTTTTACAAGCGGCCTTTTACTATATGAGAGACCTATCACCAGTAATAAGCAAAAACCCTATTTTTCAGTCCCAATGACTGTATTTTCTCTGCGCTGTATCCCACATATTGTTTGAATTATCTTATTTATAGAGTAGTACATGAAGTGGAAGACAATCCTATCTGTGTTTTGGTACTTCGATAGCTCCTTATGGATAATAACGCACTATTCCACGCTGAGGATCCTTTAGAAATGGCCTTTGTTAGTATTGAAACTTAAGCCTTCTGTTACCGGAGCACTGTTGTATACATATTATTGTTAATTGAAAACATTTTGGGACTATTATTTGCAGATTGGTTTAACAACACAATTTTGGAATAAGAATTATGAGACGACTATTTTTGACGTTCATCTGTTTAGACTTGATTAAAAATGTGTTTTTGTAATTTTCTCCTTTAATTCGAAGAGACTGCAAAAAATATTATTGTATTTTCTCAGTAATATGTTTCGTAGAGGTTGTGCAACAGAAGTATTATTGGAACAAATGTAAAAATTGGATAACATTGTATGTATCTATATCAGTTGACACAATTATAACGTCCTGTTTAAAGCCACATCTGCATAAGCTGATTTATAAAACACACTCGTATAAACCAGCTCATTATACTTTCAAAGCTAATACCAGGACTGCTTGTTAAATGGCAAAGCAAACTCTACGGTTGCATAACATTTCCTTAAACGATTTCAATTCCAAAATGAATCGTAAAAAAGTTCTAGCACACGTATTTTTGTCCACTACAATTCGACTAACCATTGCAGAATATAAAAAAACTGAAATGTAATTATTATTATAAAGATTCCTTTATATTAGTGTGGGAGAGTGAATGCGTTTTAGTACCCTTCTAAACATCAAAGATTATGAAGCCATGAATGTAGTAATTAGTTTTCATATTTGCACATCAAAACAATTGCTATTCACCTAATATGAGCAGGGCAATCCAAATAGAGCACCCTCCAACAACATATATTCGGCAAATATTACTTTTATTTCTATAAATGGCGAGACGACCATGACATTTGTCTGATGGTAAGAGATACGAATGCTCATGGACAGTAGCAAAACCAAACAACATTTTGCATTGCAAAGCAGTCCCCAGCGCTCGCCACGATGAGGCATCAAATGTCAATATCATAATAATATCTCAAAATGATCAAGTTATTCTGGCTACAATATCCTACAGACCGAAAAACAACAGTGCATTTACACTGGTGCTTGAGGGGTTATAATTATTAGTATTACTTGGAACAATAATACAACAGGCTCTTTATAGTCTTGTGCGCAGCCCGAGTAACAAATATCACAGAACTAGAGCACTTGGATATTCGACAAACTTAGTAAGTTATTTTCAATTTATAATTTAATAACAATATAAAGGCATTTTTATATAATGCTGCGCCAAATAATATAAAATAATCTTTAATAAAATGATGGATTTCGAAATTGCAGCCTTCAGCATTAGGCGGAGCTGAAGTCAAATATGGTTTTATTGCACAGTAAATATAAGAGGCAGAAGTTGTATAAATATATTTTGCTTTTGATTTTTTAATTCGAAACCAATGATTATCACTACATAGTATAAAACAAAGTCGCTTTCTCTGTCCCTATGTCCCTTTGTATGCTTAAATCTTTAAAACTACGCAACGGATTTTGATGCGGTTTGTTTTAATAGATAGAGTGATTCAAGGTTTATATGTATAATACGTACATATTATTGTACAGAAATCTATTTGTACCCGGGCGAAGCTGAGCCGGGCCGCTAGTAATATATAAATTAAATTACTGAGGTTACAAATACATTTAAATTCCGGTTGATTTAAAATCTTTTTCCTTTTCTTCGTCTCGGTTGCTAGTTAATTAATTTTCCTCAAATATTCCTTCATATTAAATTAATTCCCTTTGATCCGTTTTCTTCCGTATATGAAATATTTCTATTTGATATCCCATCTTCTGCATACTTTTTTAGTACTTTGTGTTCGTACGATGCCTTTTTTTATTGCTATGAAAGGCGAGACGAGCGTTTCGTTCACCTGATGGTAAGCGATACGACCACTCACCGACATTGGCAATACTAAACAACAGTAGTTACTCTGGCTACAATGTCCTACACAGCGAAACACAAAAGTGCATTAACACTGCTGTTTGGCGGGAGAAATAGACTTTGCGTGAATATCTGAACTTATAAAATATTCTTTTCTTTCCACAACAATCTCCGAAGCAAAAATAGAACCATCCAATCGTATTATTCGTATTTCAGAAATTGAATGGAGATCTGATCAGTTCAAATAAAATCACATTAATGAAATAAACGTCAATAGCACTCACCAGTTTTACCGTCAAGTTTGAGAAGTAAGGTCCTTTAATATCTAATTTTATTATCATTGCCTTATAAGCAAAACCGTTATTCGAGATTCGAAACATGACCAATAAATATGAATCACCAAAATTATGCACCAGTAACCTTCGAATTCAAAAAGTAAGGGTTGTTTTTTTTTATATATTTGAATGGCGTGACGAGCATGCCGTTCGCCTGATGGTAAGCGATACGACCGCTCATGAACAGTAGCAAAACCGAACAACACCTTGAATTACAAAGCAATGCTTGGCATTCCACTGCGCTCGCCATCCTGAGACATGGCGAGATGTTAAGTCTCAATATGTCCAGTAGTTACTCTGGCTACAATGTCCTTCAATCCGAAACACAACAGTGCATTTAAACTGCTGTTTGACAGGAGAAATAGATATTGCCGTGGTACCCACCCAGGCAGCCTCTCACATATGACAGACCTACCACCGGTCTTAAATATGTAACTTTATTACCTCTATTTAAAAACAATCGAGTGAAGACTTAGTCAAAATCTATCGGAAACTCCAAAATCACTCACCAGTAACCTTTGAGTTCAAGAAGTAAGGGTCTGGATGCCACAGGTTGTCGAAGAACTCCGGAGGCAGCGTCACGTGATCGTCTCCCTCCTCAAATATATCATCAGGCAGTTGGAGGCGACTTTCACTCCACGTCTGCCTTATGAACATGTCCACTCTGAAATGAAACAGTATGTATTAGAAGATAAAAGTGTTAACCATTCTGGTTAATAAAGTGTTCTACCACCCTTTTCTTCTGCAAGTGCCTTTAATTAAAATGTAATATTAAAATTACAACAGTGTTTTTCTAGTTCTATACTGTGTAATTTATTTTCAGGCACAGAAACTCTGCTGAATATAGGTCGCTTTCAAGAATGGTGACCTGTTTCAGAAGATTCCTACAACCTTTATCAAGTTGTTTTCTATCTGACCAACTAACACCATCTGAGGCCAACCCAATCCACCGAGGAATCAATCAATGCCGAAAATAACCAAGACAGCGAAGGCGACGAAAAATTCCACGTTATAGATAGCAAACTTATCAGTGCCAGCAGATACGCCCCGCGTTGCCAAATCCAATTGCCCAGCGTGGCGGATAATGGTATCAATCTAATGATGGAATTAGTGTTAATTTAGCAAAAGGTTATTTCCTCAGACAGCCCACACCGAAGGAAAGTGGTCAGTGCCCTTTTCAAGTAATACATCTAGAAATTGTTAATTCTTTTGTGATTTAAAGATGGATTTGTTGGAATTATTAAGTTTCCTTCCATTGTTGCCAACCGACCATAACTTAATAAAGCTGTTATAAAATTTAGTTCTAAAAGAAACGTCGTACCAATCATTAAAAGAGCTATAATAGAAGATGCATAAAACCAGCAAATATTATAGAAAATTACGAAGCATATTTAGGCAATTGCAACCACTGTCTTCTAAACCTGTGCTGTAAGCAGCCTTTTAACGTAACCTGGGTCATCGAGGAAGGGAATCTTCAAGATGTTTGTTAGAATGGATTAATGAGTATTATTATACTAGTGAGCCACATTATTTGGTGAGTCTTCGACCTAGGACACCAAGTGATAAAAAATATCCAAAAACCCGTAAATAAAGTGGCACCTGATGTGTGACGTCCTGCTTGAATAATGCAACTTCCTGATTTTTGGCCTCCTCTTGAGGCGACTCATAGTTTCATCAGAATTCAGCATCCTGAGCAAAAATATTTCTTAGACTATATAAAAAACTATTCAATACGTTCTGAATAACTTCTGCAGTACATTATAAATTGAATATGCCCAATTTCAGGAGGCAAGATCAGGTGTGGTAATTTTATTGCACATTAGGATTCTTTATTCGCTAGAAATAGGCTAATAATGTGCAGCTTTAAAATATATTGAATAAAGGTTTGGATTTGAATAGCAATTAATCCATTATAATCTATTTATGAACGATTTAAAAATACTCCCTTGCTGGCGCAGTTATACTACGGTACAATGATACCGTAAATAATGTGTGATTATTGTACACGTTTATGGGAAGGAACTGTTCTCCTATAATACAAGGTTTACTTAGTTTAGGGGACAGGGCTACAATGAATTGTAATCAAAAATTTGTGTCTAATAAAATACTTTTATTATTATTATTAGCGCGGAGATCTGATGACCGATGGGGTCGGAAAGTACTCGAATGGAGGCCGCGTACCGGAAAGCGCAGCGTAGGACGTCCACCAACAAGATGGTCCGACGACCTGGTAAAGGTCGCGGGACGTCGCTGGACACAGGCTGCCTCCAACAGGTCTCTGTGGGAATCATTGGGGGAGGCCTATGTTCAGCAGTGGACTTCCTTTGGCTGATGGATGGATGGATGGATTATTATTATTATAATTGCAACGTTGGGGTCTCGGGTTCGAATGCCAGAGCCGGCAAAGTCATAATGGACTTTTCTATTCATTTATAGTCCGGAATCAAGAATAATTAGAAATCAGGGCACACTTCTAACTTTTTGGAGTCATGTGTGTATTGATAGTCAATCACCACGCACTAAAACGGTGAAGAAAAACATCGTGAAGAAACATGCATACCATAGCGATTTATAAAAATCTCTATGGTATGTAATTCCGCCAACTCGCACTAGGCCAGCGTGGTGGACTATATGGCCTAACCACTCTCAATCGTACTCTCGATTGTAGAAGAGGCCCGTGCCCTGCAGTGGGACGTATATGGTCTGCTATAGACAGATTTATTAGTTGCAATTTTTATTACCTGCATAAGTTACACACCGGATCCCTGTATTCTTATGGCCTTATTCATAAATATACACATTTCAGTTATATATAGTTTTGTATACTTTTGAAATAAGTTTGAGCAAAGAATACTAAACATTCGAAAACTAAAATAGGAACGTACAAAATATCAAACAGCCATCCACTATTAAAAAAAGAGAAGTAGAAACCTTTAATAGTTTTCAAAACTGTCTATTCATAATGCCTTACTTAAATAACACCTAACAATTACATAATTGTAGTCCTGATCTCCCACTAAGATCGAGTTTTGTGTCGTGAGTATCAGGAACTACGAGAAACTTACTGAAATAAATAAAAACAAGTAACGACCATCAGTCACTTAATCACTGACCCCAAACTAAGATCGAGTTTTGTGTCATGGGTACCAGGAACTACAAGAAACTTTTGAGTCTCACAAACACCCAAACCTGTGTTGTGGGTTTAACTTATAAATAATTGATTTTTAATCGTAGCTGAATTTCTTTTTGGATTATAGTAAACAATATTTAATAATATCATTTGCAGTCCAAGCTGTCCGACTGTGGAACTCACTTCCAGTCGAAGACGGGCACGAACACTGTCGTCTTTTAAAAAAATGATTAAAAACCATTTCCTTTCTCAACTGGAGCATAGCTGAGGAATATCTTCTCCATTCGCCTCTTTAGTAAATGTTAGGATAGGTATATATTTATGTATATGGTAAATTGTATGTATGTGTATTTTAATATATCTTGTTGGTATGTATTTGTATATATGTATGTATATATTATATATATTACTATTTTATATACCTTAGACTGCCCGCTCATTTTTCCTATTTTCAATATCCATCCAAAGGTTGCCTGGAAGAAATTACCTAGTGTGATAAGGCCGCCTCTTGTACTATTATTATTGTGTTGTTTCTTTACTGTATTTTTATTTTGTGCAATAAAGGATTCAATAATAATAATAATAATAATATTTCTACCATGTACAATAAATAAATTTTACAGAAGACCAATTAAATTCATAGTAAATTATGTTCTTCAAGATATTAATTAATGTTGTGGTTGCTCCCGTTTTTCATGTAAATTAAGTACTAACGAGACATTTGTTTGCGTCGCTGTTTGTGGAAATCCCTAGCGATATTTGCATTTGTCGGTAAACATCAATGATTGCAAAGACCTTATATTTCGTATTTATTAAGGATTGTTTAATAATTCCTCGTATATTCTTTTTCTAAGTACTGTTTTGTTTATTATAATCTAAATTGCAGAATGGAAAAATATTTTTTTGAAATTGTGGCGTTGGTCAAAGTAATAAGGATTAACGCATAAATCTTTACAATAAAAGATAATTGGGAAATTAATCAACGCTTTTACTCCATAGTTTTGTTGCAAAAAAGGTGTTCAGCTGAAAGAAAGTGAATACCTGAGGGTCGCCTCGGTGGACATTTTATTAAATATAAGACGATATCTTCAAACTTCGTAAAATGTAATTTTGCCAACGTTATAGTATAAAAGCTGAATTTCATATATGTTATTAAGACAACTATCAAAAATTGGTTCCTTGGTGCTAAGATACTATTGATGGTTCTTTCATCTCGCCAAGACACATTGATAAATTCCAAAGAAATCACGAATGGAACTTCATAATAGATGATCGTGTGATACCTATGTTAGAGGCATGGGCATACAGACTTCCAGCTTTTATAATTTTGACTTGATGATTGACTTGTTTGCAAGTCAAGTTCAAGCAAATTAATCAACGTTTACAAGTGTAAAGACATATAAATAATAATAGAACTACTTTTCCGTCATATCTCTTTGAAGTCGTTTAGTATTTTTTCTTTATTTTTTTACATATCTTTATATCCTGGTGTTGCTATATTATGATTAGAAAACGAGAAAAAAATAGTCTAAGTACTAAGTTTCTTAATGGTTATATAAAAATCCCAAAAAATACACTAATGTTATGTTTTGTTCTATCTTTTAGAGTTTTATGAATTGGCGAAATGTGAAATCGTGTCTTATAAGATTTTTTTAAATCTTTCTAGCATTTCAATAATTTAATTGGCAGAGAAATAGAAGATGAATGATAAATAATAGCCAATAAAAATTATATTGCCATTCCAAGAACCGAAAAGCTTTTAGTTTTGTGATTGATATTGTCTTTAAAAATATTTTAGTATTTCTCAAATCTTATTGCCCAATTTATATGAATTCCTCTGTCCTGTGATAATGTAAGCTTTTAACGTTATCCTCGGTCCTTTTGCAAAATTGTTGTCTGACTGAAGTCACTAACGGCCAATAATCAATCGAAAAAATTAGATTGAAGTCAATCTAGATTGTTTTCTACTTTTCGGTTTGTCATTTGCCATGTTGCCATAGTTTTTTCTGTTGGTTTTTTCACTACTGAGATTGATTATTGGCAATATAGTGTCAGAAAAAAGTTTGACTGCCTCGGTGGCGAAGTTGTACTACGGTACGGTTACAAAGCTGAGGTCTCGGGTTCGAATCCCAGGTTGGGCAAAGTGATATTGGATTTTTCTATTCAGTATCAGCCCAGAGTCAGGAATTTGTGCCCGATATGGCGATAGGCTCGCCACCTATCACATTGTGGGACGGAACATGCAAGGCGAAATGTGGGTGCCCTGGCACCTCTGCCTACCCCTTCTGGGAACAAGGCGTGAGTTTATGTATGTATGTATGTATGTAAAAAAGTTTGAGCTGTCAATCTTAAACGGCAAATTTTGGATTGAGATTGTTTATTGGCAGTGGCTGTAAAAATACACTCGACTTCGTTTTCGGTAGCAGTCTTGATAAACCCTTTATAATTATGAAACACGATCCACATGGTTCAGGAAACTTTTAATTTAAATTTATTGTACTTGTCTCAAAATTGACTAAATAATGGGTAGCAATTTCATTATGCTTGAGGCCAATCCCGTAGGGCTATATTTATCGTTTATAATATTAGACGGATAAATAATTAGACCTAGTGGTGGGCAGCAGTGCCAGTAGTGAGAGGGCTCCGGTACTGGGCCAACCAACCCGCCATCTCCGCGCGATGATGGGAAAATATTTCTTGCTCAAAGCTCAATTACATGTAATCTTGACAATATGTCTGAGTGGATGAGTACATATTTATGTCACCTGCTATCTTTTAACCTATTTTTTAAATGTAATTAATGGCGATACGACCCCTCATGAACAGGAACAAAATCAAATAACACTATAAACCGCAAACAATGCTCGAGAAGAACGCTCGTCATCCTGGAAAATTTGTTAAATCTCAATATATCCCTTAATTACTCGGGCTACAATGTCCCTCTAACCAAAACACAACAGTGCTTAACACTGTTTTTTGGCAAGAGAAATAGACATTGCGGTGGTACCTATCAAGACGCGTAATGTTGAAATAGTATGAAAGCCTGATACCATTGAACTACTTGGAGATTTTGCTTCTCATTTTATTAGTGTTAACAATTGTATTGGCACAGTTCTCCCCCCCCCCCTCCCACTCTTTATCTCGCTCTCTTTTTCTATCTACAGCTACACGAAGTCCACTGCTGAACAATTGGTGGCCTACATCCAGCAACTTCCTGCAACCTTGGGCCCTACTCTGTAAGTCCAAAACGAAGTTCGAAACTTCGGACGATCCAAGTTTATATACGATACGAATGTACCTTCATATACTTATGGTCGTTATTGACTTATGGTCGTAACCATAAACTTACGGTTACGATGTACGTTATACAAATTCGACTTTTACAGATTAGATACATTCGTATCGTATATAAACTTTAATCGTCCGAAGTTTCGAACTTCGTTTCGCATTTATAGAGGGCCTCTTGTAGTTTTGTGGTTGTCTGTCGTTGTAACTTAGCAAAATAATTTTATTTCAAAATTAAAATGACACCCATGCTATTTCTGTATCTGTATCAGCCCATATACGTCCAACTGCAGGGCACAGGCCTACGCTATAATCGAGAGTACGATTAAGAGTGGTTAGGCTATATAGTCCACCTATGTGCATGTTATTTGATTACCTTAATTTAATGGGTGAATAATTGATAATTGCATTTATCTCACGCAACTTTCTGTGTAATATTTTAGCACACGATTACCCTTGATACAATATTGTGAAATTATCTTTATACGAATCTTTGTCGTAAAAGGTGTGGACGTAGTGACAATATTATAACTACCCCTAGCCAACATTCAATCGATCTATTTATAAAACTTTTTATAAATTCTTGTACCAATTAGTAAACCTAAAATTTGAATTCCTCGGAAATTGTATATTAATACTATCGATGCGAAATTAATTAAAATTCCAGTTCACGATCCATTTATTTTATAAGCCCTATTCATAAGCCCCTAATTACTGCCTAAAAATAGTAAAATACAGACGAATTTTTTACTTATTTACTACTTTCGGGAATATTAATTAAATTGTTACTTTAAGAATAATAAATGATTTAAATTACTCAAATACCCAGCAGAGTTGTTTTTCTCATAGGCTTGCCGCCAGACAGGTGACCCTTCCAAAAATACAAATATTTTGCAGGATCAATTAAAAACTATACTAATATATAATACCGACTAGCGGCCCGGCCCAGCTTCGCCCGGGTACAAATAGATTTCTGTACAATAATATGTACGTATTATAAATATAAACCTTCCTCTTGAATCACTCTATCCATTAAAAAAACCGCATCAAAATCCGTTGCGTAGTTTTAAAGATTTAAGCATACAAAGGGACATAGGGACAGAGAAAGCAACTTTGTTTTATACTATGTAGTGAAGAGTTGTTTGTTACCTTTTATCTCAGGAACTACTGGTTCGAATATAAGTATATTTTGTGTTGGATATGTAATTTTTTTAGGAATTCTTAAGGCTATACTGGGTATCTCCAGACTGCTACCGAAAACGAAGCCGGGTGGTAGTTTTAGTGACTACAAACACAATGCAATTAAAAATTTCGCCTAGAAACGCGACAATTATTTTATATGATTTTTTAAATATCGTCATTTTTGGTTGGCAAATCCATAGTTTTTGCTAAAATAATAATTTAAACTCTTTTATACCGTAGAGTATTTATAAATAAAAGGGTATATACTATTAATTTAGGAAAAAATGTATTTACCACCCAAATATGGCAATAAGAAAAAAATAACAAAAAAAATTGTCGCTTTTTTTGCAACTTTTTCTGTTGCATTGTGTCTGAAGGCGCTGAAACTACCACCTGGCTTCGTTTTCGGTAGCAGTCTTGATATACCCGGTATATATGAGGGACACACTAGTGAACAATCTAATAAATACAAGGTAATTTTAATCATCATCCGATCATCCGATTGGTCGATATCCTAAATTGACGGTGAGAATTGAACATTTCGGCCGCCATTTTGAAAAGTGTATCTGCACCTGGGCGAAGTCGGGGCTGACCGCTAAGTAACATTATATTATATTAAAATATACCTATATATTGTAGTAAGTAAGAATATAATATCATATCATTTATTAGAGAATCTACGGCCTACAGTCGAACCAGCTAGGTAGTTTTGTAGGGTATATGTATAACATTATTGAATTTTATTAACAAACTACTTCTTTACAAAATAAACAAACGCGCCAGCGGCTTGCCCCGCGAAATTTAAACATCGCTGACTATAAACAAGTATAAAACTGATGGAATTAATTGGAGAAGTTCGGCGCTACTGGAGAGAAGGGTTAATAGCCTGAGTTATCTAACTAACTAATCAATAAATATAAACAATTACACCCGACAGTCACATAGTTAGTCCTGACTCCACTCTAAGACCGAGTTTTCATGTTTTCAATTTTGGTTTTTCGGTTTGAGGTCTCACAAACACTCAGACTCGAAACAAATGCGTGTAGATCACACAAATTTTTGTCTCAGTGCGGAAATCGAACCCGTGAACTCTTGTTTCACAGCCGGGATCTGACTGACTCTACCACGGAGGCAGTCATAAACCGAACGAGACACACTAAAGCAATTATTTTTATTCCGTGATACAATAATAATGTCGGAGGTAATCCTTCGATCAATGGGCGGTTGATTATCTCTAATCTCCAGAACGTTGTAGTGATTACTTTGTAATACCATTTGTCTTGTTGTTTTACTGCTGGTAGGTATATACACCGCCATGTATTTTTCCGTAAAATAGCAGTGTAAATTCACTGTGTTCCGGTTTGAAGGATGATGTAGCTACAGTAACTACTACATATTGAGATTTAACATCTTATGTCTCAGAGTAAGCGCACTTGAAGGCAAGCATTACTTATTAATTAATGGTGTTGTATGGTTTTGCTACTGTACATGAGCGGTCGTATCGCTTAGCATCAGACGAACAGAACGCTCGTCCCGCCATTCATTGGTATAAAAAGAAACTTGTTACTAGCTAGAGGCGCCATCTCATGGATGAACAAGTTTGGTCACAACGTGGCTTCAAAAATGGCTTAAATTCTAGCATATTGATCGAAAATTCTAACGATAGGAAAACTGGAATACGTCTCTAGATATCTTGAGCGAGGCTACAGTGGGTATACTAGTGTAATAGTTTCTTAGATTTATGCGAATGTTACTCATTGAAATAAAACTATTATTTACAGATTATATCGCGGATTTGGTTTAATTTCTACATTTTTTATCTTCCCGAAGTTTCGATTACTTTACAGCCATGAAGCGGACTGTAATCGAAAAATGAAAACATTAAACCAAATTCGTGATAAAATTCATATACACATATAATAGTTTTATTTCGTTTTTATTTCAATGGATATTCTCGTGTTTAACCAGCTGTTAGCCTGGCAATTGACAGCAGGCTGGTTCATTAACTAAAACTTTTATTATATTGGTATCGCTCTAACACTCATAAAAATATATAATGAATAGTCACCTAAAGTCCATATCTTCAACGTTGATAGAATTCACGTCCACCACGTAAATGCTGAATTCTACGATGACTGGCTGACCCTTGCGCGCTGGAGGACGCATTTCTGTAAATAAATAAAATAATAACTAAATGCATCAGTCACATACATAGTCCTGACCCCACATTAAGGTCAATTCAGTCTCGTTTCATTCATATCTGAAGCTATGTGAGATTTTTCAGTCTGACTAACATCCAGATACGAGACAAATTCTCGTGAGACTCACAAATACATATTTATCTCGGTACGGGGATCGAACCCGCGACGTTCACAGCCGGAATCTAACCAACTGCGCCACGGAGGCTTTAAATAGTAATAGAAATATCTGCGGTTATTATTATCCTCAGTTACAAGAAGTCCACTGCTGGAGGACTATCCCCAAATTCCCTAATGACTTTGTTAGGTCGTTCATCAATATTTCGCGTGAACATCTGACCCAGAGCTAGCTGTTACATGGTCTCCATAAATATCTTTCGGTTTCTGTATTTGTAGCTTATGAATTTTAAGATCCGCAGACCTCAATACATATAGAATTGGTGTGCAGTTACCTCATGATGTTTTCCTTCACCGTTTCAGTGCGTGGTGATTGACTATCGATACACACATGACTCCGAAAAGTCAGAGGTGTGCCCTGGGATTCGAACCCACGACCACCGTGAACATGTTGGCAGTCGCGTCTAGTCCCTTTACCAACAGGCTACCACGCACTTATAAGTTATACACACAAATATAAGTTAACGCACAAAGAAATGCACGAAATTGGAAAGTAAAGTAATCCCAGTCATTGTAAAAATATTCCCAGTTATTTTGAGTGCACTGTGTTTCTTTTTTATGAAAATCATAGGTTATATATAGATACATCACATGGTAACAAACGCCGTCCAGAGGCCAGAGTAAAATATTTTGCTTACAACCAAAAGCCACAGGATATTTTCAGTGATACAAAAAAAAAGCGCTATGTTCATAATAAAAAAACATTATACGCGTGTGAATTTTTTACACGTAGGTATGAAATAAAATTTTATTTTACGTTGTTGCTCAAAACAATACGAATGAAATAACCTTAAGCTACCTGTTAGTAATCAAAATCTCATTTTCAAAATAGTTATAAACGTGTGTGCTGAATACGAAAAATCCATTTTACAACTGCAAAAGTATCATATTTCATGAATAAAATGGCAACGTTTTGATGCGTGACAAGGTTACTTGTGTAGTGATTGACAAATGACATATCTGAATAACCACAGTACACACCAAATTAATTATTAATCATCATCTTCATCATCATTATCTTCGTTATATCAGCCACATGAAGTCCACTGCTGAACATAGGCCTCCCCCAAGGATCTTCACAATGACCTGTTGGAAGCGGCCAGCATCCAGCGACTTCCTGCAACCTTAGTCAGATCGTCCGTCCACCTTGTAGGCGGGCGTCCGACATTTTGCTTTATCGTATTATTAATTAACTTGCACAGAAAAGTGCAATGCAGTCAGCACAGTCATCTGATGATTATTTTATTGCATCAGTCCCGCAAATGAGCAAACAATCGGTTAACAATACTTAGTAGCGTGAAGTCAGTGCTCAGAATCAAAAGATGGCAGAATTTGTGCATAGGTATTTTAGATGGGTCTAGATTTTTCACTTTTCTACAGACATTTATCGCATAAATCGTAGTGGACATTTACAGTGTGCAGTGAAAAAGTATCCCCTTATGACCGATACGAGACCATTCAATCTAAGCCCCTTATAAACGAAATAAATTGTTGTTTATTTTTCATTACATGTCTAGACGAAATATTGTCTTTGAATTTTGAAAATACTTTTTTTATATTCGACACTTCTTTTTATTTTATCTTATCTTAGTTTACCTTGTTTTCTTGCAATTTTGTATTTTGTTATTAAATATATTTTTTTGTTTTTTTATTTATTGCAATGAATGAAGAATGATGATGGCGAGACGAGCAAGCCGTTCGCCTGATGGTAAGCGATACGATCGCTCATAAACAGTAGTAACATTCCACTGCGCTCGCCATCCTGAGACATAAGATATTAAGCCTCAATATGTCAAGTAGTTACTCTGGCTACAATGTCCTTCAATCCGAAACACAGCAGTGCATTAACGCAGTGTTGTTTCACGGGAGAAATTTACTAACATTGGTAACGTGTGAAACATTTGCAGTATTGTTTATTTTATTTATCTTTAATGTTTTTTTCCTACACTTGAAGGTCGATATAATTTATTTTTAAATGTAAAAGCATGGTTTATTATATCCGTTATAATATAATCACCAACTTTATCATCAGCCATAGTAACTCGTCCTCATACGAAGTAAAAAAACCTCCTTCAAAGAAAATATAGGCTTATAAATGGATATAACTTTATTAATAACCCACAATAGGCCAGCTTGGTGGACTATGGCCTAAACCCTCTCAATCGTAATCTCGATTTTATACGAGGCTCCTGTCCTGCAGAGCGACGTATATGGATTAACATAGATACAGAATATTCCTTACCTTTAACATAGTTCTCGGGGAGGACCACCCTTGGTTTGAGAGTGTGATTCCTCTTCGACACCACGTCATTGCACAACCTGGAAACGAATGCATACTAATAAGAATATTGGAGTAAAACAAACTAATTATTGGTATCATTACGCCTATAAATGGTCATTGAATACACTGTGGCAGGCCAACTCAACAGGTCGACGTGGAGATCATTGGGGGATGCCTACGCCTATATTTAGTAGTGGACTTCCTGTGGCTGAAACGAACGATTGAAGATACTGTGACTGATAAGTGCTAGGCTACTTAAAAAAATTGTGATAAATCTGTATCTGTTCAGTAGGGCGATTCACGTAATTTGTTGACGCGTCGATCAAGTTGCGGTGCGATTACAATTAAGTTTACGTTTTGGTGCAAAATGGTATGCTTGTAAATGTTTAGCTGGGCGTTAGCTGCGCGTCAACTGTACGTCAGATGTATGTAATACGTTTGACATTCATATATACGCGCAGCAGTAGAATACACTAAAGCGCTCACGTGACGCGAACTTGACGCGGGCGTTTTACGAGAATACGAAAAGGGCTGTTTTGATCGAAACGTAACTGCAACTGCGCCGCAACTGAACTTATTTAAATACGTGAATCGCCCTACAGATACTCGGCACTACAAGCGATAGTGAATAGATAGTAATGATCCACACAAATGGGTCCCTTTTTTGGCTGAACCTGTGTAACTTCAATTTCGAACAAGCCAGTTGAATCGGTGAAAGGGATAATCATGTTTCACTGATACATACATACATAAACTCACGCCTTTTACCCAGAAGGGTAGGCAGAGGTGCTACCAGGACACCCACATTTCGCTTTCTTTGTTCCATCCCACGATATGATATGGAGCGAGTCTATAGAGAGCCATATCGGACACAAATTCCTGACACCAGGCTGATAATGAATAGAAACATTCAATATCACTGCCCGACCCGGGATTCGAACCCGAGATATACTCACCGATAGATACTCTATTTTAATTCCATTGAGTGCATTGTAGAATTTTTTTCCGAACAGTAGAAACAATCCACCCATCGTTTTATATAGTCGTATGATAACAGTCAATACCTTACTTTATTTTCAGCATTAATTTTACTTCCAGCTGTAACGTAGTCAAGTTAACGAGCAAATAAAAAAAACTTGACAAAGAGTAATACGTCATAACCACCCTCGATAGGTACTTATTCCACGCAACACGTTTTATTCAGAAACAGAAAAGTGTTATTTCCTAATGCAGTTAATTAACACCTATTAAAATAAATTAAACTATTCACAAGTTAATTTGACCCTATTTCCTCGGTCTCGACCTCACTTGTCAAAATCCGAAATGTAGTTAACAAAAAAATAAATATATTTGTAACTGAAATTCTTCGGGCCACAACCCCCGTCATTGACTATTTTAAACTTTATTGCGGTGGAGTAAAGTTAATATTTGCTTCCGTGTAACATACCAGCAATGACGTCAATGAAAAGTGTAATAAAGGCAAAGCGGCATAGTTTAAGGCTGGATACATTCGCAGGTTTGCATGTCTTTAACCTGTTTATCGAAAAACTGAAAGTCTAAAATTAACAGCGCTCGAAAATACTTCGCCAGGTCAGATAGCTGCCTAGTAAATGTCTTAAAATACTCTGATAAGGTAAAAACATCAGCCTATTTTTGTAAAGGCTAAATTTTATTGGAATAATATCTAATAATTGTAATAATATATTATTAAAATTAAAATCACGATGTATCACGAAGATAATATTTACAAATACAATGTTGTTTGCAGTCTCCATTATACTGTGAATTGACTTAATCAGAGCAACAACAACTGCTGTTCCATACAAAAAGCGATTAAGCAACATTGCTCCATTTTATTTGCAGTTGATTTTATAACCGAAGACAGAATAATTCCTAATTTCGCTGCATGTTTTCGTTCTAAATCGTTAAAAGCTCTAAATCGTTAAAGTTCTAAATCGTTATAATAATTGGTTTTCATAGGTGATTTATGAAGTCATTGTATTGGATGAGAGTCACAAATATATCATCTATAAATTATTTACAAGTTTTTAATTACAAGTACGAGCTCGTAAGATAGAGAGAGATAGAAAGAGAGAGTTGTTAGTTCCATTAATCGTAAATCAACACTGTCGAGCAGCTCTTAAATTATTCGTTCAAATCAGCAAATCTAATTTGAAAATCCTTTTACAGTTTGTTGGACAAACTGCGGGAAGCGACTCACGAGATTACCCGCATAGCGATTTATTCCTGACTTTAAAGCAATGGGCGAAAAACATAAAAGAATGCTCACCAAGATACATTAAAGCACACTACACACCGAAGCCGCCGGCACATGTCAACAACTTTTTGTTGGCGGGTTAGTCGGCGGCTTCACAAGTCGACAAACTTGGTTCATTTTTTTTATTCCAATGAATGGCGTCCAACGAGCATGCCGTTAGCCTGATGGTAACCGATACGATAGCTCATAAACAGTAGCAGAACCAAACAACACCTCGAATCACAAAGTAATGCTTGGCATTCCACTGCGCTCACCATCCTGGGACATATGATGTTAAGTCTCAATATGTCCCGTAGTTACTCTGGCTACAATGTCCTTCAATCCGAAACACAACAGTGCTTCTACACTGCTGTTTGCCGCGAGAAATAGACAATGCGGTGGTACCCACCCAGGCGGCCTCTCCCATATGGGAAACCTACCACCGGTTATGGTGGTAGGTTGGCAACATATCGACGGCTTGATATAACATGAATGTTTTATGACGTTGAGTCTCGCGAGGCAACTGAGCAGAGGACATGTCGCCAAAATATCGGCGGGCACATGCGGGCGCTTGTCGCCGACATTATTCTTTTTTTAAAGGTCACCGGGTTGTGCCAACGGCTTTGATGTGTATTGCGCATAGCTACGTTTATTTGCATCACTCCCCCTCGGTGCGGGGGTGTCTTTTTTGTTTGTTGCCACATTAGTAATTAAAGTGCAATTGCAAGTGCTGTGTATTCCCTATTGAATATATATTTCAGTGAAGTAATCATTCCTATTCATGTTTATTTGAACACTAATATTTGTTTAATAAAGCCACGATAAAAAGACTTTAATGAACGTTACGTAGGAGCAGTGTAGCCACGAAAACTTATCATCCGATGAAGTTGCAACAATAATGGATGTAATGCAATTATGAACTTGGTAACTTTGATTTAAAACTTTTGGATGACTCTACTATCGCGCAAAATAAATATTTAATGACTAGAAATAAGCACAATAAGTTGATAAAGTATCTGTATACTATTACCGGAAAATAAGATTTGTACAGTTAGCAACATAAGTCGCTACACATCCACGAGATTGAATGGTCTTATCATCCAAAATAATAATTATTTGAAGTATCTTATGGCACTTCCCGACACAGATGACTTTACTTTTATTATATTTTACGACTACAGAGTAGTTATTATAAATTTTTATTCATAAAAAGGTTATCAAAAAATGTGAAGTGTGTAACGACTTATGTTGCTGACTGTACAAGATTGAGTTACCAGGACCTTTGAATATAAACAACGACGCTGCCTCTAATTACATGAACTCCTCAACACATATATGGATTTGTCATTTGTGAGTAAGCTCTAAACAAAGCAGAGAAGGCCATTATAATGAATGTCTGCATGAAAGCTAAAATAGCGTTACGTGAAAGTTATTACAGTATATGGTGGCGTTTAATCGCATTTAGTGAACTCAAATTCGGAAATATGAAGAGTTTTATTGCTTGATACGTGGCTCTCTTAATATATATTTAAATTAAATTAAAATTAAAATATGCTTTATTGTACACCAAGATAACATAAAATTTACAGAATAATGGGCGGCCTTATCACTAATAGTGATTTCTACCAGGCAACCTTTGGATGGACAGGAATTATAAGAATAACTTTCGGTGTGCAGTAAAAGCATAAAAACGATAAAATAGAATAAAATTGTACAACAAATAAATATAATATAATGTACACGCAGTACGCATATTATACACATATAATGGCATTATATATAAATAAATACATTCACATTCATATATACATACAAACATACATAAATACATAACATATAAACAACGACAGGTAATCTAATTAACTAACGACAGATAATGACATTTAATCAGTTTTTTAAAAGAACCTATGGTCTGTGCACATCGTATTTGAAAGGGAAGGGCATTCCATAGTCTAACAGCCTGCAATGTAAAAGATTTCTCCAAGAAATTAGTGGTATGCTTCGGAGTACGCAGCTTTAAATTCTCCAATATTTATATATTATTGAAGTATATATATTTATAGATATATGTCTATTGTTCTATTTAATATTTCTTACACCTCATGGAACCCTAAACCAGTCGTTCCCTCTTATCCATCCTTTGAATGGTAGTCTGTTAGTCGGGTTGGTTGTCCGTCGCCTCGAGGGATAAAACCGCATTTGTACGTTTATTTTCTTTTTCTCTCATTTATATTTTATTAGTCACAGGTGTAAAATAAAGATAAATAAATGTATTCTAAAATTCTTGGACTTTTGAAGATTTGTGAGTCAATCGATATAAGAGATCTCCAAGGACTGGTCTCTGACCACGTGAAGTGTAAATATATCACCTGCAAGCATTTCGTATATTCCATCTGGACATAATTTATATCGTACAGTTTATCCTAGTTATTTCTCCAGACAAAAAGCAGTTTAAACACACGGTTGTATTCCGGATTGAAGGACATTGTATCCAGAGTAACTAATGGACATATTGAGACTTAACATTTTATGTCTCAGGATGGCAACCGCAGTGGAATGCCAAGCATTGCTCTGTAATTTAAGGTGTTGTTTGGTTTTGCTACTATTCATAAGCGGTCGTATCGCTTACCATCAGGCGAACGACAAGCTCGTCTCTCATTGCAATTAAAAAAAGAAAAAAGAGTATATTTTTTTTGCGATAGGTGCCTTTGAATTGGTTCATCGAATTAGTCAAGGGCATCGCTTTTCAATATTTCATGACCGTCCTGATATGCAAAAAATGTGGTTTTGGATTGGAAAATAGCTGCTTTCCATTCAGCGATATTTATAGTATTACTTTCAAAGATTGACTTTCTTCAATGTCCTTTAATTAGGAACATAACAGTACTTTCCCTCTTCGGTGGTAGGTATGCATCAAAACAGCTACTTGCATGCAAGGGACCTACAAAGTACTAAGCAAAATGTGTTACCATATTATGATACGTAATACGATAAATTATACTTTATTATACCCTCGTTATTAATGAGACTCCCGCCCACTGCGCTTCTAAATATAGGGTTTAATTTTAAAGGCCATTTGTTAAATTTATACTGTTACGTGTTTTCTTATTGACTTCGTATTTAATGTGTCCGTGAGGGCGCTGCCTAATGTATGGCAGCTTGTGGTTTTTTTACTTGTGCTTGGTTCAGTGCCAAACATTTCAAGGCTTCTCTAACACTGGTATTTGAAATAAAACTATCATACTTATACTGGTATTTAATTAATAAACAGTTCTTATTGATTAACTTTATCTAACTTAATAATATCGCCCGAATACCTAAAACCCCATTTAAATGCGTTATATCCGTGTCGAGAGAGAGAGAGAGGGCACACGC
Source organism: Hyles euphorbiae (assembly GCA_023078785.2). Taxonomy (NCBI): domain Eukaryota; kingdom Metazoa; phylum Arthropoda; class Insecta; order Lepidoptera; family Sphingidae; genus Hyles; species Hyles euphorbiae. Next base: position 2,657,986 of record CM041041.1, on the reverse strand, counting down.
CCTGGGATTTGACCCCACGACCACCGTGAAATGTTGGCAGCCGCGTCGGGCCATTCACCAACTGGTCACCACGCACTTACAACGCAAGAGCCAACAAAATTTATTGATTAAGTGGAATTTGCGTAGTTAAGTGAAACTTAATATAATCTAAGAGGCGTTTGAGTATAATCGGATGTTTTACTCTTAATTATTATTATAAATTTTCACGTTTTCTTTAATTACTTTATCAGACCATTTGCTACTACGTAAAACGACAATTAAGTGTAGAAATATTATAAAATAAAAATAAAAAATGTTTTTATTCGACTAATATAGCAATTATATTTCTTTAAGTATAATTTATTCATTTGACGTAGCCATGTTCATAACATTACGCTTTATAACTTAGGCCCACTTAAAAACAATTAAGTAATTATGGCAATTAAGACATTACCAAAATAAACTTTATAATTATAAATTACATAGGAATTGTATTATAGCGTTTCTTCTATAGAAATTAGTGATAACAAGATATGCGTATTCTTACAGTGCCTCGGTGGCGTAGTTGTAATACGGTACGGCTTTAAAGCTGAGGTCTCGGGTTCGAGTCCCGGGTTGGGCAAAATGATATTAGATTTTTTATTTCATTATCATCTGGGAGTCAGTTTGTGTCTGATATGGCAATAACTTGCCCCCTATCCCATCGTGGGACGGAATACACAAGGCGAAACGTGGGCGTCCTGGTTGGTACCTGGGGAACCTCTGCCTACCCCTTTGGGGATATAGGCGTGACTTGATGTATGTATGTATATATGTATGTATGTATGTATATGCGTTTGCTCCCGGATAATGTCCACTCTAGGGTACAGTATTTTCAGACTGTGTAATACAATTGTATAAGGCGGAAATAACAGAGTCGATCAGTGATAGATCACACATGTAGTCTTTACAATTTCGCAAATCATAGTACAGCCCTCGTCTTCAAATGCAATATAGTCATTTTCTAGCATAAAAAGAGATTGAAATCTTTTCTCCCAACTGAGACATTGCAGAAAAATTCCAATACGAAAATTCACGGCACGCCAAAATCGCTTTAAAGTATCGAACCGATCTGCACCCGTTCGGTTACGCAATTATCCGTAATGTCGCCGCGGGGAAATCAAGTTTATTGCCCGCGCAGCCTGAAGCTTACTGTAATGCAAATACAAAAATGACGTGAGAAACGGCCCATCCAGGCCAAGGCAACGTCATCGATTCGTGTTACTTGCACGCCAACATTCTATATTTAGTATGCGTATTAAGTTTAGTATTGATTGCATTGTCTAATGGTAGATCGTGTCAGCTTGAAATGAATGAATGAGGAATTCACGATTGATGTGTTTTGCTATCGCAATTTGGAATGAATGGTGATGTATTTTTGTTTTTATCGTAGATTATTAGATGTTTTGAAGGCATTTGACAGCCTCCGTAGTGCAGTTCTTTAGAAGCCGACTGTGAAACGAGATACCGGGGGTTCGATCCTCGCATCGAGATAAATATTAGTGTAGCCCATAAGTATTGGTTTCGGTTCTGGGTGTTTGCGAGACCAAAAAGTCTCTCGTAGTTTCTGATACCCACGACACAAGACGTAATTTTATTTATCTTAATATGGGGTTAGGACTAAACATCTTAGGTTAGGACCATGTATGTGACTGGTGAGTGTATTTATTTATTTGTGTCACAGTAGTTGAAAATAGCAGAGCAAATCCTAAACGAAACTGTATTCATTACAAAAATATTTTTGTTTGAAAAAAAAGAAAGACACTGAAAGATTAACCTTGGAAAATTCTAGAACACAGTCACACCTGCACACACAAATAAAGAAGGAGTAACAAAAAATGACAACCTTTACTTTAAAAATATTCACACAGATGCTAATATCTCATAAGTACTAGTATATGTTAGTCATTGTGAAACAAATTATATTTAAGTTTCTACTTATTGTTAATACACATGATATTGATGTTAAAAGCGTGATATGGAATAATAGATGTTCTGAGAATAATATGGAACACTCATTTCAAGCAAAGGAGAATCGCAAACATTGATGTCATGTGAAAACTTAACATAGGTATAAATGTAAGTTTATCAAACCCTATGATGCATTTTACTCCATTAGAAAAAGCAATATTTAGTTTCTATCATTTGCTATACCAGGGACGGTCATTAACGATTACGAATTACTTGATGATGCTATATTTATTTCGTATATGCTCTTCTAATTCAAGAAATAAATACTCGATCGATTCCTTTCAATAAAATTTTCATATTTGAATACAAACTGTACTAATTTCATAACCTTGGGACATAACTATTTAGATTTATCTTTTAAACGTGATATTATGGGATATATGTCGTTTAGAAAATATACTTCATGGCACTTTTGACGTTTTTCATCAGTGATTCTATAGACAAAGAAAAACATCCTGGTATACTAAAAATCTATCCATATTAAGCACTGACAATAATCTGTGTGCGCAGGGAGACGAATGCATTACTCGATGTGCCGCATAATAATGCTTTAATTTCAAAAGGTAACCTCGGCTTTCAGAGGTGGAAAGAAATTGCCACGTTACTGCGCGGAAACTGACCACCGATGCTATCAACCGTCGGATGACCTTGCCCTTCACACCGACCTTCGGTGCTTAATTTATTATCTATATGAATGACAGAACTTTATGGATTGTGAAAATGCTGGCGCTCATGGCATGCTGTGTGCATTGTTCGATGACAGAGGTCGTAAATCAAAGTCGGCAAGTTGTCGCTTGAAATAATCGCTTCGGTCTGGACATTAGTTGGCGTATTGATTTGTCGACTAGGTTATACTTAAGTATTCTTTGATATAAATGTTTAGCTATATTTTTCAAGATTTTCCATTGATTCGTATAAACAATTCGCAATTTTAATAAAATAACGGTATTTAGTTATTGTGTCTTGAAGCGATGGTTCGTTTTCATTTTTCCGATAAAACCTTTCCATAAATATCTACCGAATGATTAAAATATTTCAGATACCAATTTACTAAAATGGAAGTTTCAAATAACCATTCAAATTAAGAAAATTTACCAATTTCATAAAACAAATTATAAAACCGAATTACATTAGGCCGAAAGTAACGGGTGGCTGAATTTAAATTTATTCCTTCAAAACTGACGGCCGCGGAGTTTCGGCAATTCATTAGCTGAGAGCTATTTATCCAGGGCCAGATAAGCGGACCTTTATTGCCCTGAATGTCTTCAATGGCTAAGATTGATGAGATTGCTACTTGACTCTACCGCAGTTCCCACCTTGAACTTTGGCTAAGTTTACACTTAAGGCCAATTGAACGGTGCACGCTAGTGACTTTGCAGATTACTTTTTTTGTCATAAAAATAATGATATTATCAGTAAAATGTGCATTATATGTAAAAAAACTGGTGTACGTTATCAAGTCGTGAAATTACTAAGTTGAATATTTTTATCCAAAAGTTTTTAACATATAATTATACTTGCCATCAAAAATGTCATTCAAAAATAATAAATAAAAGGTTGTTAAAAAATTCAATAACACTGTTTGATAAGAGAGAAAATGGAGTGAATAACATTAATTTTATTATTAAAAAAGTGGTTGCTTATGATATTTAATATGCTTATGATATTTAAATGTCATAAACATATTATTCACGCTTTCATTAAAATTTAATGTTATATTTTCACGAGTCCTTGATAAATTTGCGAACTTTTAAAATATTCCAGTGTAAAGAATTGCTCGAAAATAGACTTAAAAATTGCGTGTTGAAAAAAAACCTATTCTACACAACTTTTTGCGCCGTTCTCCTTGGCCGGGGGTTTATAGTGTCAGACATCAGATAGGTGGGACCAGACTAGGTGTAGTCTAACGATGTCCACGACCTTCACTGATAAGATACGCGATAAGACGCATCGCACGCGACGCCTGTTAACTGTTTCTGCTCTGATAAAAGACATGAAATAGCTTGAAAGTTTCTTGCGTTTCCTTTATTAACACGATTAATGAGTTTTTGAATTTGTTCTTGACCACTTTTATAAACAAGTAAATAGTTAATTACTACTAATTTTAAGTATGTAGAAGTATACGGGGATAGTATACATGACAACTACGCATTCGTACACCAAAACACCGTAGACGGTCCATTAGCAAAGAATGTTTCAAATATGAAAAATACGCTTAAAAAAGGTCTATGAAATGAAATGAAATGAAAATATTTATTGAATCTATAAAATATCATACACTATTTAGATTCAGTCACTTTTTTTTTCCACTACCACCCAGTTCACAAAGCTGTTTTCGTCAGAGAAGAACAGGCCAGAAACTCTAGCGTTGCTCTTTTCAAAATAAGTTTACAATACAGTGATCATACAGGAGTTGAAATTCAGAGCAGTTCATAAATTATTCAAAATAATAATGATATTGTACGGCTGAGTTAAGTGTGGTCGCCCTGGCCGCGGAATCGGTATACACTGTTCAGCAAAAGCAATGAAAGGCAATAATAAAAAAAACAAAGCAATTTAATATTATCATTATAAGCAAATTGAGCAGACCAGTCTGTAGACTTAGCTTGTGTACAAGCAGCACCCGTTCACAAGTATAACCCATGTGCCAGCCATCGGTCTCCTCAACCGTGTTATAGGGAAGTGACCGACCCGGCACACGACGCCGCCGCAAGCACAGACCTTTAAGCGAGCATGACGTACTCAAACTCTAGTATCTTTGACATAAATATATGGACAGGGTGGAAAGTGCATAAATTGTTGCAACGTAAGTGGTGCGCGCACTCCAGTAAATCTCTAGTGGAATGTCACTGTAATTAGTAGTTGCCGCAACGATTTTGATAATTCTTGCTTGTATTATAACAGAAAGTTTATTAAAAATGAAGATAGTATTATTTATCACCCTTTACACTATATCTATTAAATTAATTTAATATTTATTTTAGCGTGATTTTCACAATCATGTTTTTGAAGGACGTGGGGCCTTCTTGTACTGAAAGGCCTATTCTTAGTTCTTAAATCAATTTCTAGTATAAATATTATGCAAAAGAACTCTGCAAGCGCAGTATTCACCATAACAGAGCATGTCTTCTTGACCACTATTATGTTGTTTAATTCAATAGTTTGAGACGGCCTTTGAAGCGCCACGAGATAATTGACAGGACGTCGAGCTATCCTAACTGGATAAAGGTTGGGAGCAATCAACGTGACCTCAGGATATGTGCTTGATTCGTCTTTTTATTATTTAAGTAAGCTGTTGCATGAAAAATTCCAGAAAAAATGCGGTTTTATAAAGCTCTAGAGATTTCTGAGGAAGACCTATTTATGTTTAACTGTGGAATTACTTTATCTGATGATATGTACCATGGTAATAACGATGAATGGTTAGACACCAGTAGTGAATTGAGAAGTCACGGGTTCGACCCCCCAATCGAAATAAATGTTTGCGTGAACCACATTCAATTTTTTCGAGTCTGGGTGTTTGTGAGACCGTAAAGTATCTCGCAGTTACCGACACGAACGACACAAGACTTAATCTTAGTGTGGGGTCAACACATATTTTTAAAATAAAAAATATGTATGGGACAGTACAGTATCTTTTATTTCTTACTACGGTTTTGTGGTTGATGCTGGGATTCGGCTTCAACCTCAAACTTTTCTATTCCACGGTTTCTTATATATCGTACTATAATTGTTCCCCATATTTTATTTTGACTGCCTCAGTGGCGTAGTTGTACTAGGGTACGGCTACAAAGCTCAAAGCTGAGGTCTTGGGTTCGAATCCCGGGCTGGGCAAAGTGATATTGGATTTTTCTATTCATTATCAGCCCAGAGTCAGGAATTTGTGCCCGATATGGCGATAGGCTCGCCACCTATCACATCGTGGGACGGAACATATAAGGCAAAATGTGGGTGCCCTGGCACCTCTGCCTACCCCTTCTGGGAAAAAGGCGTAAGTTTATGTATGTATTTTATTTTGCAACATTATGCCAATGCTTTTTGCCCAAAACTGAGGAAGTGATGCAACTCAATTGAGGCTAAAGTAACTTGCGAATGTCACTCTGTGTTTTCGTGACAGGTGACCAAGCTATGTATATCAAGTGACATTCCCGGATTTTACTACTTTCCTATATCACAGACATAAAATCAAACCAATTCCAACTCACCATATCAGGAAAAACAGTGTGGTCGGCCATATGCAGGGAACCATGGTTGAGGTCAGGGTCTGGTCGCGTGGGCGCGTACGGGGACATTCCAGTGCCTCCGATTAGTCTGAAATTAAAAGAAATCTTATTAAAATTACCTGAAATCCAAAACAAAAGATTTCAATAGTGATAAAAATCGAAATTTGTTACTTTAACGAGCCAAGCTACTTAGCTAGGTCTCCTGCGAGTTAAAATACTTTAAATACTAAAAAAAGAAGGGAGAATTTCAACATTTTTACACTGTAAAAGAGTGTTGTGTTATTATATTTAGACCTTCATGGCACAATTATTTATGAAGCCAGCTATGAAACTAAAAAAACTATACAATGGACCCTCTTCGAGACAAACGTTGGTGTATGAAGTCGCCAACTATTTCAGGTTTGGGTGTCGCTAGATTGAAAAGCCTCTCGTATTTTCATTTTTTTTTATGACAAAAAACTTGCCATTCGCCTTATGGCATACGCCGTATGGTGATACGTCCGCTCACGAACACAACCAAAACCAAACAACACATTGAATTACAAAGCAATGCTTGGTATTCCACTGCACTCGCCATTCTGAGAAATATAGTTACTCTGGCTATAATGTCCTTCAATCAAAAACACAACCGTGCATTTACACTGTTATTTGGCGGAAGAAATAGACATTGCGGTGGCATCCACCCAAGCAGCTTCTCACATATGAGAGACCTACCACCAGTATAGTAATAACCACCACATGTAAACTTATAATTTGTTTGCCTTACAATATAATATACATAGGTATGAATCAACAAATAATCTGCCTCCAATCCATCGTTCCAAACTCTATCCAAACCAAGCCACTATCGCGCCCAATTAAAATATGTTAGTTTACTAACAATCCAACCGCAATCCGCCAACTTTACAGCATAATAGATCTGATTTTTATATCTGTTCAGAAACCATGTTCATGACAGTAAATCTTAGTATAGTATGAATAAAGAAGAGGCTTAACAGAAACAATAGTTGATGCTACAATTATTTAAAAATTAGTAATGATAATTGTTATCAAGGAACAATAATTATAGTTTCAGGAGAAAAGGAAGTGCTAAATTTAATCTAATTGCACAGAATTGTTTGTTTAACAAGAGTATTGTAAACCAATAAGTAACATTGCGAAACGAAATATTTCTGTACTATCGGCCATTTCCGGCTTTGGCCTTTGCGGTAAATTTAACCCGTTTAATTATTGTGACATAAAACCTATAATACTGCAAAGTCTCATCAAAATCCGTCCAGCAGTTTTTGAGTGAAAGAGTGACAAACATCCATATATACAAACTATAAATAATTTAGTATCTGTATCAGTCCATATACGTCCCACTGCAGGGCACGGGCCTACTCTACAATCGAGAATACGATTGAGAGTGGTTAGGCCATATAGTCCACCACGCTGGCCTAGTGCGGGTTGGCAGACTTACATACCATAGAAATTCTTCTGAATCGCTATGGTATGCAGGTTTCCTCACGATGTTTTCCTTAATTAAATAATTTAGTATAAGCAAGATATTTGTTTTTAGCAAATCTATGATGACCTATCTGTATCTTATACAAAAAATAAAACCATTGACTTTTTAGACATACGTTTCGTCTTCGCTTAGAACAATAATTAATTATACATATTAATAAATTGTAACTAGTTAATGTCTATCATGTACAGAAAATGGACAAGACATGAGGAAAACTATTAAACATTGAATTATTATCCCGAAAAGTAGTGGGATTAGCAAGGAATTCAAATATATTTATTACTCTTTCAAACTCAAAGGCATTGAATGGGACATGAGAAGACGAAACTAAATGCCATGATATATGCGATGGTAAAGCACGCAATTTAACGGGACGGGAAAAGCAGCAGGACGGCAGTCACATTGAGTTTAAATATAAATAAACCAGTTAATATACAATATAATACCCAATATATGTATAATATGTGGCTGAATTCAACTGGAGTCAAGAAGTATCTCTTCTCACGGGCAAAACCAGGCCGGCCGCTAGTTTAGTAATAAAATATCGATTGACGATCGATATCAAACCGAGGCGATTGCCGACCCACTGACCGGCAGCTTGTGTTCAATTTGTTTATTATTGTACTATTATAATATAGTACTCGTATGGTTAATTGAACTGCTCGTCTAAATTTCAAAGTGAAAAACATCAACATGCATAGGTTTTAAATGGCAAAGTTCTGTTCTTGACATTGACATTCAATTTCTAGTTGGTGAAACTTACTCAAAGTGGTTTGAGAATATTATTTTTATCTCGCAAAAACATTTTTGCCGATGCATGCTGATGTGAGGCAAGCGGTTTTTAGGGAAATTACCAGGCTAGACTTTTTGCAAAATTAAGTTATACAACATTACCCAGAAACAGATTTTGGGATATGACCCAACAAAAAGAGGTCAACTCTAATCCAGGCTATATTAAAAAAATCATTGTGAAGGACAATTTAATTATTTATTTAAGTCATTTAAAATGTCAGTGTATGTATGGTATTTAATAATTACTTGACCGAATAAAACTTATAAAATTACAATGATCAACATGTCATAAAATATTTTATTCAATAACAGTTAATTCACTTCACTGTTATTTCAAAGTTAGTATACAAAACATCTTATTTTGATCGCCTTTATATTTTTATTTTTAATTCTGTGCGGCCAGTCACAACGAATCATGTGCCAGATGTTACAATCTATAGTAGCAAAGTATAATGTTCATTTAATCCAACAAATTGCCTAGCAAATATGTAAATTGAGACATAGCCGCTAGCTCCAGTGGGAACATGCATCCTCAATTACATAGCCGACAGACCGTCTCGGTGTCATAACATCTCACACGCGTCTGTTATTGAATTTCTAGACGGATCTGGCTGAATATTTGATACGGGTGAATGAAAATATGTTGGTATGTTACATTTATTTGATACTTAAATCCCAAAGGCTGGTGTTATTGATATTAAATTGAGTATAAATCGCGAAGTAGTAGATTATGGGCGAATTTTTTTTTATAAAGTCAACAATCATATTGTACATAATCTCACTGTTTTTCCAGAAGGGATAGGCAGAGGCGTCAACTGGACCCACGTTTCGCCTTGTGTGTTCCATCCCATGATGCGATAGGGGGCGAGCCTATCGTCATATCGGGCACAAACTGTTGATTCGGGGCTGATAATGAATAGACAATTCCAATACCACTCTGTCCATAATAATGCTAATACGCTAATGCTGCGACGCTAATAAGGCTAATAATAATGAATAGAAAATATAATATCCCCTTGCTCGACCCGGGATTCGAACCCGAAAACTCAGCTTCGTAGTACCGTATTACAACTACCGAGGATGTCGCAATGATTAACGCACTTAAGATTATTCTTCAAAAGTCAGTAGTGGTTAATTACACTGGTTTACACGGTTTTTATACCCCAGCTAAAAGTTGTTATTTTGTGATTCAATTAGGTAGAATTATCTAAAAAAAAAAAACACGTCTATTCTATCACGTCTGGTTTAAGAAATATCTATTAACTTAACTGAAATACATAATTTTGGTATTAATACTAAAAAAAAAAATTAAAAATGTCAAATTTTTGCCTTCTTTTTATAGCTATTTGAATCAGTTTCTCTTATAATGGACCAACAGTAATCCCCCAACATGTTTTCATCCCAAAATCCTTGATGTCGTTCTTCAAAAACCTTTAAATCTTGATGGAAACGTTCCCCTTGTTCGTCACTCTTACTTCCTAAATTTTCAGGGAAAAAATTAAGATGTGATTGCAGAAAATGAATCTTTAATGACATGTTTACTCCCATCTTTTGAAAATTTTCCAATAAATCGGTAACAATTTCTTTGTAATCTTCACTTTTCTTATTTCTCAAAAAATGTTCCACAATCATTTTACTAGGTTCTCTCCATAGCATTGGTGAACCAAATGGAAGGTGAACGTTTTCTCCTGATGACCACTGGAGTAAGACAATTCTACAGCTTTCGCAAAACACATGAGGCATCCATTTTTTTATCTTGATTTGCAACAGGAAAGCCAAAATAATGGAGATTTTTAACAAAACTGTAATGGATCTTCTCTTTTTTGAAAATATAAACTGTCCACAAACATAACAAAAACGATCAGAACTTTGTTTACACTTTCTACTTTACATTTTTAATCAATCCGAAACAAGATAATTGTGATTTGAAGCGAACGAATAAACAATCAACTGTCGTTACCACGTTAGGTAGTTAAAAAAAAAACGATTGACTGCAGGAAGAATTTGTGACGTGATAGAATATTTTTACTAACACTTTTTGGTTTAAGGAAGGTAGATTAACATATTTGTAAACATTTATTTTGGGGTATAAAAAAAAAGTTCAATTATGTAAACTAGTGTTACCAATTATAGAAAAAACAGAGAAATATTCCTTTTTGGTATGCCGGCTAAGAGCAGTTTAAAAACGCTGTTGTGTTTTGGTTGAAAGGCATAACATAGTGATTATTCCTAATATAGAGAAAATAATATTTTAATGCAACGAATAGTGAGACGAGTCTGCCATTCTTCTGATAATAAGCGATACGACTGCTCAGAAACAATAGCAAAACCAAACATCACCTTGAATTACAAAGCAACGCTTCGTATTCCAATGCCATCCTGAGACATAAGATGCTAAGTCTCAATATATCCAGGAGCCCTACTATATAAATCCGAATATCCGTATTTCCAGTTTAGTTTGGTGGTAACGACGTCGTGCTTCGTCTCTTAATTTAAACATAAGTTTTACATTATCTGTAATCCACGGCGTAGGGTTCGTTTTGAAAATTTTTGTTTTAACCGGCGCGTGTTTGTCAAAAAGTGACAAAACATAAAAATTAAAAATGCGCACCATGTCATCAATGTCCTCGAGGTCACTAATTGAATCCCAGGGTATAGCTTCCAGATCCCGAGTGAAGTCGTCGATATTTATATTTTTAAACGGGCGGTATGAAACCGATTTTGATGGCGGTTTATTCTTTTTAATACCGATCTCGCATGTCACGAAGGAATGGTGACACAATTCTGGAATATGGTCGACTTCTACATTACGGAACTGCGCGTCAGTGCATACTACATCTATTAAGGTAGAACTGTCACCCACAAAGTGCGTGGGATTGCCTATTATTTGATTAAGATTGAAGTAGTTTATGAATTCAATACACTTTTTAGTTTTGCAGTTATTAGTGTCTAACATATTTATATTAAAATCACCCAGTAAAATCAAGTAGTCGTAAGGAGACAATGCACAGATGCTGTCCGTGATTGCATCAAAAAAGACATCAACATCCAGCCAAGGAGGGCGGTATGCGGTACCTATTAGTAATTTTTTAGTTTTGGCCGTGGAAATTAACCACATCTGCTCCACTCTCGGATGATGTGGGTGAGATTTAATACGGAAACTAAACCCATCCCTGATGTAAAAAGCAACACCACCTCCGCGCCCATTACATATAGACTCATTTCGTGGTATATGTCGCAAAATATACCCAGGCACCGCAGGCGCCCGGTCCTCTTCCCCCTCACGCAGCCACGACTCATTTATCGCCATAACGTCGACCGAGTGCCGACACATAGCTATAATGAATTCATCGTGGTTTGTAGACAAAGATCCGGCATTCAGCAAACCAAATTTTATAAATTTGTTTTGTGGCATTAGGATAGGCAATGAGAGTAAACTATAGGGGAGTTCAATTGACCTGGGTGAAGACCACTCGTAAGAATTGAATAAAATATAATTGTATTATAGTGTAGCAAAAAAGAGCATTTAATACATTGAATATAATTTAATAAATTGAGAAATAATATGAAATAATAAAGTGTAAATAATAGCAATAATAATATATAAATAAAAACATAAAAAGTTTTATTAAATATTGTGATACTTGTATAACTTCCTGTGAAATTCCAATTACTATTACATGCCACACACTCACCACTTATAGTTTTACAAGTATTTGGTACATTATTAAGAACAGTAGGACCATATGACATGCTTATTATTATCAGAAACAGATTATAGTACAAATGATTATATAAAAATGATAGATTTAGCTCACAGATGTTATATGTTAGTTTCTGGGCCAAAAACACGAAAAAGATCGGACTCGTTACGGATGACAATTGCTTGATCGCTGGCCTTCTGCCTCGCAAGGACACGACCGTGCTTCGTCCAAACGAATTGCCAACCTAATCGTTGACCTGCCTCGCGAGCTCTTCGATAGATCATCCGGTTCAATTTTGTTAGGCGCTCGTTCAAAAAGAATCTCCGCGGCGGCCCGGGTATGTCGAGATCTGACGTGTTTGCACCACGACGAATTCTAGCGGCGCGCAGCAAATCGTCGCGCAAACTGCGGCGAGCGAGGCGCACAGCTATGGGACGAGGTCGAGAGTCCACTGCATCCGTGGATGATATATCGTGGATGATATAATATATCGGCAATCCGAACATTTACAGAGTAGGTACATGCGTTTCGTCACAAACTTCGTTCGTCCGAAGTTTCGAACTTCGTTTCGGATGAATATAGAAGGGCCCCAGTAGTATCACTGGTTACAATATCCTTCAAACTGAAACACAACACTGCATTTATACTGCTGTTTGTGAGAATAGAGAATATATGAAGAAATAGACATTGCGGTGGTACGTATCAAGGCGGTCTTTCACATATGCGAGACCTACCACCAGCGTAACAATAAAAATAACATAAAATAATTAGAAAAAAAATAGATAAATTTATCTGTTTAATTCTTATCAATATGCAATAACAGTCATAAGTGTGATATAGCCGAGCATTTCGTTCGCTTGATGGTAAGTGATACGACCGCTCATGAACAATACCAAAACCAAACAACACCCCGAATTACAAAGCAGTTTAGAAACATCGATAGTTTAACTTTTTACTTGTTAATTCTCAGTACGCAGTTTTATTTTTTAAAACTATTGTAGTAACAGGTCATGTAAACGACACATTGTAATTTTGCATTTTCAATGTTGCAAGTTTCAAATACAAATACTTGTCACGTTTTTTCATATGTCATTGAGTGTCCTTCTGAGTTTTCTTTTGTATTTTTATTGTAAGTCAATAATAGTAGTACATACGCGCACACACATTTTTATTAAAAAATAGTCTCAATTTTTTTTGATAAAATGAAGTGAGTCGTCATCATTTTGATGCAATTAGAGGTCGCTCGGGTAATATCTCTTTGACTCTCAACATATTAAGTTTTAAGACTTGTTTAAATTTTGAATTAGTACAAGTAATTCACGGGTTCACATTCATCATCATCATCATCATCATCAGCCTAAACTGTTGTCCACTGCTGGACATAGGCCTCCTCCAAGTTGCGCCATTTTACCCTGTCTTCGGCTTGTCGCATCCAGCATCTGCCAGCGACCTTTCGCAAATCGTCACTCCACCTAGCCGGTGGGCGTCCTACACTACGCTTGCCAAGACGCGGTCTCCACTCAAGAACACGTCTGCTCCAGCGGTTGTCGGTTCTTCGACAAATGTGGCCAGCCCACTGCCACTTCAGCTTGCTAATCCTATGTGCTATGTCTACGACTTTGGTTCTCTGCCGGATAAGATCGTTACGGATCCTATCCTTCAGAGAGACTCCAAGCATAGCACGCTCCATAGCTCGCTGAGCGACACTGAGCTGGCGGACCAGTCGTGCTGTGAGTGTCCAAGTCTCAGCACCGTAGGTCATAACAGGTAGGACGCACTGGTTGAAAACTTTAGTTTTCAGGCATTGTGGTAGGGGTGACGAGAAGACTCGACGTAGTTTGCCAAATGCTGCCCAGCCCAGCTGGATCCTCCTCGTAGCCTCCTTCTCAAAGTTGTTCCTACCTAGTTGAAGGATCTGTCCAAGGTAGGTATATTCGGAAACAACTTCGAGCTGGTGGCCACTTACAGCGACAGGTCTTGGATCAAGGTGGTGGTTGATCATAACCTTGGTTTTATCCAAGTTCATTTGAAGACCTATTCGCTGTGAAGCTGAAGCCAGGCTGTCCAGCATCTGTTGCAGCTCCTCCAGCGATTCCGCCATTAAGACTATATCGTCTGCGAAACGTAGGTGCGAGATGTGCTCGCCGTTTATGTTGATGCCCATACCGTTCCAGTCCAGCGTCTTGAACATATCCTCCAGTGCGCTTGTGAACAGTTTCGGGGAAATAACATCCCCCTGTCTCACCCCTCTGCGCAACTGGATGGCCTTAGATTGTTGGTTCTGTAATTGGACATACATAGTGGCCGATTCATATAGACATCTCAGCACCTCGATATAGCGACAGTCTACTTGGCAACGCTGTAAGGACTCCCAAACAGCCCAGGTTTCGACGGAGTCAAAGGCCTTCTCATAGTCCACAAATGCAAGACACAGGGGCCGATTATACTCCTCCGACTTCTGTATAATTTGCCTTACTGTGTGGATGTGGTCTATGGTACCATATCCTCCTCGAAACCCGGCCTGTTCCGGAGGCTGAAACTCATCGAGTCTTCTTGCAAGGCGATTCGTGATGACCCTTGAGAACAACTTATAGACGTGGCTCAGGAGTGAGATGGGTCTATAATTCTTAAGAAGGGTTTTATCACCCTTCTTAAAAAAGAGAACAACCAAACTCCTGTTCCACGCCTTTGGAGTTCTCCCACAGCGAAGAACGGTGTTAAACAGGCTTTGTAGCTCCTGTATAACAGGGGTTCCTCCTGCCTTTAGGAGTTCTGAGGTAACTCCGTCTTCTCCGGGGGCTTTTCCATTCTTAAGTTGTTTCAAAGCCAACACGATTTTACCTTGGTCGATGTCTGGCTGTTCGTCAGAATAATGGCGTGTCAGGGTGGCTCTAGAATCTTGGTCGTCACGCTCAGGTCGAGTAACATGTGTGGCGTATAAACGACCATAAAAGTCCTCGATCTCGGCGAGAATCTCTGGCCTTGACAAAACGGTTTTTCCCTCACGTGTCGTTAACTTTGTCAGGTGGTTCCTTCCAAGTTGCTGAGTGAACACCTTAGACCCTCGGTTTCGCTCTATAGCGTCTTCAATGAAGCGCGTATTTGAGCTCCGAAGGTCCCGGCGTATCATCTTCGCAATACGCTTGTTTAGGTCTGACCTCTCTGACAAAGCAATCTGAGTTCCTTCCCGTCTTTTTGCCATAAGCCGTAGAGTCTCATCCGAGAGTTTGGACTTTCTGCCTCCACGCTGCATTTGGCAGAATTTGATGCCCTCGCTCCTCAGCGCTTCGACCAGATTTTGTAGGGTCTCGTCTACGTCTACAGTGGGTTCCAAAGCAGCGAATCTATCTCTGATCATCCTCTGGAACTTATCAGAGCCTGCCATGATTTGGAGTGGATTAGGCCGGAGCGTAGACCTCATCAGACGGCTTCTTTCCAGCTTAAGATCGATATTCAGAGTGCCTCGTACAAGTCGGTGATCGGATCCGGTATTAAATCTGTTAATCACTGAGACATCTCTGAATATGTGCCTCTTGTCCGTCATGATGAAGTCGATCTCGTTTTTGGTCACAGTGTCCGGGCTTTGCCACGTCCACTTCCTTTGGGGTCTCTTCTTGAAGAAAGAATTCATCAAAAAAAAAGCCCCTCTTTCTCAAGGAAGTTGACGAGCATATCTCCCCTGTGATTTCGGCATCCAAAACCATATGGTCCCACTTTAGATTCGCTGTGTCTCTGGACTCCCACTTTAGCGTTAAAGTCCCCCATAACAACGTTGAAGTGAGCCCTGGTGGTGTTGTGCAAGGCTTTAGATATGTCCTCGTACATATCTTCCACTTCATCATCCGAATGTGTCGATGTCGGTGCGTATACCTGTATGATCTTAATGGTGTATCGCTTGGATAGCCTAAGTACCAAGTAAGCTACCCGAGTCGACACACTGGAGATTTCTTCAACGTTGTTTGAGAGGGCCCTATTAACGAGAAAACCTACGCCACCCTGGGATGACTGATCACCCTCGCGGTAGTACATAAGGTGGCCTGAATCAAGGGTGATGGTATCCTCCCCCTTTCTACGGACTTCACACAGCCCCAGAACATGCCACCCTATGTTCTCCAGCTCTGCCTCTAACTGCGCCAGATGTTCATCAAGCCGAAGACTTCTGCCGTTGTACGTTGCCAGGGTCAGTTGGGATGGGCGGCCTACCGTAGCCCGGGGATTCTTCGCACCCCCTGCCCTGCCATTTCCATGACCGCCGCCTTGGCCAGGACTAGCAGGGCGACCGGGAACTGGGGGCCATTTGTTTGTTTTGCGCAACATTTTGGGTTTATGCCCATAATCGCCACGCTGGGCAAGCGGGTTGGCGATCGCAGGGGTACGGCTCTTCTACCGTTGATACTGCTGCCTATCAATAGCCCGAGGTATTTAGCCGTGCCGTGTTGGAGCTGGGTTATACCGCCTTCAGCCGGTTAGGGAAGGCAAGGAATGTTAAGATGTAAAATGAAAGGGAAAATGGTTTAGGGATACTGCTGTCACGGAAGGAAGGGTCTTGTGACATCAGTAGCTAGAGCAGTCCGGGGTCGCATACCCGTAGTTGATCCAGCTAGCTATCGGACAGATAGCTAATGGATCCACCCTCTGAACGAACGGGTTCACATTGAATGTATACAATTATACATCACTGACTTTTCAAAGTTACTTGTAATTATTTATGGCTAGGTCTAAAGGCGAATGAGTACATTGTGTGGAAACCTGCATGTTTATGAATTTTGTTTAAATTCCAACATGTTTGAATTGAAATTTCTGAGAGACTTTACAAATATAGCCCAAATTATTCTACAGCGACCCCAAGAATCTTCATAAAAAATCAAACTCTGAATATTATTATTGTCTTTACAAATATTATAAGGAGGTAAGATATTGTTTCTTTGCATTTAAATTTTTGTGGGTATGTACTAAATTTATTAACCTTAGTATCCTACATTATTCCTCATCAACATGGCGATAGATTATAATAATAATATCACAATTATTGGTTAAAGAAGTTTACATACATCCATCCAATACTATTATCACATATAAACAAATTCATAAAATCACCCGAAACCTTACCGAACTATATAGCCCGAGGTACAACTTATATGTTACCAAAAGATAAGCTAGATCTTAAAAACCCAGCCAAATACCGACCGATCACATGCCTACAAAATATTCATAAAATCATAACGTCATGTATTAGTGAATTGATATATAGACACGCAGAACATAATAAAATATTAGCCGAACAACAGAAAGGTTGCCGCAGAAGAAGTCAAGGGTGTAAAGAACAATTAATAATTGATACAGTAGTTTCCAATCAGGCACTCCAAAATAAAAGAAATATATACACTATGTACATAGACTATCAAAAAGCCTTTGATTCTGTGCCGCATACTTGGCTATTGTACATACTTGAACACTACAAAATACACCCTACACTAATACGATTTTTAAAAACAACTATGTTGAACTGGTCTACCGTTCTTAAAACCAAAAACGGCAATCATACAATAGCCACAGAACCCATTCCAATCCGCAGGGGCATATTTCAGGGCGATAGCTTAAGCCCTCTCTGGTTTTGCCTAGGACTAAACCCTCTGTCAAATCTCCTAAATAATAGTAATTCTGGGTATAAAATACAATATGATAACTTGCTTCTTTCCATTACTCATCTAATGTGTATGGATGACATAAAGCTGTATAGTGATAACCTAGAAGGACTATATAAGCTTGCAGATATCACACAGGAATTTTCACGTAGCATAAGCATGACTTTCAGTATCGATAAATGTAAAATCCAATGTGTACGCGCAGGAAAAATCGAAAATAATATTTATAAAGTAGACAATTCTGCACAGATTGACCCCGTAGACAGTGTAACTGTTTATAAATACTTAGAAAACCAACAGACACAACGAATTCATCAAAAAGAAACAAAAACCACTCTTACAGAGAAGTTCAAGTCCAGACTACATAAAGTACTGAAACTACATCTTAATGTAAGAAATACCATTAAAGCTATAAATACATTGGCAGTTCCTATACTTACTTATTCATTCGGAATTATCCGCTGGTCACAGACAGATTTGAAAAAACACCAACGCACAATAAATACATACATGACAAAATAAAGAAAGCATCACCCTAAAGCGTGTATAGAGAGACTGACTTTACCCAAATCTGAAGGAGGAAGAGCCATAATTGATATCACAAATATACACAATAAACAAATAGCTAGTTTAAGATCATTTTTTCATAACCGCTCAAAGGAGTCTCAATTACACTTATCTATAGTAAAATCCGACCAAAAATTTACCCCATTAAACCTACAAGATTCTTCTCCGCAAAAGAATGAGACCCTCTATGATACACAAGAAAAAATTGACAAATGGAAACAGAAAGTTACACAGTCAGTGTCAGTGTTAGATCATTCAAATAGATATTAAACAGCATTGGAGAAGTCAAGCCACCTTGTCTAACCCCACACTCCATCACATAGTCATATGAAAACACGTTTGCCCAACTTACACAATTTATTTGATGACTATACCAATATTTAAATATATTAATCAATTCAATTATTTTCAAAAAAATGTATTTTCATCCGGGCATAGCCAGGTCAGACCGCTAGGATATAATATAAAGCGTCCCACAAGATAAGATATAGAGTAACGTGCCTTATTCGAAATAAGGGGCCTTTAATATTTCATGAAAAACAGCTGAATACTTCAAGGCAACGAACGAATTTAAAATTAATGTCTTCACGTGACTAATTAGCAGGCTAATAGTCAAACAAAACGTTCGTAAAAGTCTTACAAATATTTGAGCACTTGATAAAATAACTGAACTTATAAACGGACCGCGGCACACAATTCGAAGATTTCGGATTTTTTATTAGAAAAATTTTAAGCGACGCAGATTGTAATGTTAGGAATTTATCCTTTGAATTCTACATTTTAATAATATTTATGAAGATTAATTAACTATTTATAAAATGTTACTCTTAATTTGTTTAAAAATATCTTCCTTTCAAGCAGCCAACATAAAATTCTAAATTTAAATTCTAATTTCTCAATTTGATTGTATTATATTACAAGCGTTGAAAAAAGCCTTGTTATTTTACGACCGTGTCCCAACTTGACAAACTTAATAATTTAATAAACAGACTGATACATACTATATTACCTAAACCTGAAATCGAACACATGACACACACACAAAGATAGTTTTCAGATGTTGCCATTACACCAATGACTTCAAAAGAACTGACTGGTTGAGCGTAATTTGTCGTAAACTAGGACAAAACTACTTAAAAGTATCTGTATCTGTATCAGCCCATATACGTCCCACTGCAGGGCACGGGCCTACTCTACAATCGCGAATACGATTGAGAGTGGTTAGGCCATATAGTCCACCACGCTGGCCTAGTGCGGGTTGGCACAAGTACTTAAAGAAAATAATTTTAACATAAAGTACTTTATAACCTGACGGATTTTATTGGTTCTCAATGTTCGTACAAAGTGTCTGCTCCTGTCACCGCTCATTACGACAAACTAGAGCAATTTAATATAACATAGTAATATGCTGGATAGCTGAATAGCTTGTATTTCCGTGCCATTCGAAAAAAGCTTCTATACCGTTGATTCACAGTTCAAATTGAAGATAGTTGAGGGTACTATTCATTATTATTTGATTAAGAACATTTCACCGACAGACCGTTGCAATTGCATTCGAGGCATTATTGGATAATACCTGATTAGTCTTTGTGTACAAACAGCTGTTTGATAAGTACATTATTACAGAGTAAACGTTACACAGTTACCTAACAAATGAAGACGACAGTCCTTTGAAAAAGGTTTTGTTTTTTATAATACCTCAGAGTTCTTTAAGCTTTTAATAGCTTGGTAAAAAGGTGAAAGATTACCTCTTTGGAAACTCGCAATCTGAAATTATCTACACAAGTGTTTGAGGTATTAGAAGCATATTCAGCTCTTCAGGCGATTTAAGATAAAGTAACATACCATAATTCTACAGGGTATATCAAGACTGTGACCGAAAACGAAGCCATGTGGTTTTTTGAAATAAAAGCGACCAATTTTTGGTGTTCTTCTTTTCCTATCGTGGTGTTTGGATGGTAAATACATCGTTTTTTCGAAAAATTATAATGTGCGCACTTTGATTTTAAAGACACTGTGCTACCAAAAGTCTTAAATTATTATTTTAGCACAAAGCCTATTGGTGTTATGATAGCCTCTGTGGGGCAGAGGCATAGACGATGACTGTGAAACAAGAGGCCGCGGGTTCGATCCCCGCACAAGGACAAATGTTTGTGAGGCCCTCAGGTATTTATCTCGGGTCTGAATGTTTGTACCGAAAATCCCCAGGTGGCATCAGATACCCATGAAACGAGACTTAATTGATCTTAATTTGTGATAATTTTTTTAAATATTGGTTTTTCTATTCATTTTCAGCCTGGAGTCAGAAATTTGTGCCCGATATGGCGATAGGCTCGCCACCTATCACATTGTGGGACGGAACATACACGGCGAAATGTCGGTGTCCTTAGACCTCTGCCTACCCCTTTTAGAAAACAGGGGTGAGTTTATGAATGTGTATTATGAAAAGCGATGTGCACCTAAGCATCCAACGATCAATATTCTAGAAAGAGGTAGCGTGTTCCATACCTATAAACCACTCTCGTATGGCATTCTTGGATGACAATCATAACGGTAATGAGCATTGCGTGATATCCACTAGGTACAAATTAAATTTGAATAAGTGAATTGTCTTGTATGAAACCGATTCTGGTTTTACTACTTCGCATGTCAGCTTCAAGGACTTTTCAAACTAAACATGAAACGTTTCTGGCAACTTTTCAGTTTTAATCGACGTGATATTTGAATTTACAAAGGTCAAATTGTTTCGAAACTTTTTTGTGGTGGTGGAAGTGGATATTTGTTTCCAAATGTTATTTCTTTTTGCCTTTATTGCGGGTTGAAAACAAGTTGATTGGCTCAGACAACCGCTAAGTTTCGTTTTTTGAGACTTTTCAGTGTCATTGTTTTGTTTTTCTTGTTTTTTGTATTTTTATGGCTCGGTGGCGTAGTTGTACTAAGGTACGGTTACAAAGCTGAGGTCTTGGGTTCGAATCCCGGGTTGGGCAAAGTGATATTGGATTTTTCTAATCATTATCAGCCTGAAGTCTGGAACTTGTGCGCGATATGGTGATAGGCTCGCCACCTATCACATCGTGGGACGAAACATACAAGGCGAAATGTGGGTGCCCTGGTACCTCTGCCTACCCCTTCCGGGAAAAAGGCGTAGGTTTATGTATGTATTACTTTACAATTTAAGTAAATGTCTGATGTAACTATATTGCGATTTACTAAAGTGGCTCCGGTGTCCAAAACACAAGGTCAATCTTTCTATGGGGACTGGCTCTTACTTGGTTAGGTGTATATACTTACACGGGTACGGTAAGTAAATTAAAAAAAAATGTTTATGGTAGATCACATAAGTAGCATATAATTTTGTTTATTTCTTAAAATGGCCATACTACTACAAACTATAATGTTCTAAGCAGGGACCGAAACCGGTATCGAAAATACCGGTATTTTTTGGTATCAACCGAAAAAAATAATACCGGTATTTTTAATGGTAACCGGTATCCGCCAATTTTATTCGATTCCTAGAATTTAACCGGTATCAAACCGGTAACCGAAATAAGGGTTACCTTTATGTTTCATGCGAAGTTCCTTATAAGTCAAAGCGGGGGCAGTGCCTGTGTGTGGTTATACCGCCGTTTGTCTTTACTAAACATTATGGCACTATACCACACAATTATCTTTACTCATTTCATGATTTTTTCAACAGAATTACCCACCAAAATTGAAATGAACCGTATCCAGCGATATTGTGTAAACAACACGACAAGTATGATTTTTATTTGTTATGCAACAACAACGCATTTTCTTTTGCATTCAAGGTCTTTTTAGGTTACCGGTATTAAAACGGTTCCCGTATATAAGGGTAACCTTTATATTGCGTCATAGCGGTTACCGAAATCTTAAAGGTAACCGAAATTCGTCGATACCGGTACCGTTATGTCGAATGGGTTTCGGTCCCTGGTTCTAAGCAATCGATTGAATACGGAAGTCTGTTATTTAAAGGCAATGGACGTATTTCTATTATAACCGAAATCTTTTAAAACGCTTACCGAATCTTACTGTGCCACTGACAAAACAAATTTACGATCCTGTATTTTGTTGTTCAATTACTTTTTCACTGGACTATCACCGGTAAGGCCACCAGCTGTAATCCATGAAGCAAAATAAGAACCGTTGTAATGAAAGATTATTAAGATATTATTAAGATTGAGTCCATATTTTTCTTAACATCGGTTCACAAGGCTGTCTTCACCAGAGAAGAATTGACAAGAGACTACCATCGCTCTTTTCAAATTAAGTTCACAATACAGGAGTCGCAGCTTAGTTCAATTCAGACCAGTTCACAAATGATTAAAAAAATTGAATTGACGTTCACCGCACATCCATCTTCACTTTCGAAATTATCGACCGTTCACGTTGAAGCTACATTCATCTGAATTATATCCGCTTGATCGAAATCCCGCTCACAGTTTCAACCCTCAAGGAAGATCGGTAGACAACTGTAAATCATCAGTTCCCCTTGAGACCACTTTACGCCTGATTTCGTGCTTATCCTTCCCGGATGAGACGGCGAGCGGTAACTGGCTCAGTAATTGCTCCTATGTCTGTGAGAAATGTCAACGACGGAACGTGTGTATTGATGATGTAATGAAGATCGTCATTCGAGGCCGCAAACTCGCATAATTCTGGTCATTCAATGTTTTCTTTTGAGGGAATCCTAGGGAGACAATGTTTATCGTTTTAAAATTATTATTTTTTTAACACGCTTTTATTAGCTTCACCTGTATGTTTGTATATGTAACCGACTCTGTTGAACTCGATTATGCCGTACATATTTTCATTAAAATGAGTGAGTAAATGGTAATTTAGTTTTAGAGTAAGTTAATGATGTTATTACTATTGATTGTGTAACTGTTGGTGAAGTTATATACCTATATAATGGGAATGATGGCAATGACGGTGATACACGAATCCTAGTCGATCACAATTAACTCTGTATATGTCAATCATGCCGGCATAAAAATGATGAATGATTTGAGCTATCACTCGCTCCTAGATACTCTATTTATATGGCACTACGTTTTCCATTAGGAAAAAACATAGAAATGTAGTAAAGACGTCATAAGTTCATTAAAAAAAAAACAAATAAATGTTATAGTTACGTCCTTATTATAAAATCGATATTAACTGTACAGCCATAATGATTCTCATAGCAATGAAACTAATTAGTCCATAATGATCTTCAAGAGCGTATAGAAAATTACAACTTTTCGATATATATGATTTATTTGACGTAAAGTCCATCTGCCACATCCAGAGTATCACAAATTATTTGATAAAGGAAATATCAACATCATTTACCTTTTCGATTTCATTATAACATCAAACATTTAATGAAAATCTTTAATAAGCTGTCGTCAGCATCTTGGATCCAAAAAAAAAAAAAAACAAACCTAGCGTTGCTTTTATAACTGTCGATCCTTTCTGGAAATAGACGTAATATTAAATATTTTTGCAGGAAAGTCCTGTAATAACTGAGAATCTTAACATTTTTTTTGGCTTTGAAAATATAAAGAAATAAGTGGTTTGAAAAGTGATGAAAGGAGCTATTTCTGACCTAATTATTTTAATCAAACACTCACCTACAGAAACATCGTTGCCTTATTTCCCAAATTTCTCGAAGTTGAATTAACAGCAAAATGGAGAATCACATATTTTTTTAAAAAAATAGCAAATATTTTAATTTAACTATTATATGATATAAATAAAGAATGTACGCAAACTGATTCATAAATTTAAGTATTATTATACAGTTAAAATATTATATCGACGCGCACAACTAAGATAAAATAAGCCGACCGTATCTTTTACGCAAAATTAAGAGGCACGTTCTTTAGCACTCAAATCTGAATTATTAGTAAGCGAATCATTAAAAAATTGCTGAGTATTCAACTTTTTACTGTAGTTTAAATATCACTAAAACGAATGCGAAGAAGTCCGCCGTCCACGGCTTATAAATATTTTATGGCTAAACAAACAAGAAATTAAAAAAGTGCAAAAGCATAATAAATGTCGTCGTGCATGACGGATTGTGTATGTCTTTTAATATTTTAAAGCGAATATTAAATGAGTTAATTTAAACAATTGGTGATGGGCTCATTTTAGTTACTAGTAAAGCGGCCCGGATTTCCCTGGTTTTTTCCATATTGGCATTTTCTTTCCCGCGTGTTTTGGATCGGCACCAAATCTAACTCCTACCTACATTCATTCTACACTTTCTGCAGGCATTGTTTAATTGACTATGTTTATATTATTTAAAAAAACAACTACAATTATTTTTGCTATTGCCCAATGTAACATATTATTATAAACTTCATATGAAACCTCTGCCTACCCCTTCTGGGATATAGACGTGAGTTTATGTTACATACATATGAAACCCTGAAAATGTTTAGTATATTCGTGCTGTTAAATAATTATCTATGGTTATGAAGTTATGAGGTCTCAAGGAGATATAAAACAAAATAATTTTTATTTCGCTTCAATGTAGAGATGTAGTTGTTGTAAAGAAAGACATACCCTAAAATATTGTCTGTATGTGACACATTGACTCACCTTACTAAAATGAAAAATACTTTATGAACAATGAAAGACTCAATATCGTTATCTAACAATAGTAAAAAGAAGTATAATTGCTTGTTTGTAGGGAATAGTCTAAACTCTTATGTAACTTTGGATATTGGATATTATTTTTAAAAAAATCACGTGTCTTTAAAACAACTGTAAATCCCAGTAACAAAGATTCATTTTGACAAAATAAGTTTTCTTAATAACTGCCACGGTAGCGAATTTTTACCACGGTACGATTGTAACGCTGAGGTCTCGAGTTCGAATCCCGGGTTGGGCAAAGCGATATTAAGATTTTATATTCTATATCAATCCGGAGTCAGGAATTTGTGCTCAATATAGCCATAGGAACGACCTCTTTCATATAGTGGTATGAAAAACACAAGATGAAATGAAGATGTTCGGGTAGTAACCTTTCCCGATCTGGGAAAAAGACGTGAGTTTATTTATAAGTGTTAACAGGTATAATATACGAGTGTTTTAAACAATGATAATTTTGTTAACATTGACAAAAATTCCAGTTAGTAAAATTAAATTATGAATGCAGGATTCAACCTAAACTAAAAAATCTTATAATATCTAAGGCTGAGGCTAAACGAAATATAAACTCTTAGAACAACATAAGGGAGACATTTCAATTGAAACCTTTGTTTGAGAACACAATTTAAATTGCACATTGTATTTTTTGAACGAAATAATGAAGCTTTATTTGCTTCAAAGTTTATACATAAGTCTAAAGTTAATATTGGCGAAAGTCAACATTTGGAACGCAAATGTTTTTTTGTGATTATAATATTGCTATTAAGATTTTTCTTTGAAATTATAGACAAATAGGCAACATATTATACCCAATCCTAGATTTGATTAGATCCATAGACCAGATAAATTAGATCCACATTACTGAGTTTGATATTATCACTTATTAAGTTATAGTAATGAGAAAATACATGAAACTAGATAGTGTAGATACTCTCCCAGTAAACAAACTTAGAATGAATATAATTTATGCCGAGATCGAACCTACAAACATTTGTTTCACTACCCAGCTGTTTAACAACTGCGCTATAAACACTGGTTGAAAGAGAAACGTAAAAACAAATAAGTTTAAACAAAAAACAGTTATTATTTTACGTAATATACACTAATATAGGTTTTGAGAAGTTTAGGTCCTAATCTACTACATTGACGTGAAGAGTTAGCAGCCTTTACTTACCTTTGAAATTCTAATGTTAATCCCAAAGGCACGCATTCTCTCGTGATATTTTCCTTAACAGTTAACGTGATCGATAATAAACTACACATTTGTAACTATTAGTCAGCGTTGTGCTATGAAAAAGAATTGATAAAATATATCTTCATGAAAGAAACTATGGAAAAACGATATGCTTACTCTACTGATCCACTCCATCTACGTAGGTGACAATGTAAAATACTTAATATACTATTGGCCAACACATCATATTTGAAGTAGTCTTGTGATCCATTTGAAGACTTTCTTCAATTGAGCAAACTTTTTTCGAGATCTACCCAATTACTTTTCGACGCCGAGACGATTTGTGATCAACAAATACTTGTTATTTTTCTTAGTTATATTGTAGAAAAGTCTTTAACTTTCCAATAACTACAATGTCGAACGTGTATCTTATAGGGTCTAGCATGGGATCATTAAAGTTTTATTTATTTATTAAAGTTTCTAGTAAATTAATTAAAGGATGAGAAAAAATACTATTAACCTAATTTCTAACCACAGGAGTAGAAAATATTATCTTAGGCATACAATTTGGATTCTAATGGTGTTCTCAATAGTCAAAACTAACATTAAAGAATTTGTAATATGTTAAGGTAATATTTAGGTATTTAAATTTTAACTTATTTAAATTTGAAGTGTATTGGGATACCATAAATAGGTGATCTGGCCAACCGATTTTGAACTCTAACAGCATAGTATAAAGATGTCTGTACAATAACAAAGGATAGACTTAAGTTTAATGATAATTTCACATAATTAATCCTTTTGTTACACTCGTTAACCTCCGAACGTGACCAAAACATTGTAACAGATACTTCTTAAAAAAAACATAAAAATACAGATAATAACAATGTATTTCTAACATTTAGCACGATAAGATCGAAACATGTCAAAAATGGGATATAAAGTTCGAAGTCGGGAAATGCATGAAAACTCACCAGCAAAAAAATACTGGTACTAAATATCGACGCATCCTTTTTTATATTGTTTGATAAGACACTCACACACACACTTCACTATTTTGTATATAAACACGGTGCCCCAACCGATCGGCACCCGTGATGGTTTTAACTGAAAACTGCCAGCGGTCGGCGTGTTGCGTGCCTCGGCTAACTACCAAACACCCACCCACCGGTTCGACAGTTGCAACCAACTTTTTCTTAGGAACATATGATTCACACTCGTCATTTAAACAAATAGTGTTAAATAGTATGATGATTCATTTGTTGTTACATCTGTTGCTATGGTTACTCTAGGA
The DNA here is from genome assembly GCA_023078785.2 of Hyles euphorbiae. Taxonomy (NCBI): domain Eukaryota; kingdom Metazoa; phylum Arthropoda; class Insecta; order Lepidoptera; family Sphingidae; genus Hyles; species Hyles euphorbiae. The sequence continues at coordinate 2,630,431 of CM041041.1, read as the reverse complement.
ATCTTACGTACGAAGAAAACAATTTCCATACTTCACTCTGGTAAAATTGTGCTATCCAGCCACAAGGTGATTAAATAAAATTTGTGGAAATAATAAATCAATAAAAAGCAAATTGGGACAAAATACAACATATATAAACGGAACGTGAGATGTTTGAGGAAAAAATATTGAGAATAAATATTTAAAACGAAAAAACAACTAGCATGAATACACATAGACATCAAAATTGAAATACATGTTGAATAAAAAATTCCGTTTAAACAACTGTACGCAAAATTTGAAAGAGGATTAATCTATCAAAGAGGCTAATGATGCATAATACTTCGCAGATCGACGTCATTGTGTCCAAAATAATTAATTTACACGCACGTGGACATTCTAATGAGACTGAGAGATTAACATCTGTACGGATCACGTAGACCTTTGATATATTTACCCTAAAATTGCAAACATGAGAGGAAGGGATTAGCTTCGCTCGACATTAAATAAGTATAGGTGTTGGAATGTTATGTCCAATCTAAATTTGACAAAGTAGGAAGTAAATGTTTAATAATATTCGCTTATTTTAGCATTGAAATCACAGTTATAACATATCTAATTATGTTAATATTTTTGTCATTGGCTTCCGATATCAAAGGATTTCAGTTTGAAAATACTAAAAAATCAATATTAGAAATAGGTTTGGACTCATTACACGTAGCCTTAAAACTAATAAATTAAAAATTTCCTTGAAACTGCAGCTCTGAAACCTCATTATAATGACCCTATAAACATCCCAAACCTAAAAACCAACCCTATAATAAAAAAAATTTTAGTCCAATATCAAAGGATCCACCCTACTTTAATTTTATTGATATTAAATTAGGCATATAACCATAATCTTGTACAAGAAAGAACACAAATAAATTATGCCTAAGGCGCAGTGTTGACGATCCCTGGCCGAAACGAACGTCGGTTAGTAATATGACATTCGACTGCGGCACCGCGACGTCGCCGACGCGGTTACGTTACGTTCCCGGACGGTACACGACATTGACCATAATAACCTTGACAGATTGGATAAGATTCAACCCACTGATTCCGTAAGTAAAGGGAATCTTTAATTTGAGTGATGCGAAAATATGTTTTTGTAAGGGTAGTATTTACGATTTCAATAAGAAACATTGTGGTCTTATTATCGCACAATAAATTATAAAAGAATTGAGGATTTTAAAGCGAAATGTAGTGAGTTGAAAATTAAATAAATGATCGTCAATGCACATTGTAAACAGAATTGTCCAGGCCAATAAATTGCCAATGAATTATTATGGAACGGTCAGTTGGACATCATGCAAACTATTTGCTTCCTTGTTCCATTAATCAAACAACTATTGTTCAATTAAATATTTCATTACACTGCGACAAAATCGAATCATGTTCACACAGCTTAATTGTAAGATAGTAAAAGTTGCATTGGTTTTAATATAATTCCCATAGTCAATGATACACCGTAGATATTTTGCCGCACTGATATAGAGTACGCACAAGAGCGTTTATAATCTTAATTTCCGTTCCTTTTAATACATACATAGGTACATAAAATCACGCCTTTTTTCCAAAATGGATAGGCAGAGGAGCAACATGACACCCACGTTTCACCTTGTATTTTCCGTCCCACGATGTGATAGATGGCGAACCTATCGCCATGTCGAGCACAAACCCCTGACTCCAGGCTGATTCTGTGACAGCCCATATACGTGCGACTGCAGGGCACGGGCCTATTCTACAATCGAGAGTACTATTGAGAGTGGTTAAGCCATATAGTCCACCATGCTGGCCTAGTGCGGGTTGACTGTTGGGTGTTGGGTTGCAGGCTGATAATGAATAGGAAAATCTAACATCATTTTGCCCTTTGGGATTCGAATGCGAGACTTTCGCTTTGCAGTCATACCGTAGTACAACTGCGCCACCAATGCAGTCCTTTTAAGGTTTCGATCAATTTTACAGAAGAACTCATATTACTCTATGTCTTGAAAACAGCTGCCTGACTATTCTTAAGTTTTGTTATCCGAGAAATTATCTATTAACATTATTCCATCCTCAGGTATAGGCTTCATACCCGAGGAAGACGACAAACATGCCACTATTGCCTTAGAATTCAACATGTTAATATCCAAGCCCAGATATTATGATGGGCGTGAATCATCCCAATGCTTAAGGCAGTCCAATCACTATTAGCTTATATTTAACTAGCAGCCTAGCCCGGCACCGCCTTGGTGTAGATTCACGTTTTGTAAATATTCTATGGCCTATGTTCATCAGGGATAATGTAGGATTCTAATTGAAAAATATTTTTTTAAGTCGATCCAGTAGTTAGGAGCATATTCAATGCATAAAACCTAAGTTCCTGCGAATATTTTTCCGGCATCTTCTTATAAATCTTAGCATCAAAGACTATCCATCTTAAATCGCTTCATTGTAGTAACAAAAAATATGTTCCAAAATGTACAGTTTTCAATAAAAGTAAACATACTAATTACTTAAAATGTTTACTTTAATGCGATGAATTCGTCCAAATATCGATTTATGAGTGAAAACCATTAGTTATTTGTTAACAAACTCGTAATAACCTTTCCCTCAGTAGCACTCTGCACGACATGCCACAGCTCAGAGCAAACTAGTAGTGTTAGTGCGAACAAATCTTGAAATTTTAATTGACATCGCGTGATTGTCATACTGTGATGGAATTTGCGCACGATTATGAATGGAGTAAATATTTACGACTATAATTAGTCATAAATTAAGAAATGGTTTCAATTATTCGATTGTAAATATGTTAAAATTCATAGTGATTTTCTTTACTGGAATAGTGTAGGTAAAGTTTTGACTGCATATGAAAAGTAAGATTTCACAAATAAAGTTCACTAAAATAAAATTCACAAATAAGAAAGTAAGATTTCACAAATTAAATGAGTACCAAGGAGTCAAGTATTTATATTTATTTAATAGAGGTATTTAAATAACGTAGTTTATTCATTGTAGATTATTATTATTTCATTTATGCCCTACGCTGTCCTTTCTTTCTCCAACTTAAATAGCCATCCCATGGTTGCCTGTAAGAAATTACCAAGTGTGATAAGGCAGCCACTTGTACTATTATTATTATTATGTGATTTCTTTGTTATTTCTCTGTACGGCGCAAAAAAGGGTTAAATAAATAAATACCGAGGATACTTGGAATCTGTCGAGAAAGATACATAATAATATTTACATTATGAAACAATCTTTTTCGTAATATGTTCTTAAAACTTTAGAGTTATTAAACTCTTGACGAGGTTCACTGGATATTTATCCACGCAAAGACGTGCGTAGTTAAGTGCAACTTAATATTTGAATGCCGTTTGACTATTCGTGTGCTAATCAAGTTTATTAGCACTTTTAATTTGATCTAGTAAAATCTCGTTTAAGCTGATCTTGGTTAAATTATTATTTTGTACGCCGTATCAGAAGTAAAGTGGTACATTAATATAAATAGCAAGACAATTTTATAAAACAGCTGTCAAACGACAAAATAATATTTCGATTAATTCAGACTAGCAGATAATCCTGACATTACTTGTCGATTATTTATTATTTACATTATTAGACTGTTGACACTGTGGACTATGATTTAATCTCAAAATACACACATTTAATCTGCAAGATGCTGACTATAAATCACACAAAACAATTTTCAAGTAAGCGACAAATATTGGGATTAGTACAATTTTAGGTCAAAATAAATATTATGGAAAATCTGTTATAGTTTATAATACCTTACAAGTATATGTAGTAATGTATGACGGCTAAACGTATTTTTAAGATATTAACCCGCCCTCATTCCCGTTACTGCTACAAATGTATCCAACAACAGCGGTACGCATTTCTTTACAGCAGGAATTGGAGGTAATTCAGTCATTGGAAATAAAAAATAAATTACTGTTACTATTTATGTAATCTTCATCATCACTGTTGAAAAAATAATTTTATCAAAGGTATCCATAGCAACTTCCTTCAAGAGCAGCCAGCTTCAGGCAACTTATTTAGTCAAGGAAATTAATATGTACCTGTACTTAAGCCCTTTTAAGTCCCACTGCAGGGCACGGTCCTCATCTATATCCAAATGTACGATCGGAGGGGCTAGTTCTTGGTTCAACTCGCTGGCTTAGTGTGGGTTGGCGGACTTCACATACCATAGGAATTCTTATAAATCGCTATGGTATGCAGGTTTCTGCGTGGTATTCCGTTCACCTTCCTTCAGCATTAAAATGCACGCTTATTGATTTTAATATGCATATGACTCTCAAAAGCCAGATTTTTGCCCTGGGTTTTAAAATCACAACTACCGTGATCTTGTCGGCAGCCGCATCTGGTTGGGTACCAATAGGCTACCACCCATTTAGAGAAAAGAAAAAACTAAGTAAAGGAAGTAATATAAAAAATATTGATTTAGTTGAGATACTTACAAAAAAGTTTTCATTTACTAAGACTCAAATATAAGCAAAATATATCCATCACAATCGGGAAATGCCTATCACTTTTTTTGTTCTATTTAAGTACATTTGTTGCGAAATTATTGATCGTTTTCTCGCAAACAACAAAATAATTTAACGTTAATTATAACATAAGAAAGGAAATTAGAAACAATTGATAGTTTTCAAAAACAAATATTAATTTATTCTGAAATTAAAGATAAATATCTAATTATATTACAAAAATAATAAATGTTACATGGTCATTTAAAATATCTTTAGAATTTTCAATTAATATGACCACCAGTACAACATTCTACAATACCTCAGCATTGCTTTATCTAACTGAAAGCGTTTTATCGACACTGCTTAAGTCTTATAGACTATTATTGTGACTTATACTTATGAACCAGTCGCTAGACGATTTATCGTTTAGTGTGAGAAATGTGAATTTCTTCAGCATCTCTGGGAATGCGTCATTCTGTCAGACCCAGTTTTATGAATTATGCATATTGCATACGGCACCATTCACTGTACCACGTAGAAACCGCTAAGGCTTGGAAATCTCTCAGCTTTGCACTGACATACAAATTTCTATATTATTATTTTCTATAGCTATCAGTGACAACAAAAATTACTTAAATTTTGAGGCTAACCACGAAGCCCACCCTTTGGGGTGCCAGCATTTAACTCTATGGTGTTCGAGATTGTTCGCCACAGGGGCAATAAATCGCTGGGGAAATATCAAATAACATAGAAAAGAATAAATGGTCTTTCTAATCTGGAAAACAAACAGTAATATTAAAAAAGTTCAGAATATTGGAACAAACAGTAATAATAGCAAAAATATTAGTCTAAATTTCAGAGGTCGTTGTACTGTTTGTATTGTTAATATCTAATTCATTATGTTTGCACTGTGCGACGGTTTGACCTTGGTGTGGCGATCGATACCACCTGCTGCCATCCACCAGACGGCCACCCTTCACCACAATCGTAACGAGTGGTAACCGTCTGTGCCGGTAGATTTGGATTATTGCTTTTTAATTGATTAAAATTATATTTTATAATTTTTCTTTTAGTTTTTACGATTCGTTTGTAATATTTTGTTGACAGTGTAGTTGCCACAAAGATTTTAAGAAATAGTATTAATAAAATTATATAGGATAGTAATAGTAATTTATAAATAATATTTAGTTCTAAATAAATAATTAAATAAATGCATGAATTCAATATATTCCAAGCAAAATTTTAATACAAGAAGATTTATTTTATAATCATCATATTGAAATGTGCATACTGACATGGTAAGTAAAAGCTTTTAATATAATTACAGAATTATATGTATATTTTAATATTACTTTGTATTTATGTAATAGATGTTTTATAACAGCTGCATTTTTCCATTAGTTCTACTTTATTGCTACTGATTACTTACAATACATATTCACGTAGAACGAAAACATTTAAAAAGAATTGGTAGCCTTATAGCATAATTATGAATGAGCAAACCTTTTCCGCATCTGCCTCATACAAACTGGTATAATAACTTACTGTGAAGTTTGGTACTTTCAGTAACTCTGCAGGAGGTTCAATTATCGCGACATTTTGCTAAAGCAATTTGACAGCAATTAAAAACTTGCCATCATTAAAGTGTGTGTCATCATTATATCCATATAAATTCGGATTATAAGATTTATCGATATTTTACATCATTAGCATCGTTGGTATTTGTCTAAACTTTTTAAATATTTGTCATCTCAACTGTTAAAGACGTTGTGACTATCGTTAGACACATAATAGCTGATAATATTTGCTGTTCTTGACATATTCGAATTAATTTTGCTATTATCGATATGTAAGATGGCCATCGACTTAAAACCCTTATTTTGCTCTCATTATTTTCCCATCTCATTTTGAATGACCTGAATTGCACCAAGGTCTAAAAATTATGGGTTCATATATTTCAATAGTAAGTTGTTTACTTTTTTGTGAGACCTGCACTCATAAATGCAGCCATTCACGCCCCTAATCCGCTGAATTTAAAACAGCACAATCCTACGTAATGAATGTAAATTGTTTATAGTAAATCAAGCGCTAATCGCTTAACAATGCATCGTCCCTGAACTTGCTCCGCTTTTAGAGCGCTGTAAATTGTTTAGGATGTCCATCTACAGGAAGCTTTAGATTGACGACGTTTGTCATTCAAAAGGCGTTCGCTTGTATACATTTGACGCGTGTTGTTAGTTCATAGATTAATATAGAAGGGATATTGTTTTGATGTTTTTATTTTTCTAAATATTACGGCTTTGTAAATTGTCATTGACATGTTTAAACATCTCCAGTTACAGACGAAGTAGCATCTGGATTATATTATTATATTCATTAAATTTTAATATTTTAGCTCTTATACCAATATACTGACACAAAAAAAGATTAAAACAAATGAATAGATTACAAATAAATTATAGCTAACAGACCTGTACTTAATCCTCCGAGAATTCCTAAACTAATGGCTACCCATTAGTATTGCTCTTAACTCTAAAGCAAAGAAAAGCCCTGAGGATTTTTTTACCTTGAACAAGGTTCGCAGGCTTAAAAGTCTTCGTCTATTTACAATTAGGTCAGTAGGTTTCAAATACCCAAAACACATTTTGGGCTCTCAGGTACGTTGCATAGGTTTCTTCAGCATAATTTAACTTTGAAGCAAACATCTATGTCCTTTTTTCCCCAAAAGTTTTAGTGATATGTGCACTTAAAAAGTTCGAGGTAGCCTGTTGATAATAGACCAGGAGTGACTACTAGCTGCGGGTTCAAATTCCGGGGTGCACTTTTAATAATCAATCACCATGTACTATGACGGTGAAGGAAAATACCATGACATAACCTGCTATAGCGATTTGTAAAAAAATCTATGGTTAAAAAAGTCCACTAATCAACACTGGGCTAGCGTGGAGGACTATAATGTAATCTGTCTCAATCGTAGTCTCGATTGTAGATGCCGTGCCCTACAATGGGCCGTGTCTGAGCTAATACATACTTAGATGCGCGCCTACACGGACTGTCCCATCTACTTATTACTCTTTGCTATGACGTGCTCCGAACAATGGCGCACAATTACACAAGCGCCGCTCCAATAAGGATGTCAGCAGCGCTGTCACTGGTTGCTATTAACTTCGCTTACTACACTAATTGACGATAGACTGTCACGAGGACTAAACGTGTAACTGGTTTTCTAGATAAACCAATACAAATAGTGTGTGTTTTCACAAAAGAATAATTTCATTAGGATTTATTTTGATATTCTTGGAAGGAAGAATTGAATGTGGAATGATTAAGAGACACATGTTTGGGACTGGTTGTAGTGAAATCCAAACGTCTTTTGTATTGAAATGATACGAAATATTCAATACCAGAAAGTTAATTGTTTTGATCAATAGTGTAAACAAAGGATGAGATTTTGAATAGAATTATGTACTGTGACAAATATTTATGTGTTACAAATATTTTACTTGCTTATTGATTTTTGGTTTAGGTGAAGTGTGATCGACAAGTCTATTATAGTTTTTTATACGACTCAAGAATTGCAGATATTTAGCTACACACACAACATAATTAAAAGTTAAATATTATGTAGTACGAAATAATACAAAGTTGATTAGTTTCGACTTAGAAGAAAGAAGACAACAAAAGGAATTTATATTATAATTAAATTAATCTGCGAAATGAAATAGGCTTAATTACTGCTAAGTCTACAGGATAAGTAAAGTTAAACAATATATTTTGTATTTACGGAACAATTTGCATGAAATAAACGTTCTAAACACAATGAGGCCTTTTAAATAACATCAGTGTTCTTCCTTTGTTACTGTATTCGTCCTCTATACGAAAACAACATAGTAAATAGAGAAAGTAAATAGAGCTGAAAATTTGATGCTTATGTTTTATTGAAAATTACGAATTATAAACATGTAAAAAGTCTTCATAACTGTTTCGGATTTCAAAAACTTTAAACGAAGCATACATGATTCTAAGTAAGCATTTTCTTGAGCAATTTTTTTTTTCTTTTCCAATCAAAATTCATAATAATGAATCAAGTCTTTGCTCCACACTAAGATCCAGCCCCGTGTTATAAGTGTCAAGAACTACGATAGACTTTTCGATTTCACTAACACCCAGGCCTGAAACAAATACCTGTGCATATATCACTACATAGTATAAAACAAAGACGCTTTCTCTGGCCCTATGTCCCTTTGTATGCTTAAATCTTAAAAACTACGCAACGGATTTCGATGCGGTTTTTTTTAGTCGATAGAGTGAATCAAAAGGAAGGTTTATGTGTATAATACATGCATATTATTGTGGAGAAATTTATATGCACCCGGGCGAAGCTGGGCCGGGCCGCTAGTTATATAATATATTGCCTCGGTGCAGGGATTGAACCCGTGGCTTCACTTTTCACAGCTGGCGTTCAACCAACTGTACAGAGGCTTTCATTCAAATTATAAATGTATTTTAGGACAGTGCTTCATACTTTTTTAAGTCGGAACCACTCTGCCTTTAACTCAATTACTGTTCTTTTGTATGGGTAGCCCGTATTTTGCATATAAAGTATCTACTCGTAGTACCTACGCTAATTTGGGTTAAAGAATAATTAAGTATAGAATTGATTAAAAGTAATTGGAAAAATTGGTTAATTGAATGTGGAAAAGGATTTGGACCTATAATTCCATGTTTATAACATACCTACTTGTTTACGAGCTTTTATTTTAAATATAATTAAATTGCCTAGCCTAATACCGTCCGAGCAGAATTTTTCGTAAAGGCCACATTTCATTTTCTTTTGTCACTAAACACGGCATTGTTTTTTATGCTTCCATTTAAAGACTCAAATAATTGATATAGGTTCAAAAGAAATACCAGAAAATTGACGGAAGAATTACACAACAGAAGTAAATGGTTAGTATCTGCCATATTCAACAGTATTGTCAAAGACTGTTCGAAGAACTGCCGAGTATTCAAATGCATTGAATGACGCTTCATAGTTTCCTTTGTACCACAAATAAAAGGTGTAGTGATCTCCGCAAAAAACCACAACCATCCTACAGGAAGACTAGTGTAGATCGCTTTAGATTTGCAAGTATAATTGGAATTTAAGGTCATGTCATGGGCTCAAAGGTTTCTATTAATTCTAAGCCTAGAGTTCTAGTATTTGCATTATTATGAGATTAGTTTGGGCTCATAGGCATGATGACCCAATTTTTATTATTAATCATATCAAGTGCGTGGTGGCCTGTAGGTAAACGGACCAGACGCGGCTGCCAACATGTTGACGGTGGTCGCGGGTCCGAATCCCAGGGCACACTTCTGACTTTTCAGAGTCATGTGTGTATTGATAGTTAATCACTACGCATTAAAACGGTGAAGGAAAACATCGTGAGGAAACCTGCATACCATAATTATTCATAAGAATTTCTATTTCGTGGCCTATGGCCTAACCACTCTCAATCGTACTCTCGATTGTAGAAGAGGCCCGTGCCTTGCAGAGGGACGTATATGAGCTGATATAGAAGATATCACGTTTTGCAAAATCGTAAATAGAAAGGTTTCTTAATCCGTTTAATAATGAACAAGTTTGAATTATTTCAAATTTCGTGGTAGGAGCAACAGAAAAGGACGCAACTATCGTACTATGACGATATCTTCTATAAGTGTGGGTGTAAAAGAGAAAGAGTGTCCCCACTACACTACTAAAAATTTAATATCTAAGTCATTCCACAACTAATTTTAATTCTGTTTTAAATGTTTGTTACAGTAAATATTTTGCTGTGATAATTAAATACTGTTCAAAATTAAACATTGGCGACATTCCTATGCTCAAAGTTATATTTGATGAGCAAAATAGTTTTGTTATATTATCAGTTTTGCTAGATTTTCTATAAAGCCTGTTGGATAATTTATATTGATATTTACAACGTTAAAGTTCATGATGATCTTGTTATCTGTATCAGCCGTAAGTACGTTTGATTTGGTTAGGCCATATAGTCCACCACGCTGACCTAGTACGGGTTGGCAGATTTTAGATACCAAAGCATTTTTTTACAAATCCCTAAGGTATGCAGGTTTCCTCACGATGTTTTTCTTTAGCACTATAGTGCGTTATTCCGTCATTTTCTCATAATTATGTTAAAATTTAAAAACATGAGCCCAGGAAGATCACTGCTCATCATAAGCCTCCCCCAAGGATTTAGACATCTAGAAAGAAAGAAAGAAAGAAAGAAATACATTTATTGAAGGCGCAAACATACATAGGTGGGTAATAAAATAACAAAATATACAAAAAATAAAAACATGACAAAAAATACAATTATGCAACAAAATTACGTGGCTAAACTATTGCGCCGACAATGGGCCTCCCATTCAGCTTTATGCTGCAGAATGGGAAAGCAAACTTCAGCGCTGATTTTCAACGGGGTGCCCTGGTGAGACACGAATATCCAGTCGGTAGGCTGACAAAACATTATCATAAATATCTGCTAATAATTACATTCTTTTCTGTGGGTACGCATAGTTTTTTTTTTTTTTTGTCAATGTGCGGCTGGAATGCGCAGCCACTGAAAGGCATCACATAAATCACACACATAGCATAAATCATATCGGCCACGTTGCTCGAGTTTAGTCATTTAAATATAAAAGTAATAACAAACAAATACAAAACATACATAACATGCAAACCCCGTCATAACTGATCACGTTTCAAGAGGATTTACACACAGGATTTACACAGGATAAATTAAAAGGATAGAAGTTGTGCAAAGTGTAAACTGTGGATGTTCCCACACGGGGATGCCGCCAATAACGCTGGGTGGAGGGGACAAATTCCTGATCGTGATACGTTCTATAGCAGGAAGGTAAGTGAGTAAAAAAAATATGTTCAATAACCTTTCTTTTGGATACATATTAAATGTTGTTTATAACTATTTTTAAATCCAATTTTATTATTTTTAGAACGACACGGTGGAGGAATGTTGTTCCAGCAGCGAGTGGCGGCATATTTGAAGGATCCCCTGAATGCCGCAGTCCGGTGTAGTGGAATCGTTAATGGTTTGGTGGTAGAACGCATGCCATATGAGTGACTATCCTGTCTCCACGTCAGTTTATCAAATAAGTACTTTGGTTTCTTTGTTTTTATAACGCCAAAAAGTAAGGTTGCCATATGTAATTCCCGAAGGGCACTAGTTTTAAGAATATTGGCCTCATTTAGAAACGGTGAGACATGACTACGACTGGGAATGTTGAAACAAAATCTAGCGCATGCGTTTTGCACTCGTTGGATTAGTCGTGCAGTGCGGGACAGTAAGCACGGACCAAACACCGTATCGCAGTAGTGCAACCTTGAGAGAACCAAACTGTCAACAAGCATTTTTCTTACTTTGATATTGAAATATTGTTTAAAACGATATAATACCTTGAGTCTGTAAAAACAGTTTTTGACAATATTATTTATATAGGTCTCAAATCGTAGTTCTGGGTCAATAATTAGTCCTAGGTTGCGTGCTGTTTCCACCCGTTCAATACTACAATTCAATACATCTACCTTGATATTAAGATTATCTAATAAAAGAAACCATCTCTCACCGTAATATTTCAGGATCCTTGATGGTATAATAAGGTTCAGTCACCAACATAGTCGCTGCACACTTCACATTATTTAATAACCTTTTTATGAATTAAAATTTGTACGTACTACTCTGTAGCCGTAAAATGTATGTATCAGCCCATATACGTCCCACTGCAGGGCACGGGCCTACTCTACAATCGAGAATACGATTGAGAGTAAAATATAACCAAGTAAAGTCAACTATGTCGAGAAGGGCCATACGATATTGAAAATAATTATTATTTTGGATGATAAGACAATTCCTAATCTAGTGAATGTGTAGCGACATTTATGTTGCTGACTGTACACTGTAGTCACTTTTTCAGAAAAGTTATACTATAAAAATCGTTGAAATGTGGTCCTGGACCGTTAATTTTAAATTATTTTATTATTCAGTCGATGAGGGAGAAAATGAGTTTTTTATAGCGATGAATGCCGATACTATCATGTCATTCGCGTAATGGTAAGGGACACGACCTCTAAATATGGACAGGAGCAAAACCAATTAAGATCATGAATTACAAAGCTATGCTTGCATTCCACTGCACTTGCCATCATGAGACATGTCCAGTATTTACTACGGCCACAATGGCTGATATATATTTTTATTACGTATTAAGTTTAGAAATAAAGGAGTTTAAAATACGCTACATAAACAACGCTATTTTGAAGTTGCTCAATAAATGGGTTGTTTGCTTTACAAATGCACTTTGAACAACAAAGTGTCATAAACACACATGCATTGCCCTATTATTTAAAAGTTTGCTCATTATTTGTGCTGTTTTTAGTACTAAGCACTATAGTAAATCCCTGGAGTCAGTTTGCTCATATATTATTTTTAAAAACTGACTCGTCTGCCTCCGTGGCGTAGTTGTACTATGGTACGGCTGCAAAACTGAGGTCTCTGGTTCGAAACCCGGGTTGGGCAAAGGGAAATTAGATATTTCTATTCATTATCAGCCCAGAATTTGTGCCCGAAATGGCGATAGGCTATCACTTCTTGGAAATGGGCGTGAGTTTATGTATGAACGTATTTTTAAAACTATTTGTTTTGTATCGGAAATTTTCAAATCATCAATATTTCGGATGTAATGTGTTTAGCAAGTTTTATGCTTATTATTATTTATCGTTTCTTTTTCATTTCTTACTTTTATAGCGCCTTAGCCCGTCTCTACCTGGATATAGGCACTTTTTTAAATGTTATATAGCTTATGTTCATAAGGAATAGTATAGGATTCATATGGTTAAATATTTTTTCAAATAGGTCTAGTTTCAAAACCTGTTCAATGCAAACAAAAAATCTGACCTCTTTTTAATATTAGTGAAGATAATAGTATAGGATCCCGCCATACATCGACCTTCACCGAGATGTTTATTTGATGAAACCTATTTTATATGCAATTTAATATGTCAATAAATATATTGTATATGGGTTGCCTTGCAAATTTCAGTCCAGAATACGATTAATTAATTATTAAAAAAAAAATATTTTTTACACATTTCACCTGTTTGATTATTAAACAAATTCTATACCAATCGAAAGTATGAAACCCATAGAATATGTAAACGTTAGGTTGCCTATTTTTTTCCGGTCACAACCCTCAGGTTGCCAGGTAACACAGAACACAGCATATACGAGTCTATCGCTGTCCTTTTCATTCTCAAGAATAAATAGCATGCGCACCCTCTTTCTTTATGAGCGGACTTCGAACAGCTGCTATGCTGTGTCACTCGGAGCAATATTTCACTTTTCTAAATTCGACAACCGCAATTCGGGACTGATTTTTCGCAGCAACCCTATACCACCGTGTTCATAATAAAATGATCTTTATTTTCATTTAATTTCCATTCAATAATCAGACCGGCGCAAAATGCTAGTAGCGATTTACCTGTTTATACCTGGCAACCTGAGGGTTGTGACCGGAAAAAAATAGGCAACCTAACGTTTACATATTCTATGGGTTTCATACTTTCGATTGGTATAGAATTTGTTTAATAATCAAACAGGTGAAATGTGTAAAAAAAAATTTTTTATTTTTAATAATTAATTAATCGTATTCTGGACTGAAATTTGCAAGGCAACCCATATACAATATATTTATTGACATATTAAATTGCATATAAAATAGGTTTCATCAAATAAACATCTCGGTGAAGGTCGATGTATGGCGGGATCTTAGACTATAAGACAGAGTAACCGCGGGATCTAAACCATGGTAACTAAAAGGGGCCAAAGTCAGGTCCATTTTTGGTCATATACGAGTTTTAATTTGATAAATAGTTTAAAATTACGTAGGTTCACGGCTAAATAGTTTAGATTTACTAAAACGTCGTTTTTCAATAACGTAGCCACGTAACATACCGAATAAAGGCAGAAACAAAAATAAATTTATTCATAGTTTCAGACATACCTTCTACTTTGTTTTTTTGCAAGGTTATAGAATTACCGGAAAGTACATTTTATGAATATAGTAAAAGAAATCCTGAGAGATGATCCGGAGTAAAAATCTCTTATCTCCAAGGAAATGCCGCTGGTATCATGTGGTCCGAGGAGACTGATATTTAATCTCGAATAACGATCGCTCTGTCGCGGTAATAGTGGTTTAAGTTAAGAGAAGAAGCGTGTATAATGCTACGAAATAGTTTTATTGGTTATTTGTTTGATTTACTTTAGGATAGCATGGAATATGATAAAATGCATATCTGTTATTAACACGTTTTTGTTTATACTGGTATAATGTAGTAGAAATTGCTAAAAGTTGATGACAAAGGATATCAATGTGCTTAAATAATGTAAATAATTTTTAATTCACTGTTTTTTTTCTAGTTCTATTTTGATGTTCTGTTTCACACATTACCTTAAAATAAAATAGTAATGAATTATATTTACGTTCTTAGTACGTTATTTATTTCTAAGCAGACTTCAAGAACTTCTTGTAGTGACGATTATTTCTTTAGTTGGTCTTATTTTAATATTTGCCTTGGATTTCCAAAGCCATTTAAGTCAGCAATGTGACCTACTTTTTTACTTACTTGATATAAAATATGGGATTAATTACATATATTCCTGTTTCTCTTTTGTACATAATAAATGTGGGAATAGTTCCGCTACGAGTCAAATCAAAATAGGATGGGTTCAATATTCCTCGATGTATTTTATGTGAAATAAAAATCGTCTTCACTGCATACGTCTTTCGTCCTTCACGTCTTCCATCGTCTTCCAGACTGTTCTTTCTTAGATTCCGTCCTTCCGTACTTCAACATCTTAATCATACATCCTCTAACTCTTTTCATCTTGAGTACCTACATTTGTCATCTCTTTCTCACTAACCACGTTCCATGTCAGTCGTTTGTCTAACGTTTCATTCTACTCATCTTTCTTCATAACATTCAAATCCTACATAAATATTAAATAAATATTCCGTTTTATGGGAAAGTATAATATGAATTTTCCTAGACTGTAGTTTGTTTGCATGGCGATATTCCAAATTACATTTTGTGACAGAAATACACTTGGCGATGCTAGCACAATTATACTTGTAGTAACTATCTCTTCAAACAAGTCAACATAAACAATAAAAGTTTAAATATTATATAATATTAATTTTCTAGCCAAACCTCTCATTTGTTTTAAAATGTTACTAAATAATTTCAATATTAAAACTGAATTATATTTCACTAAATTTAGTAAAAAACTTTTTAAGTGTTCATAATTATGACGCATGACGTGAAGACTAACTTAATTGAAAACTTAATTTATAACAGTATTATCCCAAAGTCAACTTTAGCTTGCCAAAATACTTTAGCGAAATTTGTATAACTTTATTTCAGAATGTATTTTGGAAGTTACATTATCTAAGGTTGGTAAACAATTAGATAGTCTGAGAAAACAATGCCTTCATTACGCAATTTTCTATTCCATAATTAAAGATCAAAGAATTTTAAGTAATACAGTTGTCTTTAGATTTAGTATTATGTGAATATACTATTAAGGTAGAATATTGGCTTCAAGAAATACCAGAAAACACTTATTTCATATTGTCAAGAAGATACGAGATGACCCCGTGAAACAACACTGCTTAAATGCACTGTTGTGTTTCGGATTGAAGGAGATTGTAGCCAGAGCAACTACTGGACATATTGAGACTTAACATCTTATGTCTCAGGATGGCGAGCGCAGTGGAATGTTGCTACTGTTCATGAGCGTTCGTATCGCTTACCATCAGGCGAACGGCTTGCTCGTCTCGTCATTCAATGCAATAAAAAAAAAAATGGCAGGCCATTGGTCTTACATCCCAAAATTCTAAAGACCGAGATAGAAAAGTTTGAGTAGGAAATCGGGAACAATCACTATTTGATATGAAGCAAAAACGAAAATAATATGTTCTACTAGGATATCTAGGTTTCACTATGTGTGTTCCATCCCACGATATGATAAGGGGCGAGCCTATCGCCATATCAGGCACAGATTCCTAACTCCAGGCTCATAATAAATACACCCAACAGTCACAGTCCTAACCCCACACCAAAATCAAGTCTCGTGTCATTGATATTAGAAACTGCGAGAGACTTTCGGTCTCATAAACACCCGGAAGCGAAACAAATACCTGTGGTTCACACAAATTTCGGCGCGGGAATCGAATCCACGACCTCTCGTTCCACAACCGGCATCTAACCAACTGCGCCACCGAGGCTATCCCGGCCCGGAATTCGAAAACGAAACCTAGGCGTTGAAATTGTACCGTAGTACAACTACGCCACCGAAGCAGTCAACTCAAGATCGAACATATTATATTGTAAACATATAACTAGGTCGCAGTCTATGTACCTAAGTGATAACGAAATTACTGAAATAAAAAAAAAACTGCTTCTATTGTGCAGCGTAACGTACTTGTCTAAAACAAAATCTATACAAACTGAACAAAACGGATCTGGCATTGTCCAAGCGCGCACAAACTACTGAATGGATTTCAATGGTTTTTTATTTTATTTTTTATTGCAATGAATGGCGAGACGAGCATGCCGTTCGCCTGATGGTAAGCGATAATACCGCTTATGTATTATCGCTAATTAACAGTAGCAAAACCAAACAACACTTTGAATTACGAAGGAATGCTTGGTATTGCACTGTGCTCGCCGTCCTTCGACATAATATGTTAAGTTTCAATATGTCCAGTAGATACTCTGGCTTCAATATCCTTGATATCGAAACACAATAGATCATTTACACTACTGTTTGGCGAGAGAAATGTGATTTTTTACCAATTGCCTAGACGTTAATTAACCTTTATTTAAAAAACTTAAAACGGTATATTATTATAATATGGTATGTGGCGCAGTTGATAAGACGCCTGTTGTGAAATGAGACGCCGCGGGTTTGATACCCGGATGGAAAACTTTTGGGGGCCCACAAATATTTACTTCGGGTCTGGGTGGTTATGATCGAAATGATTGAAAAGTCGCTCATAGTTTCTGATACCCACAACACAATATTTATTTGATCTTTATGTGGTCCTAGATAGATGATAGTCCTGAGACTATATATGTCTGTGCCTGGTGGGTGTTATCAATTTTATTTATTACACACGTAGAAACAATTAAATTTGAACCTTAATAATGTGACTATAGCATCTAAATAAGTCACACGTAACATTAACTAGGTCAAGGACATCAATAAATGCATGAAATCTACATGCTTTATTCCAAACTGGAAATTTCCACAACATCCAGGCATCCCGAGTTCATACCGTGATAATCTGGATCTTGTATTCAATAAGCGACTATGAAGTGGCAGTGACAATTGTCACTTCCTACTTTACGGCATTCCGACACTTCTGTAGCTCCATTACTAATGGCATTATTGAACCAGTGGCGCCATGAATTGTAACGTCCTAATTTGAATCCTTTTTTCTAGTTTCCGATTGAATCTTCATTTTTTTTTTACTTTGTATGGCGAGACTAGCCTGCCGTTTGCCTGATAAGGAAGCGATACGGCAGCTCATGAATAGTTGCAAAACCAAACAATAGCATGAATTACAAAGCTATTCTTGGGATACCACTGCGCTCGGTATCCTGAGACATTAGATGTTAAGGATCAATATGTCCATTAGCTACTCTGGTTGCAATGTTCTTCAAACCGGAACCCAACAGTCACACTGCTGTTTGGCGGGAAAAATAGGGGCAGTACCTACCTAGGCGGCTTTTCGCATGTGAGAGACCTACCACCAGGTTTCACCCTAAAAATAACGCTCTACTAAATATTTCATACAAACGCTAGTTCGATTGCAATGATCATTGATAAGAAGACTAAAGATCATTGTAATTTATGTGTATAAATTATTTAAGATAGATTGGTATCTGTAATATTACGTATTTTATGCTACTAATATTATAAAGACGGAAGTTTGTCAGTTTGTTGTACTTTTTCACGCTCCAACACCTTGACAGTTTTACTGATATCTGATACCCTGGGCCTATGTTTTAATATAGGATTTTTATCCCGACTAAACGTAGTTTTTCCGAAAGATGACCGAGGAATTCAAATATATTTGCTACCCGTTCAAACTTAATGGGTTACAATGAGAGAGAGTATAGGGTGGATGAAAATATTTCTTATATGGCCTGGACTTAAAAAAGTATTTGTACGCGGGCGAAGCCTTGGCGAGCTTGGCCGCTAGTAAATAATAAACTAATAATGGTACTGATCTCCTACACAAGAAAGGACTAAACTTTCTCAACGTATACTCCACCAGGCCACGCTGATGCAAGTTAGCAGACTTTACATAACACAGATATTCTTACAAATCGGCATGATATCGTTTTCTCACGATATTTACCTTTATCGTTACAGTGCGTGGTAATTGGCTATCAATACATACATGACTTCGTAAAGTTAGTCGTGTGCCCTAGGATTTGAATATGAACATGTTGGCAGCCGTGATTGGTCCATCCTCAACAAGCCACCACGCACTTTAATCAATTAATAGTTACAAAATAAAGAAATACAACTTATTTTGCCCCGTATGCATAAACCTTTAGTAATTAGATTATCATAAGGGCTTCGCTACAATACCAGTGAAACCCTACATGGGGACAGTACTGGTTCACAATCCAAGAATGGTGGACGGTAATATTATAACATTGAATTTAAAAAAGTCTCAGATATTTAATAAGCATTTGAAAAATTTAAAGCTAATTTTAATTTAATTCAAAATACGGCATATTCAAGAGCGTCATCCTAATAACTTTTAGTTTCAACACAAATTGTTATTCGATTCGAAGTTTGGTTTAGTGATTTTTTTTTTAATTGTCAACAGTAATAGTTACAAACTATAATGACTTTTATGAAAACAATAAATTTTCGAACCTAAAATATCCATCAAATTCGATTTAGTGACCTTTAATAGTGACATACTCATCCTGAAATTCCAGTGGCAGATCCAGGCGTGGTGAAGACAGGAGCGTATAAATATGAAGACGGGACGAGGTATGTGGGTGAATGGAACGCGAAAGGCCAGAAGCATGGAATGGGCCATCTCATGCTACCTGACGGAACCAGGTATGATGGGGCCATGATAGGAGGACTATGTTCTGGACTTGGTGTGATGGCGTTTCCTGATGGCGCGAAGTAAGTTTCTTCTATTTTTGTTTTTGTATATATTTGGCTAACGAGCAAAATGAGCACATAATTATATGTAATTAAGTATATAATTTATACAGGATGATATAGACCCTCGATAACATTGTACCAAGATTGAAAAAAAATGCCCGATAGTTTGGTCAAAAATCGCTTATTCACAGAACGAGACCTGAGTCACCTCTTTCTGAGTCATATACCTTATTCCTTTATTTCTTTATTGAAAATCAATAGGCCTTAATACAAATATAATAAAACTGGTATGCATCTTTTATATATTATGGTTAATAATTGATTTACATTTTAAAATATAACATACCTACATATATCCTATTTTATAAGTAAGTCGTTAAGGTCGTAATATAATTGTAGACTACGATCAGGCTGCCATAGGCTTTTTTGTGTAAAAGCTCTTAAACAAATTAAAAAGACAAACCCCGAATCGAATGAATCTCTTCCTCTTCAATTATCTTCTTTCACTTCGGCTGCCACTTTTTATTTACGACTGAAAAATCCAAAATAACTTGTTGGCGCCCCTCATTAAAGCGAAACTAGGATAAATCAGCCACACGAGAAATAAACATTCAATATATTATGTACATATTGAGTATGTATTTATTTTTATTAAAACAAAATCCTTATCACTGAAGTCGAAAAGTCGAAAAGTCGAAAAAAGAAAAGTCGTAGTTTGCCCCCTATCAAATCGTGGAACGGAATATGGAAGGCGAAACGTGGATTTCATGGTGACACCTCTGCCTACCCCTTCTGGGAAAAAGACGTGAGTTTATGAATGCACGTATTAAATATTATTATTATTGATTTTATAGTCAGTAAATATATTTGTATGAATTGGCTTGTATTAATAATGAATTATCAAGAGAGTCTTGGTATCTAGACAGATTTGTAAAAGGTTTTTAAAATACTTTAATTTGTGTACTTCTAGTTTAATTTCATATTAATATTAAATAATTAAAAACTACTCTTGAAACTTTCAGTAACTCATTTCCGCCCGTCTTATTTAAGTTTCTACCACGAATTTGTCTTAAGCATAATACATTTATTGGCAGTTTTAAAGTTAC
This sequence comes from Hyles euphorbiae, assembly GCA_023078785.2. NCBI lineage: Eukaryota > Metazoa > Arthropoda > Insecta > Lepidoptera > Sphingidae > Hyles > Hyles euphorbiae. The sequence goes on along the minus strand of CM041041.1, from coordinate 2,609,569 downwards.
TGTGAATTTCTTAATTCTTACTGTAACTAGCTCTCACTTGACTGTAAGAAGTAAATAATTTAGTAAAGTTATTTTAAGTTGGTATGGCACTATTAATTATTTTAACGCTAAAGTTTATCCTTGAATAAATGGTAGTGAATATATAATTAATTAATTATTTACATCGTGAAGACGAGGAGTCGACTTGAAGAAAAAGAACGTTGGATACCGCGAGATAATTTGTGTTTGAATTATTATTAACATTTCTTCTATATTTTTCTACTTTTGACGTGTTTCCATAAATCAATCAATGTGAAAAAAATTATATTTCGGATTTAATTTGTTATACTTTGCATACCGACAACTAACAAACATAAATAATAACAAAACAAGATCCTTTTGGAAAGGAAAAAAGGAAAAAAGAATACAAATCAATTTTACAAGTTGGTTAATTGAAAAACAATTAATAAAGTAAAGACGAAAAATACGCAATATTGAGTACGCAACTTTAAATGTACTTATAATATAGGCAATTGGAGGCAAAGAATAAGTCAAAAACTTAGCCAAAATTTATTAAATACGAGGAAAATACATTAACTCCTATTTAAAAAAAAAACTACTTTTACCATTCATCTCGGATAAATACAGAAATAAAGCAAGACACAGACGCAACGTACACAACATTAGTTATAATTATTAAGACAAAATCAAATAAAAATTAAAGTATAGTCTGAACCTAAACCTACATCCTATTTTACGTAACACTTCAAATAAATTAAGACCAAAGAACCTTAAGCTGTATAACAAAAGGCTAAACATTGAAAAAGTCATCAATCTCTGACGGCATTCAATCTTTTCTCATTCGGATAGAGTTCGGATCATTTGCCGTGACAAAAACGAGACGAACAGTAATACTGTTTGATCCAGAAATGTTTATCGGACAATTGGATTGCTGGATCAAGAGGTATCTAGGTTACAATTCAGTGATGTAAGATAAAAGGTGCTTAAATTTATACGAACTTAACTTTACACGTCGACATTTGGTGATGTGCAGTATCGTTTTTTCCCAAGGCTTCGCCAGCCGATAGATCAGCTTTTGACCGTCCTAAGTCTCCTTCTCATACAGAGGAGTCAGAGACTCGTGTTGGGTTTGGGCCACAGATCGCTTTGCAGCGCGTTTGGTGAGGTTATAAGCAGAACTATAATAGATATTTTTTCCAAATATAGATCCTTAAAATACATAAACAAAGGATTAATTAAAACTTATTATGTTATTTTATTATTTGTAAAACAACTACTAATGGTATAAATTGTTTGCACACAGAAAACTTATACATACTTCAATTTATAAATATCGTCGACGGTGGGAATATTATAAAATGTTTCTCTTTTGCTTTTGATTTATGTTAATATGTCTCTATACAAGCATAAGCCTACGCATACAAGCTTGAAGGGTACAGGCTACGCACACGACGCAGTGACGTGCGGTGCGACGTTCCGGCGCGGCGGTGCGGTGCCGTTGCGTTATTATACAACTTGCAATACCATGTTATGCCTCCTCTACACGTCAAATAATGCATCTGCAGACGCAGTGGAACGCACGGTGTAAATAAAATGATAATAATAATTAAAATCTAATAATAATTGTTGTGTCAACCCGTACGTTCCACTTGACGATCGCAACACCCATCCGAAGACGACGTTTGCAGATGCGATTGTTTGCCACCAATTGTGCATCGTACTTGCGACCTGAGTGACGAGGTGGGGAGGGGTGATGCCATGTGCGGATTATGAGAGTTGCGCTGCGGCGTCTCACCGTCGCGTCCGTGTGACATCCTATACTCCGAATGCGTTACGGACTACTGTGCGGCGCCGCACCGCACCGTCACCGCGTCATGTGGCTTCGTCCTTATGCCACACATAGCTTGCCGCACTTATTTCAGTTTGATGAAAGAGCTCGTAAGTTGTTCCATGCAGCATAAATTGCAATTTCAAGCATCTTACGTCCTACTTCCTTTTAAGACTTTAACTGTGAAGTCAAATAAAACAGTACATAGTATTATTATTAAAACTACACAGGTAGTGCATGTTCTATTTTAGGCTAAAAGTATTGTGGAAAGTACCAGAAACTAGGAAGACTTTTACGTCATTATAGTTGGAACCAATATGAGATCGCATGTACAGACTATATTCAAACTACGACCGAAAATGAAACCAGGTGATAGTTTTAGTGACTTCAGACACAATGCATCTTTTCTATCTCGTTTATTTATGCATTCCATGGTTGCCTGTAAGAAATTACCTAGTGTGATATGGCAGCCACTTGTACTATTACTTTTATCTTAATTTTCTTTTATCTTAATAGTAACTTGTATAAAAGGATAAAATATATAAATGCAACTAAATTTTTTGCAATAGTCAATGGAATTACGACCCAAACACGATATTCAAAGCATCACAAAAAATATGCCGCTTTTTTGTGTCATTTTTAGTTCTGTGTCTGTATTCATTAAAACTCCCACCATGTTTCATTTTCAGCCGCCATCTGTACTCGTATATACCTTGTATTATATTTAATAGCCTTATCTGAAAGCTGATTTTAGTCCATTTTTGTGCGTCTGACAATAATCGGAATGAGTTTGCTCTGATTTACGGTTTGCTAGCTTTTACCTGAGCCTTTGATCGAATAGATTACACTTCCGTTTCCGGGCAATTTACCGGGATAAAATTATAAAATATCTCCATTTTAAAATCATGTCTATTCGTAGCTCTGGTATTTGGAAAAGAAGAATAATCGAATAGTATAAGACTTTTGCACGTTAAGAACTATAATATTTACTAGCGGTCGGGCCCGGATCCGCCCGGGTGCATACACGTTTTAAAATGGCGGTCAAAATATTTAATTCTGACTATCAGTTTAGAATATCGACCAATCGGACCACGAAAACGAACAAAATTTCCTCGTATTTGCTAGAAATATCACTACTGCTTTCCTCCTATAGGTCATAGCGTAACGACATATAGCCTGTAGCCTTTCTCGATAAATGGACTACCCAACACTGAAAGAATCATTCAAATCGGACCAGTAGTTCCAGATATTAGCGCGTTCAAACAAACAAACAAACAAACTCTGCAGCTTTATAATATTAGTATAGATTATTGTATAAAAATGTAGCATCTGTATTTTGTGCTTGATGTTGCTATATCTCATACTATTATGTGATCAAAAAATGATAAAGTATGGATGCAGCCTACCTGAAGATACACTTACGAGAAATTAACATATTCCAGCAAAATAATGTTTTAACTTAAATTCCATTGCTCATCTAGAAAATGACCCAATAATTTCGTTATTATAAAGCTGATATGTGTCGCATGTATGTGGGTTGGCGGACTTACATACCATATAAGTTTTTTTATAAATCGCTATGGTGTGCAGGTTTCCTCACGATGTTTTCCTTCACCGTGTTAGTGTGTGGTGATTGACTATCAATACACACATGACTCCGAAAAGTCATAAGTGTGCCCTGGGATTCGAACCTGCGACCACCGTGAACATGTTGGCAGTCACGTCTAGTCCGTTTACCAACAGGCCACCACGCTCTTCTGTGTCGCATGATCCATGAAATTTAAATAACAAATGTAAACACATGTTACATCGGCCTAGCCGAATATCAGCACCAAAGCGTCATTATTAAAATTCTATATTTTCGTGTTACAAGGCAAAAACATAAATCAAGGGCTCAACAAGAGAGAGAGATCCAAAATATTTGTTACTCGACATTTCAGATTTTACTCCGTCACCCCGGCTCAAAGAGGTCACGAAAATATATTTTATCAGTTGACCTTCCAAGTTCCGAACACCAAAGCTTTGTTGTTTATTTAATGAGTAGTTTACCCCAAAAAACATGCATGAAACAACAATATAATAAAAGATAAATACATCACACCCAAAATCAAAAAGAGTAGTTAAAACATTTAATTATAAGTGTCTTGGCCACCTCTTTTAAAGTAGTCTCATAAAAGGTTTTAACACTGTTACATTAATAGCTTTTAATTAAAACGTTGTTCAATTTCCAAAATTAATTTCTATATCCGAGCAACATAACGATGTCTTTTGTTTACATTTGGAAGATACGATTGTAAATTCATAATGAAATTCTGATGAGAACTGTTTCAGTATATCACGAGATACGTATTTACGGAGCGATATAATTTTCTATGGACATAATTTGTGTAATATTTTGTAAATTGTTTGAAGTATTCGCTGTAGTAAGTCAGGTTTTTTTATTAATATCATTGAATGGCGAAACGAGCAACTCATTGATAGTAGCAAAACTGTATAACATCCTGAATTACAAACCATGGCATGACATACCACTGCGCTCGCCATCCTGAGACTGACCTGAGATCTTAAGTCTCAATATGTTCAGTAGTTACTCTGGCTACAATGTCTTTCAAAAAGGAGCACAACAGTGCATTTGCACTGCAGTTTGGCGGGAGAAATAGACATTGCCGTGGTACCTGCCCAGGCGGCTTCTCATATATGACCTACCACTAGTAAAATTTTCCTAATCGTTACGATTTATACCTTTGTTGTAGAACACTGACATAGGTTAGATTTGTTTGTCTAATCAACTAATTGTCATATTTATAAATTATCTTCTGTCTATTTTATTTATGTTTCATAGCTAGCAACGCGCTGTGATTGATCTAGTTTTTTAGGTGATCATCAATTGAGCCACCAGCCTACGTTCTGCACTTGTACTGAATACAAACATGAAATAAATTTATGTATTATATAGTACTTATGATTCCAAAGGACTATTGATTCTGCAAAGTGAATTAGCAATGATGGAATTCAAAAGGCCGGCGGTGAAGAAATGACGGCGAATTGTAATTCTATAAGACTATAAAAATGTTGTCTTTCACCTTTTATAATTCAATGGAGGAATGGGAATGTTCTATTTTTCTTTCAAAAGGAATTTTCTCAGCAATAAAATTATTCCTTCAAATACATTTTATATAAAGTATGTTGTTCGGATTACCTAGGTCACTTTGGTGAGTTCCTTGTGAGATCCCGGAGTCCCATATTTGTGCTAAAGGAGGTCATGAGGTTTGATGGTCATCAATTATTAAAAAATAAGTCTGACTGAATCATAAATGTTTTAGTGACATAGTAATGACATACTAATGACATGACACACTAAGAACCATGCATCTGACTCTACAAGATTTAACTCTTAATAAAGCATTGCTCTACATCTTAGAGTCTTTTTTTTGGTATTAATAAAATCTAAAGTAGATAAGGAAGACAGATGAGAACTGACATTATAACACTAAGTTACATCATAATACTACTATCTACAGCTTATTTTGAATATTTGGCTTCTACAACTGCTTAAATCAAAATAGAAGCTATATGGGTTAAAAAATGAAACAAAATTAGTAAGTCTTGGCATTGAGTCTACTGCATATGCAGTATTTAATGCTATTAAACAATTCAATTACTCTTTTTTTTTTATTGCCGTCTGATTCTCCCAGGATAAAAGCATTTAAGCATGCATCATCAATCCTCCTAAGAATAAAATTATATTAACAATACTTATACAACCGACAGATATTTGTTTCTAGCTTTTCCGTCATATCTATTAACTAATTTGACATCGTCCATGGCGCAGTCGGTTAAATACCCGCCTGTGAAACGAGAGGCCGCGGGTTCGATCCCCGGAACGAGAGAAATGTTTGTGCGGCCCACAATTATTTCTTTCGGGTCTGGGTGTTTGTGAGACCAAAAAGTCTCTCGTAGTTCCTGATATGACATAAGACTCGATCTTAGTGTGGGGTCAGGACTATGTGTGTGACTGTTGAGTGTTATTTATTACTTATTTATTAATTATCTGAAGAATAAAAATCAGTTTCTCGTAGTGATCTTTGATCCTGTTGATTCCAGGTATGAAGGGGAGTTCATGCAAGGCTGGTTCCACGGTCATGGCGTGTTCTGGCGAGCTGATGGGATGAAGTTCGAAGGAGAATTTCGTGGTGGAAGAGTTTGGGGCTTAGGTGGGTATGGATTTTTCAGTTGGATTTGTTTGAGTTAGTCAAGAATGGTAAATATTTATCTGATACCAACGCACAAAATCTAAGAATCAAGTTTAAAGTGATACAGATAAAATCTAGAGCATAATATAGGTATTTGTAGTTAGATGATGTTGTAAGGTCAATTTCAATGAGTTCAATATGAATAATGGTATAGTTTTAAAATAAGCCCAATTATATTATTTAATTGGAACAATACAGAGAAAAATAATTATCATCACTGGCAATAAAAAATTCACAGCATGGGCGTATTTAGCAAATATAAATGTCGAATAACAATGTTATCATAGTTTTCATATAATATCGGGTCGGGCAAAGTTAAATTAGATTTTTTTTTCATTATCAGCTCGGAGTCAGGTATTTGTGCCTGATATGGCGTTAGATTTGCTTCTTGTCATATTGTGGAACGGAATACATAAGGTGCAACGTGGGTATCCTGGCAGCTCCTCTGCCTCCTTTTTTAGGAAAAAAAAGTTTATGTATGTATGTATAAATATCGGCAAAAATTTACGGTAAATAAAATGCTGATGTTATACACAATTTAATAAAGATTACCTGTAATATGACGCAAACCTAAATTGTATTAGCCAAAACTCCGCAATGGGTCTTCTTTAGACCCAGCCTAGATTTTTAGTGGAATTTCTTTAGGCGAAATTAAACCAGTGAAATATACTTTTGGGTATAAAAGCGGCCCACGACAGCCCTTTCAGGCCTGCTTTTCAGTAACGATGATAAATTAGAAAAAATAAGTTTCGCCTCTCCAAGTTTTGATATTTGAATTAACGCTTTCATATAGCGACGATTTCTCCAAAGTCTGTTATATTAATTTTATTAAAAATAACGGTTGTTTCAAAATATGTTTTGAGAACGTCTGTCTAGATCAGCTAGTCTACTCTTGAAATTAATATCAATATCAATTCAAGACAATATCAGACTAATTGCGGAACCGATTTGTACAACATCGCTACTCTGGAAACACAAATCCTAAGCCTTGCATTGACATTGTTATTGTCTCAGGATCGGAATGTGATAAGGGCGTTACAAGTGAAGTTAGCCGCGCGACGCTTATAATAGTGATGTCTGTCAGAGATAAAAAATCGGTAAAATGTTCTTAATCATTATTATTTGCTTTAAAATGTAACAATTAAACCTTGAATTAAATTGTAAATAGATCGTTTATATTCCAAAAGCATATAAATACGTATTTGTGTAATATAATACGTATATATTATAAAATCTTCATATCTCTTGGATCAAAAAGCTTTGTTTCAAGCCGAATAAAACAAACTACAACTGCTTTGAAGTTCGAGAGTCACACTTGTTTATACAATTCATGTCAAATTAAATAAACAATTCAGTCATCGCGTACAGTGGTACGGTGGAGTCTGCGCATGTTCATAATATGATAAAGTATGCTTAAATATGTTTTAATTACGCTTGTTGATTTGGAAGATCTATATTACAATTATTGATTAAGTGTGTGAAAAGAAATTAATTGAATAATATTATGAAGGTACACCTACGTATTATTGAGTAAAACGAGTGTCTTAGGTCCGTAGTACTAAATAATTTGGGTTTAAAATCACCATAAATTATGATTCTGTAAGGTAGGAACCTTAGGAACCTACCCAAAGTTAGTAAAGTTAGGAACTTAACCAAAGGAATTCCACTAAATGTAAGTACAATCATAAGGCGTTAAACAGAGTTCCTGTGTTTTGCCATGTATCGTGCAATAGTATTAATTAAAAAATAAACATCGTCTTTTCGGCACTAATAATAAGTCGTTCATTTTGTCAATCTTTTGGTTTTACATCCTAAATTGACACAATCATACTTATGAAATCACAAATAGACCGTTAAGATACGTTTCTAACACATTTAGAACATGATACAACTTAAAAAAGTAAAAGTCAATACCAAATAAGTTAACTTTTATCTATTGGAAATTATTAGATGAGAACACAATATGAAATACAATTTGAGCAATATGAAATACAAAATGGTTTCAAGAGTAGCGTTTGTATGCGAAACCGATTCCAACAACGAATAATTAGTAACTTTTAATACCGACGTGACGACGACGATAATAGCGACGTGGCGCCACCTTTGCATTACAAGAGCATTCGAGAGTACGAAAACGAACAAAATTGTTGTAAAATTGGTTCTACATCGGGCTTGTATTTCAAGAGTAGACCCACAGGTCATAAATTTTAAGCCACTGTTAGCCCAGCAGTTTTATGAAGTGTTATGCGGATTTTACGAAGTGCGTGGTGGCCTGTTGGCAAACGGACTAGACGCGACTGCCAACATGTTCACGGTGGTCGCGGGTTCGAATCCCAGGGCACACCTCTGACTTTTCGGAGTCATGTGTGTATTGATAGTCAATCACCACGCACTAAAACGGTGAAGAAAAACATCGTGAGGAAACCTGCATACCATAGCGATTTATAAAATTTCTATGGTATGTAAGTCCGCCAACCCGCACTAGGCCAGCGTGGTGGACTATATGGCCTAACCACTCTCAATCGTACTCTCGATTGTAGAGGAGGCCTGTGCCCTGCAGTGGGACGTATATGGGCTGATACAGAATACAGATGCGGATTTTTATTTAATTATTTTAGGAAAACTTACAACTTGCTTAAAAACAACAATTTAAGAAATAATATGACTAAAGAAAGGCAATTAAAAGTTTCCACAAGTAGGAACATATTTGTGAGTTAGAGTATTTATGATACTTGTATTTTAATCCATTCCGCAGACTTAGTATGTATGTATACTAGTATATATTATACACAATATTTGACCACAAAATGATACATATGTATACGTGGCAAAGACAATCAGATAGAAGTATGATAGACTTTATAATTGTTGATGAACGACTAGTCAGGAAAGTAGTAGATACCAGAGTATAACGTGGGATAAATGTCGGCACTGACCATTTTCTTGTTGTTAGTAGAATAACATGACTATTCAAGAGGTGGCGACACTATCCCCAGGTAAATACATCGGGCTTGGCAAGAATAAAAGTGGAGAGACTGGAAGAAAAGGATGTAAGAGTTAAGTACGAGAAAAAACTGAGTGAAAGGTTTACGAAACTGTTGGAGAGTGAGATCGAAGATATAGAAGAAACTTGGACAGAGATGAAAAATGGCATTGTAGAAGCGGCAGAGGAAGTATGTGGTGTAAGTAAGAAAAGTAATGCTAAAAATCCAAGAAATGAATGGTGGGACGATGAGGTAAAACGTGTAGTAGGTGAAAAGCGTAAAGCTTGGATGGATTTCTTATCTGCAAAAGCGAGCAGTAGGTTACGAAATGTGAAAGGCAATGAGAACGCTGCAAGGATAGAATATAACAGGCTTAAAAAGGTTGTGAAAGAAGTCGTAAGAAGAAAGAAAGAGGAATATAAGGACAAGTATGATAGAAGATTTTCTGCAAACTTTCGGTCCAATGTCAAACTATTTTGGCACACGGTCCGGAAAGCTAAAGGAAAAGCGAGAGAATCGTTAGTAGGAATAATAAAAGATAGGAATGGCAATATCATAAAAGATCCAAATAAAATTTTGAAAGAATGGAAGAATTACTTTGAAAGTGTATTTGAGTGTAAAGAGGATTTTGAAGATTTCAATAGGATTTCCCACGAAGAGTTTGAAGAGTCTGAGAGCGAAAGTGATATTAGTATGTATATATGGATGGATGATGTATGTCATGCGATGAAGCATATGAAAGTAGGAAAGGCTGCAGGATATGATAGGATATCTGCTGAAATGCTGAAAGGAGGCGGAGATAAAGTTTTCAATTTGCTGTGCCGTTTGTTTGATAAGTGCTGGCGGGACGGCCGAGTTCCAAAAGATTGGTGCAAGGCTGTTATTGTGCCACTTTATAAAGGAAAAGGGTCTCAACATGAGTGTAAGAACTATCGGGGTATCAGCCTCCTCAGCGTAGTAGGTAAATTGTATGCAAGGATATTGATTGAAAGAGTGATGCGTGTAACTTATGATAGAATTTGGGACGTGCAAGCGGGATTTCGAAAGGGACGAGGATGCGTGGATCAAGTCTTTTCTTTACGGTGCATAGCAGAAAAGGCCTTAGAAAAGCATCAAAAGGTTTTCTGCGCCTTTATTGACCTAGAAAAGGCTTACGATCGAGTGGTGAGGGATGATTTATAGTCGACACTATCTACGTATGGGGTGGATGGCAATCTGACGCGGGCGCTGAAGTCGTTATATACGGAGTCATGTGCCTGTGTTAGATTAAATGGGAGCTGCACGGACTGGTTTAGCATCAAACGCGGTGTAAGACAGGGTTGTGTAGCGTCACCATGGCTATTCAACCTCTTCATGGATAGTTGTTTGACTGATTTGAAAGAATCTGATTGTGGTTTCAGGATGGGTAAGTCACTGTTTCAATGTCTTTTATACGCCGATGATCAGTTGCTTCTTGCATGATCGGTGTGTGATTTACAACGAATGGTGACTATAATGAATGATGCGTTTAAAAGGCGAGGCATGAAGGTAAATGTAAAAAAGACGAAAGTTATGGTTCTGGAGAGGGATGAATCGAGAACAGAATGCAAGGTCACAATAGAGAGTGAGGAAGTGGAGCAAGTAGATGAATTTGTGTATCTGGGCAGTTTGATTACTAGAGATGGAAAGTGTGAAAGGGATATTGAAAGAAGAGCAAAAATGGGAAATAGTATAAATGGCGCCTTGTACTCGATTACGGCAAATAAAAATATTTCACACCGTGCTCGATTAGCGATACACCAAGGAGTCTTGGTGCCAACACTTATGTATGGTAGTGAATCTTGGGTCTGGCAGACGAAGCACGAAAGTAGGATCAATGCTGTAGAGATGAGAGCTTTGAGGAGTATGTGTGGGGTCAAACTGGTTGATAGAGTGAAAAATAGTGTGATTAGGGAGAAATGTGGTTTAAAAGAAGATGTAGTGACTAAGATTGAGAAAGGGATGCTTCGATGGTTTGGCCATATTGAAAGGAAAGGAGACTGACGAAAGAGATTTATAATGCGAGAATGGATGGTGGAGTCGGTCGGGGACGTCCGAGGCGGTCCTATAAGAATCAAATAGGAGACATTTTGAAGAAGGGAAAAATACGGAGTCCTCGAAACCGACGAGCATGTATGAAAAGATTAATGACAGTTGAAGAAGCGAAAGAGATATGTATGGACCGTAGCACTTGGCGCTCGATAGTCTCTGCCTACCCCAATGGGAAATAGGCGTGAGTTTATGTATGTATGTATGTATGTATACTAGTACTTAGTATGTATACTTTGAAGAGAACTTTATATTCATCTAATTTTGTTTTATATTATTTTTTATATGTATTTTAGAAGGGCTTATATAATTATTAGAAAAATGAATTGATATATATGTTTAATGTAATATGAAACAAAAATGCTGACGTCAAGCCTCCACCAATACGTATTATAAATATTCACCCTTAAAAAGAGAGTTTTCGGTCTCGTAGACACCCAGATCCAAAAAAAATACCTGTGTATCATACAAATATTTGTGCCGGTGCAGAAATCGACCTAGCAGCTTCACGTTATATAAGCCAATTGATATACACCAACTTTTTAACACTTATACATTTACACGAGTATATTATTCTCATATCTCAAGGATCAGACAAGAACAAAAATCAAGAATTAACCGAGAGAGACCCGAAATATTTTTGTTACTCGACATTTCCGATTCCCACGTCATTCTGGCTTAAAAATATCACGATATTTTTTATCAGTTGACCTTTCAAATTTCTTCGAATTCTTGGTCCAGTTTTACTAAAATTATTTTAATTCAAGCAAGTAAGTGCATTGGCTTGTGACTGATATCTGAACTCGCTATAAAATATGGGGTTTCATTTTATTTCTTAGGACTAATGTATAATATTTATTTACTTAGCATAGACAGGTGGGAATAGGCCTCGAGTATAATATTGCATCGGAAAACAATCACCGAAGCTCATTTATGATATGTTAATAAAATACTGGTTGCAATCTATAAAAACATATACACCCAACAGTCACATGCTGTGGTTACATGCATAGTCCCACATTAAGATTAATTAAGTATTAGTATAGTATAGTATATAGTATAGGAACTACGAGAGACTGCTCGATCTCATAATCACCCAGATCCGAAACACATACATATAAAAAACAAATACTTGTTTCCGTGCGGGAATCGAACCTGCACCAACAAGTTTCAGACAGTCTTAGCTTTTAATCTATAAAATATATTATAACCTATGATTAACAACGAGTCAAAATCATGAATAGTCAAATAATACAATAAAAAGATACATCTCTGATAATGAAGCGACTTAAAATCTTGAAAGAATCCCTTTTCTTTCAAATATTTTAACGTTAATATATGGCTCCTTTTTAGGTCGAGTGAACTGCCTAACAGCCGCTGCCAATAAACAATCCCAATCCAAAATTTGGCGTTTTAGATTGACAGCTCAATCTTTTTTCTGCTACTATATTGCCAATAATCAATCTCAGTAGTGGAAAAACTATGGCAACATGACAAGAGACCAATCGAAAAGTAGAAAACAATCCAGATTGACTTCAATCTAATTTTTTCGATTGATTATTGGCATCGGCCGTTAGTCGTGTTTTTTCCTGAAGGACAGTTACGATAGATCAGTGTCATTTGTTAGAAAGTGTTGAACTGTGTATAACTGCTTTTGTCCCTTTTATACTCGTACTATAAAGCTTTTCATTTAAATTAAAATGGTCACATTTAAAGAAAAAGAGTTGCGCAGTTGTTAGAAATTAATTGCAAATAAGTTGTCAATAGTTTGCAAATATTATCGTTGTGGCAGCCCTGTCTTACACAAATCGATGAGGAAGCAATCTTGAGGCATTTTGTTTATATCGAGATATTGCCAGAGTATTGGGACCGCATTCTGGGTACACTAGTGAATATTTGGATACAAACATGCCACCACAACTGTATCGACCAGTGTATGATAGCCATCAGACAACTATAAATAATCTATTTAGACTTAAATTCAAATTCAAATTCGGACATTTTCTTAGTTTATACCACTATACGCCTGCGAAAGTTTTAAGATCAATCGCTCGAACGATTCCGTTTGAAGCTGCAGGCGCTTTAGTATCCATTAAGCAGAAATATTAAATCATATTATGTATGAACTAAGAAATATATTGTCTATTCCTCGAACATTGTTATTATTATTTATAGTCGTTCTTAGAAACAATTTATTAAAAAAGAAAATTCTGCATGTATTGATGACAAAGACAAATTATATTAAAATGTAAACCTATTTAATATATTTCTGGGCCACTATTTTGTATTGCAATCTGTAAAAAGGCAGTGGAATGTACAATGATAAATTATTTTACTCAAAGTTTTCCAAATCAATAAAATAAAATAAAAAAGTGATAGCCAATTGAGTAAAGAATCAAGCGATAAATTCCTACACTCTTATTGTGACTCTTAGTAACAACCAACAATAAAAAAAGACTTAATATAATTTGATCCTTTCCCCAAAAGCACACATGTCTAAGAGCAGCCTATTTACTAATGGCGAGGGTTCCAGATCTAGACAGCGTTATTGCTTCTTTATTTGATATCATTCGTTTCACTCTCGAGACATATTGCGGCCATCTGCTAGTTGATTCCGTAATGAACGAAGGTATTCTTTGTTGAGAGTGTAAGTCTATTATGAAGTCTATCTTTTTTGGTTTAAGTATTTGGGGAGGATATATAGAAATTCATCGCTTTCTTTTATTAGTGGGAGAAAAAATTGTATGCAAACTTTTCGGAACTGCGACAGGGATCCCGAAAGGAGTATCCCAGTATACGGATACTGAGACTGGGTCGACGGTGACCTACTGTTCGTACCAGTCGATCAATACCTATAGAAAATTTCTCATTGCCACTGAGTCATGAATTTGGTTTACAAGTTTCTTAATATAATTATGTTTTTTTTTCTTAATCATCCATCAGCCAAAAGAAGTTCACTGCTGAACTGCCTCTCCCAATGATTTCTACAGTGAAGTGTTCGACGCAGCCTGTATCCAGCGAAGTGTCGCGCCCTTTTTTATTATAGCGGGAACATATGATTTTATCCTATATTCAGTTGCCACCAATGCGATGCTATAAGTAAAACATATATGATTCAATTTACTTATAAATAAAGAATACATTAAACTATATATTCGCACTTAAACGCACCTTAGCGAGTTAGACACATTAAAAATCTAATAATTCGTTTCAAGGGACCGTGGTGAGATAAATTAGTTTCGCCGGAAGGCACAAAGAACAGCAGCGGGTGGTAACAAGAAAAGATGTAACAACATATTTTTATCTAAGATAATCGTTATTTTATCCAACAGTATTCTTTCGTTAAATTTTATTCTGCTGTTGCTCTATCATAAAATTAGATTCTTGTTTTCAAGAATAGCAAAGCTCGTCCGTGTCCAGTAGTGACGATATTGTAAGGTACAAAGCCCTGAGGCAGAACTCCGGTTCACAATTTGTCGGGTTTTTAATAAAGTTTTACATACTTTTATTAGTTTTATCTTAAAATTGAATTGCGCTTTTAATTTCAATTTTATTTTATTTTCAAGTTTATTAATGTTGCTCGTGCTTTCCAATTAATCTGTAATCTTAAGATCTTTTATATATTGACAACTCTTTTGGGAAAATGAATAGATATAAATGTATCAGGCTGATTTATTTAATTGGAGATCTCTACATAGCCATCTCTTTTTTATGAAGCACGGTTATGAACAAAATCTAAAATACTTGTATTTTCTGGACTGAATATTTAAAATATTCTGTCATACCACCACTAAGAATGTTTCTCGCTCGATGTCATATTTATCAGTACATTTCCTTTATTTCATCCACAAAGAAAACTCTTAACATAAGTACTCCTTTTGTGACACGTAACGATGTTAGGATCGCGGGGGCTCTTTCTTAATTCTTTTGATGTTATGGTTTAAATGCGTTCTTAAAGTGGATTAAAATAAACCAAAAATATTTTTATTATTTCATTTTTCAGTTTAATATAATATATTTTGTATAGGTTAATAATGATGATGAAATATATCACATATACACGCATGAATTTGCCCATATTCCTGACTCCAGGCTGATAATGAAGAATACAACAATCTAATTTTATTGGTGGTAAGTCTGTCATATGTGAGAGGTCATCTGGGTAGGTACGACCACAATGTCTATTTCTCCCGTGATACAACACTGCGTAAATGCACTGTTGTGTTTCGGATTGAAGGACATTGTAGCCAGAGTAACAATTGGACATATTGAGACTTAACATCTTATGTCTCAGGATGGCGAGCGCAGTGGAATGTTGCTACTGTTTATAATCAGGTCGTATCACTTACCATCAGGCAAATGGCTTGCTTGTCTCGTCATTCATTGCAATAAAAAAAAAACCAAAATCACTTTGCTAGGTAGTACAATAATTACACCACCGAAGCAATCATAATAGGAAATTATTTTTTCAGGTCTGGTGACCTTCAGCGATGGTAGCAACGGTTTCCCTCGCAACGAGGGTTTCTTCCAGGACTGCAGACTGGTCAGACGCAAGAGATGCCCTGAGGTGGTCCAGAGAGCCCAGAAAGTCGCTTACATGGCCAGAGCTCAGTGTCAGCAAATATAAATAAAATGTAAAAAGTAAATCGGGATTGAGTTTGTTATGGATTGGATTTATGCAGTGATTAATTGAATGTACGAGTATAAGAAAAGGAAATGGTGTTTCTTTTTTGCCATATTTCGTTAACAAGTAAAAATCATGAATAATAAAAAAATATACCCAACAGTCATATACATATTCCCAACCCCGCACTAGATCGAGTTTTGTGTCGAAGTATCAGAAACTATGAGAGACTTTTCGGTCTCACAAACACCTAGACCCGTAACAAATACCTGTATATGACACAAATGACTCGCTGCGGACATCGAACCCGCGGCTTCTGGTTTCACAGCCAGCACTCATTTTACTCAAAATCTTGCGATGATTAAAAAAAGTGTTATATTTGTTTCATTAATGGTGTGTTAAAAATGATTTCAAGTCATTGCATTTTTTAAACTACCCTTATTTTTTTTTTTGTTATATTTATGCAAATATTACACATTTAAAAATACATTCACGGATTTTATTGCGGATTAGGTTTAATTTTACATAAACATTTTTTAACTTCGATTAATTTACCGCTTTTGTGGTTACGAAGTGGACATTTATTTTTGATTCATTCATATGAATCTATTTATTTTATGTAACTAGAGAAACGTTCAAAAGATTAAAACCAATTCAACTAACAAAGAAAATACAATTCAATATCATAATTACATGGCTGAAAACATAATGTAAGTCTATAATAAAGAATTTAATATTTTAATAAAACTTACCTAGCCCGGACATAAATTCATAGTCAAATGTAACCTAAAATCATGTGTAAAGCTAGGCTTTTTGTATATAAATATCTCATGTTTCTGCTTCCGAACGAAATCGTAAGAATCACAACAAATAGTTGAATAATTTCTTATGTTATAAATTTATGGAGGACAAAACATCAGGCTGTGTTTTCTTAAAGCGACATTGCTTCACGTTACAATACTTTGTTTTTGTTGTTTCGTAAGAAATATGATTTATATTTCAGGCAATTGATTTCCACATTTGGAGTTTCCCATGTTCAAATAAAAATAAGTACTCCTTTTTATATACAAGCATAGGGAAATGACATTTACACAATAAATGTTTTTTTTTTATATATAAAGGATTTTTTGTTTCCGAGGTTGTAAACAAAACGTGTAGTAATTGTATATGTGTGTATCAGCCCATATACGTCCCACTGCAGGGCACGGGCCTCCTCTACAATTGAGTGTACGATTGAGAGTGATTAGGCCATATAGTCCACCACGCTGGTCTATAGTGGGTTGGTGGACATACATACTGTAGAAATTCTTGTAAGACCCTATGGCATGCAGGTTTCCTCACGATGTTTTCCTTCACCGTTTTAGTGCGTGGTGATTGACTATCAATACACACAAAACTCCGAAAAGTCTGAGGTTTGCCCTGGGATTCGAACCCGCGACAGCCGTGAAAATGTTGGCAGCCGCGTCTAGTCCGTTTACCAACAGGCCACCACGCATTTAGTTTTCTATGATTATGGTATATTTTATCAATTCGAAATATTCGTGCTTACTAAAGTAAGCATTGTAATAGATTTTTTCCTGTAATTAGAAAGTCGAACTTTAGCTCAAACAGATAATTTTTCAACATTGCTAATATAATGTAAACTGTTTCTGTCTCTGTCACACCTACGCAGTAACATCATTTTCGCTCTCCCTTCACTGGGTTCCCGTATGCACGCACAATACGCAGAGATTTTGTTCCCGATGTCCGCTCTAGTATAATTATACCTCAATGGGTGTATACAATATAATAATCAACTTGAAATAGCATCGGCCAAATGTAGGCGAATTTGTGATGTCCATGCTTAATCAACGTGAAACCCATAGGGACTAAAGCAGTATCTGTGTACAATAACTCGACACCCACACTGGAATTATAATAAATTCATTATTCAGTATAGCTGGACACGGTATGTATCCGGAGGATCTTAATTTGGATCCCTTATTACCATAGGTGGCTTAGATTACAGCTTGCTATACGTCGGCTATTTGCGTATGCATAAACTATCGCCTTTTTTTAGCAGGTGTAGGGAGAGATGTCACCAGGATATTCACGTTTCGTCTTGTATTTCGTTGTCCCACGATGTGATAGGTGGCGAGCCTATCGCCATATCTGGCACAATTCCCTGACTCCGGATTGATAATTAAAAAAATCCAATATCACTGCCTGACCCAGGATTCGAACCCGAGACAGCGTTGAAATCGGACGCTGTCGACTTGATGCTGGCCATTGGAGGAATATTTTTTTATGTATTTGTTGCTCTGTCTGTCTTTAAAAATGGAGCAAAAAAAAGGGAAGAGGTAAGGGTTATTTCAAGTCAAACTAATGTCAGTATTATTAAATCTCAACATCTAAAGGGGATAAAAAAAACACAAATCCTTACAAAAATATATTCCTACGCGTGTTTACAAAGCTTACAATATAGAGAGCACCTATGTACCTTACGCTTAGTGTAATAAATTATTTTTTATTATTATCATCAATTGTGTTTGAGTTTCTTCATTGCGATTGTGTTTTCGTCGTCCAAACACTGCCCGTACCGTACCTCCATGCATTTGCTGCCCTGTAATCAAATATTCATCTTTATAATAACTTTAAATTGCTGTTACATCATTCACAAAATATAAATTCGGCGCTGTTGCTCTACTTTCGACCATCACATACAAAACATTACGATTTATCACAAAAAAAAAAAAAAAAAAAACATTGTAGTATACATAATTGCAACTCATTTTTATATCTAGTCGTACTTCGTAGTGAAAGATTGTTTACTGCCGAACATAGGCCTCCCTTTTAAAGTTATCTACATTTTCCTATTGAAAATCTACACCTGGTAACTATCTCCAAATATTAAAATTTTTACATATGCTAAAAAAATATAATTCGTTTCAGAAGTAAATGGATGGTTGGATATTATTCCATAATTGTTTATACGTGCTTCCTTAACATAATTCAGGGTAATAGAAAGAAGATAAACATATTCCAATAATCGTCGTGAAAAATTTAAATTCGAATAAAGCTTATTTAAGAAGGATTTCATAAAAACCAAATTCCGCAATGTGCAAGCTTCCCATCGAAAAAGTTTCCAAAACCCAACCCCAACTTTCGCCTGTCTCAATGTCACAAAAAAAAATCCGGTTTTGCATACACTGCGGTATTTTTGCAACAAGAAAGTAATGGTCATGTAATGGCACTTGATCTCAACACGCTTTCACTCGGAACTGGCGTTGTGCAACACAACGTAACACTCGTAATGTTGTGGTTACATCCGAGATAGTGCAACGGACGGCGACCTCGATTGTTTAATTAGTTTAGATTAAGGTCGATTGTAGTTATTTGAGATGGGCGTAACTTTTTTACTTCCTGGTATAATTAATAATAAATACACCTAACAGTCACATACGTAGTCCCGACGCAACATTCTGATCAATTAAATCTTGTATCGCAGGCATCAGAAACTACGAGAGACTTTTAAGTCTCACAAACACAAAGACCCGAAGAAATCCCACATATATTTGTTTCGGTGTGGAGATCATCCCGCGGTCTCGCGATTCATATCAAACGTTAAATCAACTAGGAAACAGAAGCATAATTATAGATGGTTTTAAAACTTATTTTTGCTATCGAATATTTTGTCCCTTTCGGAGAAAGTTTTGAATTTAGTTTGAGCGAAGAAGACAAAACATTCGGTATTTAAAATGGGTTTTAACACTGTCGATGAATAAGGCGAAAAAAGTACAATTATACTGCAATTACAGCCATAGTCTGTCTACAATCTCCAAAAGTGTCGATTTGCTAGAGATGGTCGTCTATTAATCGATACAATTAAACACGTCTGTAACATAAGTGGATTTATACGAGACGTTTTGTAACATTTAGGGCCAGTTTCATTAGTTCCTGATAAAGTCCCTGACAGCTATCTGTAACTAATCTATCAGATAAAGAACAAAATTATTTGTATTTTACTGATAGCCATTTGTTACCACCAGCAGAACAATACTAATCCTAGCGTAGATAAATTTGATCCAATATGACGAGGATTTTCTTCTGAACTAAACAATTTTTTTTGTATGATCGTCTTGGCTATATTTAAGTACAACCACTTTATCTAGGAGCTTAAAAGAAAATAGAAACCAATTTACATTGCTTTCGTATTGCCACAATGAGACGGGATGGAAAGTGGGCCGTCAACATTCTATTTATATTTGAAAATGTTATGTATACAAAGATCAGAAATTATACTTTAAATTGAATAGTCTAATATCTGTAACGAAATTAAATGTTTAATATTGATGAATCCTTCTTAGGACATATTTTAGCGCGACCTAGTAATATTAATAAACAATCCGACTTTTAATAAAAAGTGATCATTTGTGAATATTTGTTGTGCATTTTCTAAAAACTGAGAAATATATTCTGATAGACTTTACAGTACATTAAACATTAAGCTTGTTTAATAAAGCAATACATAGCAAAAACTCATGAAATGTTGTTTGTAGACTTCACAAAAATCTTGTGAAAAAACTCAAATTTTTATCATAGTTTTTATTGCTGTTAATAGTGAGACAAGCATACCATTCACCTGATGGTAAGTGATATTACTACTCATAGGCATTAAAATACCAAAGAACACCTTGAATTACATGCAATGCTTGGCATTCCACTGCACACGCCATCCTGAGACATAAGATGTTGAGTCTCAATATGTACAGTAGTTACTCTGGCTACAATAACCTTCAATCCGAAACACAACAGTTCATTAATTACATTGACCTTTTTTTGGTTGATATCGACTAAAATATATTTTCCAGGTATTAATAGCAATAAACTTATCCAACAATTCGAAAATATTTTTGCTTGTCCCCTAAGAAAGAACCAGCTCGTACCAAAATCTTTCTCATATTTATAGCCACGAATATATTTAAAAGAAATATAAACAGATTTATTAGTCACACAATACACCGCACACACTTACTTGACATAAATGGACATAAACCCAATAAAGAAAATAAAACATATCTCAAATATTTGTTCATATCATATAAAGAAAACTATTGAACAAATTCAGGTTACTCGATATACCGAAACTAGTCGACGGATTAGGCCTACGCTCGAAACACTTCCAAATCCAATTTTATTGAAACCAACAGTCATAAATCTGATAGCGCGAAGGTAAAAGTGACAAGACCTACCTACATATCATCGTAATGGTTTCCAATATTGTGGGTACTCGATCAGCCCGTACGAATACCCGTCTACAATAACAAAATCACGGTTGTAAGGGGCTGATTCCATTGACGAGTTTATCGCCTCAGTTGATTTTCATTTTGAAAAGTATATTCTGTGATATTGTATTTTGCGGTTTCATATCATGGTTACAATACAATATTATTAATAAATACTATCACGAAGCCTAATCCGCGAATGAAGAAAGTTTAAATAATAGTTTTTTTTTAGATTCCCGTGAATGTTATGCAGTGAAATAAAACGTTAATTTACAGAATGTATAATTATATATTTGGATATAAGCTTCTTGATTATATACGAACCACGAAAGCTGTAAAGTAATCGAAACTTCGGGAAGTTAAATTAGACCAAATCAGCGATAGAATCCGTAAGTAGTAGTTTCATTTCAAAATTAAAATACTTATAAAGATAAAGTTTTGTTCGTATAAATTTAAACGATGTTTTTGAAAAAAATATACTTTTATTGTATTATTATATCATTTGACGATGCTTGGTAAATGAGGCGATGATTTGATTATAAGGAATAATTGCTTCAAGCAATAAGACCGTCAATTTGTGATTTTTCATGTAATTGTTTCTGTTTTTATGTATCTAGTATACAATAAAGTGTTAAGGAAGTAAATAAATAAGAACAAAATTCTGACATACGACAAACTGTACTATACATATGTAGGATTTGAATATTAAGAAGAAAGATGAGTAGAATGGAACGTTGACGTATGACTGATATGGAACGTAGTTTGTGTGAAAGAGATGACTAATGAAAGTATTTAAGATGGAAAGAGTACGAGGATGAATGATTAAGATGTTGAAGTATGCAAGGACGGAATAGAAGAGAATAGTCTGGAGGACGACGGAAGACGTGAAAGACGGAAGACGTAAGATGTGAAGACGTATTTTATAAAAGATTTATTATATTGAAGATTATCCAAATGATCCTAGTTTGATTTGACCCGAAGCGGAACTATTCCCACATATTTTTGGGGGCTCGTCCGGGATAGTTCCGTATTTCGGGTGAAAAGAAGAAGAAGAGGTAACTGGAAAATCGGCACCAACGACGTGAGCTGGCCGGGATCTGGTATGTAACGACGCAAAGTAGAAAAAATGAAGAGGTAAGATGGATAGACGAAAACAAAAGTTTTGTTGGGATGCATGTCCTAAATTTGATGGGAGGGACATATCATACTCGTCAGTCAAATGGGCGCAGGACATTGAAGACGTTTGTGAAAAGTTTAATTTCACACCGAGACAAACGCTGATTGTTGCGAAAAAATGTCTAACAGATACTGCAGATTTATGGTTGAGGTCTGAAGATCCGTTCGAGACATACGAAGACTTCAAAGCAGCAATCTTAGAGGAGTTTCCAAGCGAAATTTGTGTCAAAGAGGTTTTGCGAACTAAGAGTGTCACCGAGAGCAAACCTAGCGCTCACGGTGTGAATCCCGACAACTGCGATCTCCATGACAACGCATTTGTCAGTTATACACAATGCAACAACGATGTTGAAATAAATTCAATTAAGACGAGTAATTACGAAAATATTGAAGACGTTTACGAGGAAACATCAGCAAAAATACTGTTTAAGGTTGAGATCGAAGAACTGCAGAATCAGCAAAAGGAAGTTTTCTGCATGGAAGCTGACAATCTTATGGACACAGAAGATGTGTTAGCAGTTGTAAGTAAGTTGCAGCTATTTCCAAAAAGAAGTGATAGAGGAAGCAGGTACTCGAGAGCAAAAAAGATGGGAAAAGAGGTTGTATCACGAGCAAAGCCTTTGGACGACTTTCTAAGATGGCTATTATTGATGAACCAATACGATGATCATACTGAACACCGACCTGGAAGATTTAAAGATAATTGGACAATTTACAAGAG
Organism: Hyles euphorbiae; assembly: GCA_023078785.2. Classification (NCBI taxonomy): domain Eukaryota; kingdom Metazoa; phylum Arthropoda; class Insecta; order Lepidoptera; family Sphingidae; genus Hyles; species Hyles euphorbiae. The sequence goes on along the minus strand of CM041041.1, from coordinate 2,586,652 downwards.
GAAAAGAAAGAAAAATCAAAATTGTTTTGTATGTGGAAGTTTTGTATTTATTGTAAGAGGTGTAATTTGTTATTTGTTTTGTTTAGGATAAGATGTTTTATAAGATTTATTTGATGATGTTGAATTTAGTTGTTGTGATTTTAATGAAAGGTGTTGTAAATAGGACCTGACTGAGGGCAGTCAGATGTCAGTATGGCCGAGATGTAGGATTTGAATATTAAGAAGAAAGATGAGTAGAATGGAACGTTGACGTATGACTGATATGGAACGTAGTTTGTGTGAAAGAGATGACTAATGAAAGTATTTAAGATGGAAAGAGTACGAGGATGAATGATTAAGATGTTGAAGTATGCAAGGACGGAATAGAAGAGAATAGTCTGGAAGACGACGGAAGACGTGAAAGACGGAAGACGTAAGATGTGAAGACGTATTTTATAAAAGATTTATTATATTGAAGATTATCCAAATGATCCTAGTTTGATTTGACCCGAAGCGGAACTATTCCCACACATATATAATAAATAGTGTATAGTACGTACTTTCAATTTCCGTAGACGCCTACAGAGTGTATCGGGAATTTTATTAACCTCTTTGAAGGCATTTTCCATATTTCCTTCCACATGTCTCTATTGCATAGTTATATTTCAGTTGTAAAGTTATATTGGATAAAGTTTAGTGTGCTATAAAAGACAGCGAGGCTGTTATATCTCTGGAATTACATTACGTTACATGAATGTTAACAAGATTTTAGCTTGTTATTTTTAGAAATTTACATATATTTCGTATAACAACTGTACTGCCTGTACAATATTAAAGGAAGTCTCCATTAATGTAGTCTACAAAATATAATTAGACTATAAAAAATTTCGTGAGTATTATCGTACATCTGTTACTGATGGTAGAGCCATACCGTTTCATAGTAGATCGAAATGCATTAACTGTCTGCTGTATTCAATTCGATGTGTGAGATTATTAAAGACCCTACACCTGGTAGTAATTTATTCGTACCCAGGTGGGCAGCTACTACCAAAACTAAATGGAAAGAATACCAGTTGGATTGTATATATTCGGCCAGCAAATATTCTGTATTCGGGTTCGAAAAAGTTGACTTGATTATATCGAATGTTGAGAAACAAAGTCGTTGAGCCGGTGTAAAAAATAAATTTAAGAAGCCCATTGATCAATTGATCACCACTATCAATATAATCACCGCGAGAATTATGCCTATGAAAGTACCCCTAACATATTTACAATCGAGTTAAAAATAGAATCGAGGTACTAGTACAATTAATATTAACAGGGTTTGGAATATTGTTATTGCCTATAGGCTACAAATGAGGGTAGGAAACGGAGACGACCCATATGTAATTAATTTCATATATAACGTTTTCATGAAAATTTATTTTTACACTACAAATGTGGAATATTCTGGTATTTTATTTTTATCCGCTACTTTGAACGTTAGTACAATGTTTGCTGATGGAAGGAAATTCTCAATCATCTAAGCGTTAATGGAAGACAGTGTCATAGATACACAGCTTTACTCAAGTGGATCTCAACATTTTTTTGAGGCTACAAACCATTAAAAGGTTCCCTGATGTTATGCAGAATCCTCCGCCACTCTTTGGCAAAAAGATTAATGTTATCAAGAAGAAAATATTTAATCATCACTTAATTTCACAAGTCAATCGATTTTTGATTACCTTAGCGATATATGCCTTCATATAGAAGTTGCCGAAGAGAATGATGAAGGAGATCATGTAGAAGATGAGCACGTAATGCATCCACAGCGGGAACTCACAGCCAGTCCTGATTCCGTTGACTCCAAGCAGCAAGGCGCATGTGAACTGGATCTGAAGGTAGAGCATAGTTTAAATATTTACTTTTATATTTTTTTAATTCTTGACTACAATGCGAAATTCAATGCGATAGGAAGCACAGAGCAACCTAGATCGCTTATTAACCGATATGAGGCATTCAACTTTGCCATTAGTTTTGACCTTGTTCAGCTGTAAGGATCACTGAATCCGTCTGTTAGTCCATTCACTACGCTGGCGTTATTAGGAAAAGAACTTGATTCAATTTTAACTATACAAGATTTGCGATGGTGCGATATTGCCTAATATATAATTCTAGACTTATAGTCATAGGCCGGACTAATTTTCGAAAGAGGTAAAATAATCGCAACTTCAGGAAGTTAAAAAATGAAAAATCAATCACCATCAATCTACGAAACTATTACCTACACTATAGTTTCTATCTTAGTTACCTGTACGCATAACCAAATTATTTATTTGTATTCCTAAACCATAACTATAATTAAGAATCATTACAGTTCCCGTCTAGGCATATGCTTAATAAATTACTACGCATAATGCGTACATTTTAATTGGAGTTTGCCCAATGAAATAGCGACGAGAAAATATAAATTTAAAATAATCTTACATCACGTTCTACTTCGGTTTCCCCGTCGTTTGAGAAAATTGAGTTGTAACGGAAAGTAATTTTATTGCAGTTATGTTTATCGGTAGGAAATTTGCTTTCTTATAAAAGTAAATTATTCCTATAATATAAACGACACAGGTTTTAATAACTGGTGGTACTTTTACTGGTGGTAGGTCTCTCATATGTGCGAGGCCATCTGGGTAGGTACCACCGCAATGTCTATTTCTCCCATGAAACAACACTGCTTAAATGCACTGTTGTGTTTCGGATTGAAGGACATTGTAGCCAGAGCAACTACTGGACATATTGAGACTTAACATCTTATGTCTCAGGATGGCGAGCGCAGTGGAATGTTTCTACTGTTTATGAGCGGTCGTATCGCTTACCATCAGGCGAACGGCTTGCTCGTCTCGCCATTCACTGCAATAAAAAAAAAAAAAAAAAAAAAAAAAACTGGAAAAGATCTACAATAAATAATATTAATGAAGGTCGAAAAATTACCCCTGACACTAATGTCAGTATGGTTCGTGAATAGAAATTTCTGGCGTCATGTTCTGCCACAGGAAGTCTACTGCTGAATATAGAACTCTCCCAAAGAATTATATTGTGACATGTTGAAAACGGCTGGCATAATCCTCAATGGACATAATGCGATTTTTCTCAGTATTATTACTGAATCTTTAATAAATAATTCTCATATTAGATTTCATCAAACATCCACTGTAGTTGTAAATCTTCTAATATTGTATTAAGACATTCGATTCAGGTAATAAGTAATAAATTCAATCTCTACTTGACAGCTAATTTACCTGTCACTATTTTCAAAGACTTCATTTTTGCTTCGGAGAATGGATAATGAGGTTGCTCCACAAGGAACAGTTTGAATACTGTGGCTTTGAACGATATGTGATGTAAGAAAATCTTATATAAAGAGGTACAAAGCTCTGCTAACAAAGGTTTAAACTTTACGGCCTAATTCATAAATTGGTCATTTGAGTTGTCGAATGTTTTGTCTTCTTCTCTCAAACTGAATTCAAAAGTCATTCAAAACGGACAAATTATTCAATAAAAATTATATATTTATTCATAACTATAATAGGTTTATAAATTGCCTGAATAAGGCTGATCATAATTAAATATATAAAAAATATTGAGTGTTTACTATCAAATTTATCGTTTACCAATTTTCAAAAGCTATGATAAAATAACATACTTGCGATCATAGAATGAATTAAATTTTATATGGCGTACATCACCAGCTAACAAAATTAGATCTTAAATGAAGTTAAATAAAATGATCTATAAACTATAGCATTCTAGAAATCGACTACGAATCAACTAGATGAGTGTGTGGCATATAATCGGTCATATCTTAATAGGCTCTGCGGCGCACTTTGTTGAAAGTTCCAGTAGAATGGGCCCAATAATTCGATCTACGCACCAAGAAAAATATTTCGGTGGCCTATTAAAATTGGTTCTTCATCGTACGTAAAATAGTACACATATGTAATGTTTTCTTAGATTTACGCAAATGTTACACATTGAAATAAAACTGTTATTTACGGATTTTTTTATTTCCCGAAATTTATCTTGCTTTACAGCTGTCTTAGGTCCATCTCGTAACCGTAAATAACAGTTTCTTAATGCACGAATATGTATAAATACTTTACAAAATGTCGAATCCTTTATTGTACTTCGTAACCATAGACCAAGTTTTGAGTGTAAGATAAGTTTACTAGAGAATAGTATTGACTTTCAGAAGTAGAAACTTTTATATTTGGACGTTGAACATCCGAAAATACTAACTTCGTGTCGAAGTATAGAGTAACAACCCTAGGTGTTGTGAAGCCAAAAAAGTTTTTCAAGTTTTTGAATACTACACAAGAATTGGTATTTCGCTGTGTGGTCAGACTATCAGCCGCTGCCAATAAACAAACCCAATCCAAAATTTGCCGTTTTAGATTGACAGCTCAATCGTTTTTCTAATACTATATTGCCAATAATCAATCTCAGTAGTGAATAAACTATGGCAACATGACAGGAGACCAATCGAAAAGTAGAAAACAATTGACAACAAAACAGATTGACTTCAATCTAATTTTTTCGATTGATTATTGGCATCGGCCGTATGTCTATAGGTATGTGACTTGGGGTTTATGTTACAATGTAGTACAATACAATGTAGTAGTTCTATAACACATTTGCGAAATACTTGCCTTTGCTCCTGCCATAGACAAGGTCAGAATTGCAAAATACAGTGTTTCACGCTCTATTTAAATGTCTTAGATTCCATAAACTGTTACAAAACTGATCATTCGAATAACACGCAATATCTGACACGCGATTGAAATACACTAAAATATTGCAAGTTTAATTAAAATCGTAAGTTATTATAGAAATAAACGACAGGCCATTTGCGAGAATTCTGCTAAATAAATCAAGTTCGCAAATATCAGCCTACTAGCATTAGATTTTCAAAGTTAAATGTGTCTTTTTCATCTGCCTGCCCGTATTCTAAACTAACATGGAATTGAAGCCAAAAGAGATTTCCGCCATATTGCCTAATAATTTTGCTGTTAATTTTACGGCTTTTATTTTACAGTTAAGATTACAACCATTGTTGAATAGTAATATTCTAACCAGAGATTAAGGCCAACTATCTATCCGTACTAACGTATTGGCAACTATTTTTCTAGAAATGACCCTCAAATAATTAATAAGATAATTTGCTGCTCCAACAAAACTTAACACAGAATGGACTTACCGACTGCCTCGGTGCTGTACTTATGCTACGGTACGATTACAAAGCTGAATTCTCAGGTTCGAATCCCGAGTCGGGCAAAGTGATATTGGAAATTTCTATTCAGTATCAGCCCGAAGTCAAGAATTTTTGGCCGGTATGGCAATGGCGATAGGCTCACACCCTACCACACCATGGGACAGAACTTACAAGGCGGAATGTGGGTGTCCTTCCAGCTTTGCCTACTCCTTCTTTGAAAAAGTGAGTTTATGTATGTACGTATGTAACATCCCAGGGCACACCTCTGACTTTTCGGAGTCATGTGTGTATTGATAGTCAATCACCACGCACTAAAACGGTGAAGGAAAACATCGTGAGGAAACCTGCATACCATAGGGATTTATAAGAATTTCTATGGTGTGTAAGTCCGCCAACCCGCACTAGGCCAGCGTGGTGGACTATATGGCCTAACCACTCCCAATCGTATTCTCGATTGTAGAGTAGGCCCGTGCCCTGCAGTAGGACGTATATGGGCTGACACAGATACAGATGTAACTTACCAACTGCATGATGGTGAGGTATTTCTTCCACCAGAGGTACTTGCTGACGGCAGGTCCGAATACTGACAGGCCGTAGTAGGTATACATTAGCACGTGGATGCCACTATTGACCATCGCTGGTAGGAACGCTGCAACAAAATGCATGTTGTTAAAGAACAGTTTAGAAGCAATTAACATTCTGAAAGATGAAATATACGAAAAAAAAAATCTAATAAATGCTACAATTCTGTTTTATTCTGTTATTTATTGTTTTTTTTTATTTTTACATTTATCTCAATTTAGATGCGGTATTGTTTTAAAAGGAAATAAAACGTGGTACACATCATTTTGATAACAAATTATCCTACCCCGATTGTGACATAATTTGGAACGAAATGTCTAAAAAGCATATTAATATTCTTACAATAGAATTAAGGAAGTTGGCTCATTGCAATTCTAGCATCTCGTACTCGCTCTACCTCCTACTATGCTCCAGAAGTCAACTGCTGAACATAGCTCCCAAATACTTCCTGCAGCCTTACCAAGGTTGTCAAACTTGTAGACGGACGTCAAACGTTTCGTTTGAGTTTCCAAATTCTACCATGAAAAATGATATAAAAATCTGGTACAGAAGGTTACATATCCACTCTAGCGTTCTAAGCATACTTCAACTTTGTTCTCTTTCTACCTAAACAAAAAGACGACTGATGAATTTCCAACTGCAGAATTGGAGCCGGGAATTTCAATCGACGTTTTCTGAACAAGCTTTTCTGTGATATTGATTAATTCTTTGCAAAATTCGACTGCCGTTGTCAATTTCTATTTACCTTGAAATTTTACAATTCTTGATATTTTTATTGACTGATTTCTCATATTTCAATGAAGCGGCAATTCATTGTGAATAAATAACAATAGGGCTTCTGATACAAATAATTTAGCGATAAAGTTTGATTTCAAATAATTTGAATAGGAACAAAATTGGTGTGCCTTTAGGATGTATTTTAGATGAATATAAAAAACATTCAATCAAATTGTATAATAATGAATATAGAGTATAGCTCTTTTGTATTTCACGAGAAATAGTTAATATTTTTTCTCAAGCAAAGTGAAGAGATTTGGTTTTAAAAAAACACAAATTTCATTTTTTTCCCTAAGGTCAATCTTTAGGTTGGCTTCACTTTTTTGGAGAAATATTTAAATTTAAAGTACGTGTTTTATCAGAATTATTTTCCAAATAAGATATTTATCTTAATCGCGATAATTATGAGCCCATCTTCCTGCTATTTCTTCCATAATTTATGCGGTCCAAAACTATTTATTACATCAAACCTTAAAAATAGTGAACAACGGGATACAGGAAAGGACTAATAATTCTTTCATGTTTTCGAGAATTTGCTTGAATTATTCATATCAATATGTTTTCACAGATTTTTTACAGTTCAACCAAGGCGTTTGTGTTGTTACAGAAAAATATATTATAAAGCTTAAGATAGATAAATGTAATAAAAATCAAAATAAACTAACAATCCAAATAAAATTAAGAAATAATTATCCAAAAACACAACAATAAAGTAAACTCTACATGAATACTATCAAACTGGAACAAAACACAATACCACACTAAGCTCATGTAAATTATTGTTTAAAGTGAATTTCACCCAGCCTGTCATAGAAAATGTCAACATCTTGGATCCGTTGTGTAAACATATTTAATAAACGAATGCCTTGCCAGTTTGAGTCCTAGTCCTATAGTCATATAGCATAGTTGCCAACGTGGTGGAGCTGAGAACAATTGGTGGACGTTCGACTTCTCCCATGTATTGCTGAGACACGTATATATGCCAACACTGTTGTATTGTTAACTTTATTAGGTAGCAGCATGCAGTAGTACATACTTGTTAGTTTTTTTTTATTTATTTTTTTATTGCAATGAATGGCGAGACGAGCATGCCGTTTGCCTGATGGTAAGCGACACGACCGCTCATGAACAGTAGCAAAACCAAACAACACCTTGAATTACAAAGCAATGCTTGGCATTCCACTGCGCTCGCCATTCTGAGACATAAGATGTAAAGTCTCAATATGTCCAGTAGTTACTCTGACTACAATGTACTTCAATCTGAAAGACAACAGTGCATTTAAACTGCTGTTTGGCGAGAGAAATAGACATTGCGGTGTTACCCACCCAGACGGCGTCTCATATGAGACACTTACCACCAGTAAAGTTTCCGCCTCAAAGATAGCTAATTAAGTGTAACCATGCCTGCAATACAGAGAAGGATAGGGAAACGGGTAGTATCCATATAATCTTTTCTTTTATGATGGCACGGTACAGTGACTTCATTGCACCTGGGACCCTACTATATTAATTCGAAACGAGGTTCGAAACTTCGTATGATCGAAATTTATATACGATACGAATGTACCTACATATACTTATGGTCGTTATTGACTTATGGTCGTAACCATAGACTTATGGTTACAATGTACGTTATACAAATTCGAACTTTTACAGAGTAGATACATTCGTATCGTATTAAAAACTTTGATCGTCCGAAGTTGCGAACATCGTTTCGGATGAATATAGTAGGGCCCCTGGTGGTAAATGCAAATGCCGTCCAGATGGAGTATCGAATGGCATCAGACAGCGGTCTCATGCCATTCGATACAATTATGCCGGCCGCTATGTTGCCTTTTATAAACTTTTAAATTTTTTGTGTCTTTTTCAGTATCAGCATATGCTTTTTCTCGCGTCGGTCCCATACAATTGAAGTCTATTCCAACGTGCTTCAAACATAGGCGTTGAATACAGCAAAATCACAACATTAATACTTTCGAAACTGCGCAGATATCTGCATAATGAACCCGAGAGATTTGTTGGCTTCGATAGAGATAATTTTCATATAATCGTGGAAATTAACAGAATTCAGAACGGATTCGGTCAAAAAGTCCACAGCGCTGGTCTAGTGCGGGTTGGTGGACTTTTTTTTTATAAATCGCTATGGTATACAGGTTCCTCGAGATGTTTTCCTTCCCCCTTGTGCGTAAAATATAAAATACATACATGACTCTGAGAAGTCAGAATTGCATCCTGGGATTTGAACCCGCGACTACTCTGAACATGTTCTTAACATACAATATAATTATTATTAACGTTTCAAATATATCTACTAACCTACTATTATAAGACTAGCTGTTTTTTTTTCTATCCAGCTTAATTCTTACGCCAAGACCCGCCTTCCTAATCAATCTATCCCGCCTCTCTCATGTTCGGAACTCAATAGAATCTTTTTGTTATACCCGAAGATATAGCGACCCGTATAATCTTTTGTCAGTAACAAATGACAAACGTTAGAATACCTATTATATGGTATCCACTAAAATGCAGTTGAAATAAAAATATTGCCGTTCGGAAATTTGTTCTACTATTCTACATATTAGAGTAAAGGAACTTTTTAACTTTTTGTGGTCGTAAAGTAAAACATTAATAATATTATTATTACCGTTTTTTGTTTGCTGTTTACATAGGTTAATTTAAAAAAATATATATTTGTATGCCTACTTCAACTCATCTCTACATCACTTAAAGATGATGTCAGTCCTTTGACGTTAAGTCCGCCTTATATACAATAAATATTATGTAATTTAAAATAAAAAATAATCTGTATTCAGGATGGACCTCTACAATATGGCGTTCGTTTCTTTGGAACCTAAATGTAGACTGCAACAATTTTAATTTAAAAAAAAATGTACTGTACTGTACCAATCCAAAACGCACAACCGATTGAGAGAGATTAGGCTATAATACTCCACGCTTGCCTATTGTCGGTTGGCGGTCTTCAAATGCTATGGAAATAAATTCTTCATTCAATTTTTGGGCTGATATCAATAACATGTCCAACGGATCTGCGCCTGGCAATCACAGATAAGGAATGCCCTCCGGAATGCGCGTGACGGCTACTGTTGGGTTTTAGTTAGTATGCTGGCGTAGGTTTTGTTAAAGATCCGGCTGCATTTTTCACAGAGTGCCGGAACAGTATCACAACCCTTTTGGCCTCCTCCGAGGTACCTAAAAGGGGAGCTTGACCGATTTTCTCTTGAACGAAAAAAATATGTAAAACGATACCAAAAAGTAATTTGACAAATCACTTACTAGATCCACTGGGTACCCATTTGATGCCGATCCACCAGAAGGAAAACATGGTGGAGTGATGGTAGACATGCAGGAATGTCAGCTGCTCATCCTTCTTTCTCAAGATGAAGAAGAATGTATCACAGAACTCGAGAAGCTTAGAGAAGTAGTACCACCACACAGCGTCGGCTATCTGCAAGGAAAAAAATAAATACACCTATCAGTCACATACATAGTCCTAACCCTACACTAAGATCGAGTCTCGTGTCGTGGGTATCAGAAATTACGAAAGACTTTTCGGTCACACAAACACCTAGACTCGAAACATGTGGATCCCATAAATACTTGTTTCAGTACGAGAAGCAAAGCCGAAGCCTCACATTTCACAGCCGGTGTTGAACCAACTGCGCCACGGAGACTGTCAAATTTAGATTTAGATATGAGATATTAGTTAATATATTATAGTATTATGACATTCAACACAATGCATAGAGTCGAGTGATGCTAATTATTTCAAACTAGGCGATTCAATTACATCAACGAAATATACGAACGGGTTCCCAAATAATATGTTTCCGTAAATACAACATTTAGCAAGAATTTACCACGTTTTATTCATATAGATATATTAAATTATACTAGTTATATGAAGAAGTGAATGTGGTCCAATAAAAATTTATAAACCAACTACTCAAGGATTACCTAGTGTCTTATTATTTAATTTTATTTTTATTTTTCTTTATTCCTTAAAAATTCTCATCCACTTCAATCTGGAAATTCCTTGAGAAAACACTTTTGAATGTTTTTTAAGATCCTGTTTCCGTTGTATTGTGTCAAGAAACTTTCAATTGTTTGCGAGTAAAATAACTTTATTTGGACTCTCAGACCAAGGTTGAACTCAACTTATGTTTATTTCAAGTAAATATTGAAAATGAAAATGGCTACGTTAATTTATTTATTTATGTCATAGGTTGCAAAGAGCGACCTTGGAAACGGTACTGGGAAGTAAAGCATTTGTTGCATAATTTTAAAGAGTTTTGTCGGAGGCCTGTTTTTTTATAGTGAAATGATAAGGCTAATTTCTTCGAGAAGAATATAAATACTATATACTGTATAGGCATACGATTCTCCCAAATATTTAAGCCAATAATATTTGGTTCGGTGCTTTCTTGCTTATAATTTGCAATAAATTGGAAGCTAAAATATAACACTTACTTGTAACTCATCAGGATCATATTTCTGCCGGCACGGTTCGCATATATAACTATATCTAAGTCTAAACGAGGCAGTTAGTAACCTTACAGCTATGTACGCATTAAGGGCAGCCATAGCTAAATTGTAAGGAACTAAAAGCCATGTTAGCTGGAACGGTCTTCGGTTCTTCATGAGCTTAGGCCCAATCCATACTATGAACAGGTAGGCCAATGTGTAGAAAACTGTTGGTAATGGAGAGTCTACTAGTGGCCATCCTTTTGTTCTATTATCTGAAACAAAATAAACTCAATGAGATCGGTCAATCTAGCATAAATCGAACGTCTTAAAAGCATGAAATATTTCTGAAAAGGTTTTGAATGAGATGGGCATGATGTTTTTAAAATTAATGCTTTAAATAATCTCAACAAGGAAAGTTTTATTATATTATATTAAAATATTATACATATTACTTTTAATACTACGAAAGAGCGAAACGAAACGAAAGGGCTATTGTTGTAACTAAAATTATAATGAGGAAAAATTTGATTGTTTTTTTTTTTGCTTTGATTAGGCTCTGAAACTAAAGGACCGATTGAAACAATTCACCATTAGAATTAACACTGCATTATCCTTGATGAACATAGGCAATAGAATATTTAAAAAAAGAGTGTATATATCTGGGCGGATCCGAGCCAGGCTGCTAGTTGTTTAGAAATGAAACTTTTCTGAAACTAGAATCAGTGCCTGGCATAGCGTTGGGCTGTATTCCTATCACATTTATAACCTAAATAATCTCGACTATGAATGCCTGCTCCTCATAGCATATTATCATATGTATGTATTCATCAATTTATGTGAAATCTGCCGTGTTATCAATCAACATAACTCTGCCAAACGTGACACATATGACAGGTCTAAGCTTTTACTCATATATTTAATCACGCAACCCTGCTTACGAGTATTTTTCCCCAATCCATCACATATTTACTCTGACTTGCAATATTTCCTTTATTTACATTTTACTTTCATGTTATTCAGTAGGGTTTTTTGCTATTTTTTTATACATTCATTCTATATTTTTAGATTAAATTTTTCTTATTGTATTTTGTTTATGTTAACTACGTAAGAATGTTACATTTTTAACCATTTACGCAAAACTATAATCATTGTCTCTAGTTTCTTATTTTCATTTTGTCCTACATTTTTTATATTAAGTTGTGCTTTTAGTTTGTTTTAGTAACATAAATTGTAATGCTTTATACACCTATTTACGCTCCTCAACTTGTACAATACACAATTATTATTTACAATTTATACATAACTGAGATAACAGGTACTTTTATGGGTGTTGCATCGATGGTTTATCGATTTTATAAATAAAATAAATAACGTAATTTGTGATGGTATGCAGGTGAGAGGAAGGGAACACTAAACCCATAAAACCATTGACGAAGCAAAATGAAAGGCTTGGATTCCATCTGATTCGCTTGTCTATTCGCACTCTATCCTACGTCATGTATGCTGTTAGATTGACTGAGTGTGAATTATTACAATAATATTGGGGCTTTAATTTCGATTTCACAATTAATCATATTTAATCAGTTTACATCCGTTCATAATGAGGCTTCGCAAACAATCACAATTGTTTGTGGATCTAATTAAAACATGATAAATGTCGATCATACCAAAACGAAACTTGAATATAAATGTTACCTGACAATGATAACGTCCAGAGGTAGTAATCATATGTGTCTTTTATAACACTCTGCGTTGAATTGACTAAAACGTCCGCCATTACTGCGTCACTATGCGATGTTGTTTAGTCTGAAACAAAGGAAAACGGCATTGTAATCGCAAGTTAAATAACAGATGTGAGCTGACCTAACCTTGTCAGTTTTTAATCAATCAATATCCTTAATTCATTTATAAATGTAATATTTTCTAGAATGAATCAAGAAATAAAAGAATAATGGTAGTGTTTTGAATTTGTAAGGAAAATATTGACAGAATTCGCAAGACAATATTACTTTCGGGTTATATTGGGAGATTTTACCGCTCGATAAAAAATACAGCCATATTTTTAAATGGCACTACTTTTTATCTTCTGCCAGCTGACTGCCGAAATCATTAGACGAATTTTCATTTCCTATTTTTACACAATTAATATTTGTAGATAAATTTCACTTAAAAATACAAATGTGTTAAATTACAGGGAAAGTTTCTGTATATTGGATTTCGCTTCCATCTATGCGAGGCCACGGCTGTTGCAATCACAATAAACTATTTAGTGCATTAGAAATTCAACTGTTTCGAGTTGGACGGAAAATTAAACGCAGTATTAACTTTACCAAACTTATCATCCAGTTTAAGGTCTATCTTGAAGATAATTTCTAAAATAGACTACCCATTTCTATTAGACTTGAATTAAAGGAGAAAAAAAAAAACTAAAAATATTCGGTAATAATCAAACATTAACACCGGATATTATCAACTTTCGCTGAGAGTTAGATTCTTCTAATAATAAATATAAAAAAACCATACGATAAGATTATACGATACCTATTATACCTAAAACACATGTGTTTCTAATTTCATCATCATCATCATCATCATATCAGCCACAAGAAGTCCAGTGCTGAACATAGGCCTCCCCAAAGGATCTCCACAATTATGTGAATGTTTTTAATGTATTAAGATTATATTATTTATTATCTCGTACTGCATCAATATATATATGTGGGAGAAAGGGAGGTAGTAAATAAAAATAAGTAGGTTCGATTAATATTTTATATTTGAATACTTTAATTACAGATAAATAATCATAATCATGACATCACTTCACAATAATTATTAGCATAATCATAATCATAATCATAATCATAATCATAATCATAATCGATAAAGCATGTAATAAGAATGTGATACAAATTCGTTACCTGACAGTTCAGAGCGCCCTCGTGCCGTGTCCGCAGTCAAGCGGACTCTGATCTGTCGACAGATGCGCGCCCATCTTTTATACCACTAAACTAGCGGTAGGTGGGGGAAAATGCGGGTAACGAAATGTCAGATACAATATATCTTAAAATAGGGTAATTCTAATATAACTTATTTTCAATATACTCCCACACGGCCATTCTGACGAGCAGCAATATGGCTCGCGAACAAAAACAAATATAAAAAAATCAAAACGGAGCATCCTTTTAAATCGATTCCATATTTAAATGACCGTATGAAAGTTAAAAACACGTATGAAAATCTTGTGTCTGGGACATAATATAAACACTTTGGTCAAATATCATGACCACAAACGCCAAATCACATGGCTAACCATTGGTCAAATCACATGACCACAAATGCCAAATCACATGGCTAACCCTTGGTCAAATCACATGACCACAAATGCCAAATCACATGGCTAACCCTTGGTCAAATCACATGACCACAAATGCCAAATCACATGGCTAACCCTTGGTCAAATCACATGACCACAAATGCCAAATCACATGGCTAAAACCCTTGGTCAAATCACATGACCACAAATGCCAAATCACATGGCTAACCCTTGGTCAAATCACATGACCACAAATGCCAAATCACATGGCTAAAACCCTTGGTCAAATCACATGACCACAAATGCCAAATCACATGGCTAACCCACCAATGTAATTATAAAGCATAGTCATACAGTCGCTGGCCAGTCGACTATTGAAATGCAAAATAATCACACAGTTATCGCACATAACATGTCACATAATATGATATATACAGAGTTCCCGCTTCATTATTTCAATCTGAATCAATGTTTAAAGAGTCCGTTAATTCCTGGCCCATATCAGATTTAACAATCCTCAAATTTTCATGAGAAACATATAACTCCTTACCAGTCTTATAAACCCTTACAGTGTATCTGTCATTATCATTTACTTCAGTAATGATACATGGGCCCTTAAACTTACTGTCCAGTTTGTTTATTACTCGCGGGTTTTGTTTAACTAATACTACATCACCCACTTTAAAAGGAACAATTTTAGCTTTCTTCTTATCAAAATCAGTCTTTTTACTTTGACCTAGCTCGTCCATTCTGACTTTCGATTCTTGACGGCAAGTGTCAAGATCTAAGCGTTCAACATCATTGAGCAAGGTCGCTATAGCAGGAGGTGACTGATCACAACCCATAAGAAGCTGGAAAGGGGTACGTCCTGAAGTTTTATTGTACGTGCTATTTATAGCTAGTTGAACTTCTCCAACAGAATCTTTCCAACTTCTTTTGGAAGTATTTTCAATAATTGTAAAGCAATCTGTCAAAACCTTCATAATTCGCTCCACCTGACCGTTTGCACGACTAGTACCAGTAGCAATGAAATGTAACTCTATAGACCAACTGTTACAAAAACTTGTCAATTCTTTGCCAGTATATGAGGCAGCTTGATCACAGACTATACGCTTAGGTGTACCGAAATTGTAAATTAATTCCTTTAGACAATTTACAGTAGCTGCTGCAGTTAAGTTACTAACCGGCTTCATAAACACAAATTTTGTAAACCCGTCTATAAAAACAACAGCATATTGCTTGGTGGGTTTATTACCACTTAATTTGCCGGTAGAGTCCATGTGGACTGTATGAAAAGGCGTAGGAGGTTTTTCTATAGGGTGAAGCATAATTTGTCGTGATCCCGATTGGGTTTTATTAATTTTGCAAATTAGACAATTATCAATGTATTTACGAACACTTTTAGTCATGTTGGGGAACCAAAATTGTTCCCTTATTTTATCAAGAGTCTTTTCCCACCCTAAGTGTTTAATTGAGTCATGATAGATTTGTATCATATGCCATCGATAGCATTTTGGAACAAAGAGTCGTCTCTTAGTTTTATTATTTAAGGAAATTACGCGATATAATAAACCATTTTTAATTTCGTAACTGGATGCTAAACTTTTGTCAATGGTACCCAGCTCTATAGACTCTTTTATATTTTTAGTTTCAGGGTCATTATTCTGCTCAACCTCAAGCCATTCACTATAATTTTGAACGTTATTTATATTGACTGGGTTGCGACTTAAATAATCTACATGAGGTATGCGTTCGCCTTTACGGTATTCTATAGTGAAATCAAAAGATTGCAGGTATGCCCACCATCTATGCACTCTAGGTAATAATTCTTTCTTATTACGCGATGCCTTTAAAGAATTACAATCCGTTATGATCTTAAATGGCCTGCCTACTAAATAGTGCCGAAAATGTTTAATAGACCTGACTACCGCCAATGTCTCCAACTCATAAGAGTGATAACGACTTTCTGTATCGGTAGTTCGCATGCTAAAATATTCAACGACTTTTAATTGATCGTTATGTTTTTGAAAAAGAATGCCCCCTAGGCCTGCTGAACTGGCATCTGTATGAAGCTCTACCAGCTTTGTCGGATCAAATAAGGTTAGCACAGGTTCAGAGGCAAGATACTTGAGAATTTTATTTTTTGCGGTATCATGTTCAGACGTCCAATTCCATTTAACGTTGTTCCGAGTAAGATTATATAGTGGAATCATAATTAGTGCGAAATTTGGAATGAATTTCCTAAAATAGCTTGCCAGTCCACAAAACTGACGAACCTGTTTAATAGTTGTTGGGACAGGTGCATTTAAAAGTGCATGAACTTTACCCACGCTTGGTTTTACTTGGCCGTTTGAAACGATCCTACCCAAGTATTCAATTTCAGTTTGTAAAAACTTGCATTTTTTCACATTTAGAGAAAATCCCGTTTTTTGTAAAATGTCAAGGACTACTTTTAGGCGCTCAATACCTTCGTCAACATTTTCAGAAAATATCACAACATCATCAATGTAAATTAGGACAAATTTGTCAACAAATTCTTTAAGTGCAGTATTGATAGCCCTTTGAAACACTGAAGGCGCATTACAAAGGCCAAAGGGCATACGTAAGAATTCGTACTGCCCATCGGGCGTAACAAAGGCTGTTTTTTCAATAGAGTCATCGGCTACAGGAATTTGATGGAATCCCGCTGCCATGTCAAGGACGGTAAAGAATTTGGCTCCAGACAATTTGCTGATATGGTCATCGATAATAGGAAGGGGAAAATGATCACGCACTGTATTACTATTCAATTCCCTATAATCAACGCACAATCTATCATTACCATCTTTTTTTCGTACAAGTAAGATTGGACTTGCGAAGGGAGAATTGCTGTCACGAATAATATTATTATCTTTCAAGTTTATAATTAGGTTCTTAACATGCTCGCGTTCAGCAGGGGCTAATCGATATGGACGTCTTTGGACTATTTTATCTGGATTCTTTAAACGAATCTTTAATTCGCCTGTTTTTACTTTGGTAACAGTATTTCCGGATGTAAATATAGAATCATAAGATTTTAATATATTCTGTAACTGAATCTTATGTTGCGAGCTTATCTGAGGATTAAAATGTAATGCATCAAAATCTAAGTTTTTCTGTAGACACCCGACATTGTAAGCATTTCGGCAAATAAGGACAGAATCCTTAGAGAATGTGACTTGAATACCTGGTATATCAAAAAGATTTTGACCTAGTAAAACATCGTACTGTATGTATCTATCTGGGACTAAAATAAAATCCAACTCAATATTAAGGCCATCAATATGCACCAAGCACTGCTTTCTACGCGATGATTGGAAAGTATTGTCTCCAACACCCCGTAAGACGCAGGTTTCGTAAGTTATCTTCCCTTTAATTGATTCACCTATACTTTCACGAATAAGTGAACATTCGGCTCCACTATCTATTAGGCACGAATATTCCCGGTTTTCGATTTTAACCGTACGAAACTGGTTTTTACCTAAGATCAGGCTGTTTATTTTAGAGGATTTTCCATCCTGACAATTCTTATTAATCCGTTGAAAGCAATTTTCAAAACAATGTCCTCTTCTATTGCAAAACGTACAAACAATACTTTTGGGGCGTTCATTAGGTTTGGAAGTTTCAGGCTTAAACGGTCTTTGTGAATTAGGATTAACAGTGTCAGAGCGACAATATTTTTGCACATGGCCTAGTTTATGGCACTTATGACATCGTTTTAATGCAGGGTCTGAAGTGAAAGTGTTTCTACTTCGCTTATTTGGTACACTATGATCAATCTCTCTCCCAGGTCTCTTACGTTTATATGAATTAAGGCTTTGAATCAGTTGGGGTAAAGTTTTAGGCGTCAGCCTTAACAAGTCTGAGCGAATACGAAAGTCTGACATACCTGAAATAACTGCTTCGACGAGGCGTTGTTCAGTCATCTCTACACCGATCACCTTTTTCGCTAGCTCCCATTTTCTAGTCGCGTACTCCGTGAGGTTGGCGGTTTGTTCACTTGTATAATCCATGAATTGCATTAATTCATCGTAATAGCGCACTTCATCTGCAAATGTTTCAATCATGCCTTTTTTAAGTTCTGCCCAGGTAGTCAGGGTAGAGTAATTACGACGTGCCCAATCTGCGGCTCTTCCTTTTAAATTCTTCCTTGTTAAATTAAGAGCTTCCTTGTCGGTAAGCTCGTATTCTGCTATAAGGTCTTCTATGTTTTGACACCATCTTTGTACAGTGTCCGTTCTATCGTCAGGATCAAAGTCAGGAATGTAAATATTCTCAAGGCTCCGAAAACGTGGAGCGGGTCGTACACAAGCTGAATTTAAAGTTTGTGTAGTAGAGCGGATAAACTGCGTCATCATGTCTTGCATCATGTTCTGCATGAAGCTTATGGGAACGAATTCTACTGGCCTTGTATCACAGTTATTCGTTGGGTTGTTATGAAGAGTTGCCTCGCTTCCATGGTCAGCCTCCACGCGAGTACCTTGAATTGGTGATGCATTACTGCCCAATATTGGTGACGCCAGATTTCTAAGCTCTCGGGGATGCTCAGCCATGGTTGTTGCACACGATTTTCCGTTCAGCTTTTCCTGACAGCAGAGAAATATTACACAAGGGTAGCTTTTGTTCAGATCCCACTTCTGATGTGGGAGAAAGGGAGGTAGTAAATAAAAATAAGTAGGTTCGATTAATATTTTATATTTGAATACTTTAATTACAGATAAATAATCATAATCATGACATCACTTCACAATAATTATTAGCATAATCATAATCATAATCATAATCATAATCATAATCATAATCGATAAAGCATGTAATAAGAATGTGATACAAATTCGTTACCTGACAGTTCAGAGCGCCCTCGTGCCGTGTCCGCAGTCAAGCGGACTCTGATCTGTCGACAGATGCGCGCCCATCTTTTATACCACTAAACTAGCGGTAGGTGGGGGAAAATGCGGGTAACGAAATGTCAGATACAATATATCTTAAAATAGGGTAATTCTAATATAACTTATTTTCAATATACTCCCACATATACGTCCCAGAGCAGGGCACGGGCCTCATCTACAGTCGAGAGTACGATTGAGAGTGTTAAAGCCATATAGTCCACCACGCTGGCCTAGTGCGGGTTGGCGGACTTTTGTTATCATAATAATTCTTACAAATCGCTATGGTATGCAGGTTTCCCCACGATGTTTTCCTTTACCGTACCACTATACTTCACTAGTACCCACTTTGGTACTTAGCACAAAATTAAACAGTGCTTAAGCTGGTACATTTAGAAGTCATAAGTGAGAGTGTGAGAGTCAAACGGTAAATATGCCTGAACAATACTGAAGGAAGGTCAACTAACAAAAGAGAAGCGTGCGTTGACTTTCCTTTGAACAAATGAACCCGAGTCATGTTTTATTCAGCAAATAAATACTTTCGGTATGGATTAATGAAGGTCATCACTATTAATGTATATTTCTTGTATGGAGAAGCTGTAAGAGAATGTCTGACGAATATACACGTACCAAATAAATAAATAATTAATGTAAAAAGGGCAAGAGTACCTTTAAATCGGTGGTGGTGCGTGAAATAAAATGTACGTCGAAGCGACGAAAGAAGTATCATAGAATCGTATGTTAGTATTTGACAGTCTCTGGCTCTCATACAAATAAGAAGTTGTTATGTATGTATTTTTGAAATATTTAAGGACATAATATTATAATAGAGAGCTTTGTTTGCTGTCATATATTTGGATATATTTTTCGTATTATCATGACAAGGTGACTACCATGAATCTAATGTTGAGTTTAGGAATTTCAAATAGAATATACTAGAGAAAATTATGTCAGTCTGGTCGGAGGCTTTTGTTTTGGAAGTGGGATAGCCATACTGTTGTCTATCATGACTCATCATGAATGTAAATGTCGGGGTTCGTTCTGTGAGTGAGATTGTCGGATGCACAATACCCCTTTCCTTATCCCATACTTTTTTCTTTCTCCTTTTGATTTGATGTGCTGGCAATACATTAATGATAAAATTCGTGGGTAGCAGTCATCACTTACAATTAAGCCTGTTGGCTAGTTTACCATAGCAAAGCAATAAAAAAACTTGAAAACACGACACTGGTACAATAGTCTTTATGACGAATTTCTCATTATTTCTTAAAAAAATATCACACCACCAACGTATTTCATAGGCAACTTATCAAAATGTATTAAACAATGCGTTGCGAACATACACAAAAACTGTGGAACACAAAACTGACGCAGCAATGATCATAACAATAGAATTATATCAGACAGCTGATAAAAACCTTTGAAGAAAGGAAGAAAGTGTACAAGGAAGAGACAGATGAAATAACGACAATAATCTTTGTTACTCATCGAATGATTATGTAAGTGAAATACGATGAATGTTTATCATGTATAAACAAACCACAAATTGTTTTTATGTCCATTTACGTCAGATTTATATTAAAGGAATAAGAAGAAACCAAACAAATTAAACCTTATATTGTAACGGATATTTTTATCTGACAATTGAAAATTTGAGCTGTGAAATAACTGTTAATTGTTTTATAGTTTATTTGTTGGGAGTTTGATAGTTACTTTATTTTTTTTTAATTTATTATTATTACTTTAAGAGCATTTACTTATTTTTCTGCGCTTGGCGAGACAGTGTTGTCAAACTCCAGGAGTGGCTGAAAATCAGCGCTATTCGGACTACTGCACCGGCTAGCACAGGCTGAGCCACTTCCTTTTGTCTTAATGCTTTGTTTTTTGTATCATGATTATTTGTTTTGTAATTAGTATTAAGCAATAAATTGATTTTTATTTTTATTTTTGAAATGGTTATATCGAAACATATTTGCGTTACAAGGTATAGACAATCTAAACCACTTGGAAGTTTAAATCATAATCCAGGGTGATAAAGGTTAATGATTGCACTTAACATCTTAGTTTTTTTATAAGATAACTCTTATATATCGTGCGTGGTGAAATCACGGATCAAACATGACAGCCTACATGGCGCAATTAGGTGATAGTTATCTGTAAGGCGGTCCCTAGACGAACAATAATATTCCGCAGTATCACGAATCATGTATTATTGATTATTGATCGGTTTTTGGTACGGGTTAAAATATTGAAGACTGCACAATTTTTATTGAGGAAAAACAAATAGTTGTGCATCGTGTTTGAATAATTTTACAATTTTGTATTAAAAGTTATAAACGCACACCCGGTCACGTTCTTCGCAGAATATAAACAAAAAAATAACTTTCAGATATGAGCGAGTAATCAAATTATTTATCGTGTTTTAGCGCCTATCAATCTTATTCTACCATTTTATTTTAAGTCTTGGGGCTGCCTAATGCATTAGCCATGTTTGATCTTCATACCGAGATAAATTTTTGTGTGATTGACAAGTATTAGTTCCGGGGTTGGGTGTTTGTGACACCGAGCAGGATGTTGTAGTTGCGGGATGCTGATACGTTCAACACAACACTTAACAATTGATCTTAACGTGGGATAAGAGATATGCGCGTTGTACGACTTGTATATATTTCTCTGAAGGGAAAATCAATAAGTGTATCGCTAGCTTTATATTTTACAACAACTGTTGCAATTAATCATTTTGAATGAGAAAACTTTATCACATTACTGGTGGTAGGTCTCTCATATGTGAGAGGCCACCTGGGTAGGTACCACCGCAATGTCTATTCCTCCCGTGAAACAACAATGCGTAAATGCACTGTTATGTTTCGGATTGAAGGACATTGTAGCCAGAGTAACTACTGGACATATTAAGACTTAACATCTTATGTCTCAGGATGGCGAGCGCAGTGGAATGTTGCTACTGTTTATGAGCGGTCGTATCGCTTACCATCAGGCAAAAGGCTTGCTCGTCTCGCCATTCATTGCAATAAAAAAAAACACATTTCATATAATAGGAGCGACCACAAAACCGCAATATGGATTTCCGGGACATTTCCAACATAACTGTGGTAAATTGACCAGCGAATGTAGTTAAAACAATAGCATTCAATACGGAAGCTTTATTCAATAAATATTGTGGACTTTTGAATAAAAGACAAAGTTTTAACTTAGCCATAGTATATGATAACTACGACACAAAACTTAATTGATCTTAATATGCGGTCAGGCATATGTATATGACTGTTATATATTTAATTGATGTATGATAATTATATAAATAATGATAATGAATAATAGCCAATAGTCACATGCATAGTCCTGAACCGCTATGATACAGAATCAGAGAAGTTTGGCAAATTAGTGTTACTAATACAAGGAAATAACCACTACATTTCAATTTTAGTTAAAGCAACTTATAACTTCATAATATGTCTACCACACAATTTATCGTGAAATAAAAGAGCTTTGTTATTAACATAGTCAGCAAATACATCTTACTAACACGCTATGGATACACTGAATTTGAAATAAATAATGTTTTAAATCCTTGGAATATATGAATAGAAAGTGGGTTAGGTAGGTTTGCCTGGCCTCATTACATGTTGATCTGATTTCTAGAAACGATAATAATATAACAAGAAACCGAGTACCTTGTAATCTAGAAATAAGCACTGCAGATGTTCGAAATTATTATCTTGCTAACAATAATGTTATCCATCATACAATCTAATTTTAACGCGATATCTCAACGATCTGTGCATCAAAAATTTAGAAGCGTGTTTTAAGTTTTCTTATTACTTATTTATTATTTTGAAAAATAAGGCTATCATCAAAATTACAAATTACCCACGCTTAAAACATCAAATAATCTAATCCTGAAGGTTCTGGTAAATATATCTATTAAATTAAAAATATATATATATATTTATTGTCGGTCCTTAATAAGTGTAAAAATTTTCTAATTAATTCGAAGTTTTGAAGTACTGGGAAATCGGCTTGAAAGAGTCCATAAATCTTTTTTGGCGAAGCTTATAAAATCATTTTTAAATCTCTCTTCTTCTATTTAATTGGGCACAGAAAGTCCACTACTAAACATAGACCGTTTGAACTTGCAAGCGACATGCGTCTAATTGTCTTGTTCTTGAAACATAGGCTACATATTACCCCGAAAAATTGTAGTGTTTCCGTGGGATGGCTCAGGAATATAAATATATATAGACCGATTTAGATGAAATTTGGTATAGAGACGAGATGAGATGGGACATAAACCGGATTTTAAAGAACGGAAAATATAGTAGACGGCCCGCGGGAAATAAAGTTAGTACGCGAAATAATATGTTGAAGTTGACTGGACTCAAAAGCTATCTGAATAAATTTAAATTTAACATATCCAACAACCTGTGCTCACAATTTTCAATCAACAAAACGTAACTTCGTGCTTCAGCTTAACAACTTACTTGACACAAATCTACGGCGGTCCATTGTAACAGCTGATCATCCGGCGTCGGTCAGTGAAGAGAAAGTGAAATCGGTTAAGATGGATATACAACAACTCACGTGCGAGAAAAGGATAGCAACAGTACTTTAAACCACGTACCGTTTCGCGGTTCCGCATTAAGTAATACTACGGTTTATATAATAGTTTTATAAACTAGAGATGAATTGCGAATTTTGGGTCTTGTGATACTTCGGCTACGGTCACGTAACTTTACTTGACTTCATTCAGTGAAGATTACTCTAGTAACATTTTAAGTACTTTGTAAGATTTTTGTGACATACTTATTAATGTTTTATAATAGCCAAAGTTTTATAAAGTAAATTCTTCACTTCTTACATATCATTGTTAATTTTCGTTTACGCAAAAACAATATGTTATGTATGCTGCATTTAGCATTTCCTGGCGAATTATGTTGTTTAAATATGATATAAATTCACCCAAAATACATTAATTTTCCTAATAGTAATAGTACCAGATATTCTGATTATTACGAACGAATAGATCTAGTGATTTAAAGTTTACGTACATTGTCAGTTGTACAAAGAGTTTGTAATCATTAATGTTAGCTATATCAGCACTTATGACAGTAAAAAAACTAAACAATACCATGACTTACAAAATAATGCTTGGCATTCCACTGCGCTTGCCATCCTGAGACATATTAAGATGTTAAGAAAATGTTAAAATTAAACCAATTTCGCGACAAAATCTGTACACAAGTTTTATTCAATAAGATTTTAAGCCTCAATAATTTAGGATTTAGTTTGACTACAATTTACTTCAATCCGGAACATAACAGTGCATTTACATATCGATTTAGCGGGAGAAAGAGACATTGTATCTACCCAGGCGGCCTCCATCCATCCATTCATCAGCCAAAGGAAGTCCACTGCTGAACATAGGCCTCCCCCAATGATTTCCACAGAGACCTGTTGGAGGCAGCCTGCATCCAGCGACGTCCCGCGACCTTTACCAGGTCGTCGGACCATCTTGTGGGTGAACGTCCTACGCTGCGCTTTCCGCTACGTGGCCTCCATTCGAGCACTTTCCGACCCCATCGGTCATCAGATCTCCGCGCTATGTGCCCTGCCCATTGCCACTTCAACTTGCTAATCTGGTGGGCTATGTCGGTTATTTTAGTTCTCCTACGGATCTCCTCATTTCTGATTCGATCTCGTAGGGAAACCCCGAGCATAGCCCTGTCCATAGCTCGTTGAGTGACTTTGAGCTTCCTAATAAGGCCCATAGTGAGAGGCCACGTCTCGGTGCCGTAAGTCATCACTTGCAACACACAACTATCGAAGACTTTCGATTTAAGGCACTGAGGTATTTTGGACGAGAAGACGTCGCGTAGTTTCCCGAATGCTGCCCAACCGAGTTGGATTCGACGATTGACCTCTCTCTCGAAGTTGGACCTGCCTAACCGGACCACTTGTCCTAAATAGACATATTCGTCAACAACTTCAAGAGTCGAGCCCCCAACACCGATGGGGGTGGTCACAACATGGACATTCGACATGATCTTCGTTTTGTCTATGTTCATTTTAAGACCCACCTGTTGGGAGACTCGATTGAGGTCTTCGAGCATAGTGCTAAGGTCTTCCAGCGACAGGCGGCCTCACATAGTAATAACTTGTATATGAGAAAAAAATATCGTATTATAACTATACATAATATATATTTAGGTTGTTGCAGCCTTTGATAAATGGATGAAAAAAACGGAATTGAAAATTCAGTGTCGTTGCGTAAAAATGTTTACTCATTTTTCAGTTCTGTATCAGCCCATATACGTCCCACTGCAGGGCACGGGCCTTCTTTACAATTGAGAGTACGATTGAGAGTGGTTAGGCCATATAGTCCACCACGCTGGCCTAGTGCGGGTTGGCGGACTTACATGCCATAGATTTTTTTATAAATCGCTATGATATGCAGGTTTCCTCGCGATATTTTCCTTCACCGTTTTTGTGCGTGGTGATTGACTATCAATACACAAGTTTTTCAGTTAAACAATACAATTGGTACTGCTTACACTAAAATTCTATAGCTTGACTTAGACACACGCATACATAAACTCACGCCTTGTGGGAACACAAGGTGTAGGCAGGGGTGACAAGACACCCACATTTCGCCTTGTATGTTCCGTCCCACAATGTGATAGTACGAGCCTATTGCCATATCGCGCACAAATTCCTGACTCCGGGCTGATAGTGAATAGAAAAGTCCAATATCACTTTGTCCAACCCGGGATTCGAACCCGAGACCTCAGCGTTGTCTCTCAGTCTTGACATAATATGTCTGGATAAAAAATAGTCATTTACATGTCCATTATGGTCTTCATAAACTCCAAAGCTTATTGAGATTTCTATATTTAACTCACAATATATTTCCCAATAGCTATTCAAATGTGGGATACAAAGGAATGTTCCGTGGTAATACGAAAAATGGATTACTCAACGTTCTAAATTTATATTCCTATAGAAATGTTATATTTAATTTTGTATTCTAAGTAAACGTGAAATTCAATTGATTACCTACCCCAAAATGTCGCCATGAAATCTTTCTTTGCCTAATTTTGGTCTTGTGGCCATATTTTGGTAAAAAAATGTTGATGCATTCAAATCTGTATTTTTCATTGGCCACAATGTCGTATTACATCTTGGGATGGAAGCTCGGTGAACTGTGAGTGGCCCTAGTGACAACTCTTCCTACCTTATCAGGAGTAATAAAATAAAATAAACCTTTACTGTTGTGTTTTTAACTTATTTTACAAATATTAAATTTTATAAAAGTAGAAAAAAATTATAATAGAGGAATGAAGTTAAATCAACTTAAGTTAAATTATTTTCTCGGCGTTCGGTAGGCTTCCCTTCTTTACAGCTTGTCTTTCGACAAAGGCCTCCTCTAAGGCTTTCAATTTGTTTCTATCCTTCGCTATGTTAAGCCATTTTGGCCCCGCTACTTTCTTCAACTCGTCCTCCCAACGTTTTGTTTGTCTTCCCTTGTTTCTTTTACTTTGCATAAGGTACCATTCAGTTATTATCAGGAATACAGGCATAAAATTATTTGTTATATTTCATTGAAATATGAGCGTAAATATCTTTTTGAAGTTCATTGTAAGATTCGACGTAGCATACACTCGTATATCTTTTTCGGTTGTTATAATAATGTATATCTATTGTTTTCATTCTTTATCAGGCTTAAGAAAAATACGTGCTTGAGAATAATATTTGTCAGTTAAAAGCCTCCATAGCGCAGTTGATTATACGCCAATTGTGAAACGATAGGCCGCTGGTTCGATTCCCGCACCGACACAAATGTTTGTGATACAAATTATTTAATCAGGCCCGGGTGTTTGTAAGACCGAAAAGTCTTAGTACTTATTCATTGTTTCTGATACCTACTTACAACAAAAGCTTAGGTAATTTATCTTATTGTGCGGTCAGAACTATGTATATGACTGTTTGGTATATTTAATTGATGTATGATTAATATTCTTCTGATTCTTTGCAATTACAAGTTTTGACAAAGCTCATTTTAAATTAGCTCGGCTGTGTTATATCTCTGTCTTCAAATTTGTATGAAATAGTTTTATTGTAATAAACAAAATGATGATTATTAAGACTGTCTGATATTATCTGTATCAGCCCATATACGTCCTACTGCAGGGCACGGGCCTCCTCTACAATCGAGAGTACGATTGAGAGTGGTAAGGCCATATAGTCCACCACGCTGGCCTAGTGCGGGTTGGCGGACTTCCATACCATAGATTCTTTTATAAATCGCTATGGTGTGAAGTTTTCCTCACGATGTTTTCCTTCACCGTTTTAGTGCGTGGTGATTGACTATCAATACACACATGACTCCGAAAAGTCAGAGGTGTGCCCTGGGATTCGAACCCGCGACCACCGTGAACATGTTGGCAGTCGCGTCTAGTCCGTTTACCAACAGGCCACCACGCACTTCATCTCTCATCGTCTGATATTATTAACATGATTTGGCCAAACTGACACGGGGCAATATCTTAAACCACATCTTCATAAAATTGGAGTAATAATGCTAAATAGTTTGTAAATATTTTAGTCAAAGTTTCTAAACAAAAATTTTTTGTATCATGCCATGGAGTATTTAAGAATTTTCTTTTATCGTAATACTTTTCGTTTTTCTTTGCCTAAATCCAATTGTATTGTTTCCTTAATATTATAATATATTTTGCACGATTTTGTGAACAAAAAACCCTGCAATAAAACATCTCGTTTAAAGAGGCAGTTTTGTTCGATACAAAAGTTTTCTTCTTCATTATGAATTTAATGTTTCTTCGCAAGCAGGTCCATACTTTATTACTACACACGCCGGCAGAATTAGAGGAACACGCGTTAAATATTGAATTTCTTAGAAAATATTATAATAACTGAATGTTTTTATTTTTCAATATTTAAAATGGGGCAAAATTTATAACAAATTACTATAATTGAGTGAAAAATACTTTCATTAATGACGCAAATGTAATTAAACGGAAATATAGTTAAATGAAGTTTCTGTATTGTCAAATGTAATCGTGTATTTTAAAAACTTACAGAAATAATTTAAGAAAATTAATAATGCGTATTGCTACCACGGGCTCTGATAAGAGTCTGGATATGATCCTTCATGCTTTTAATGACGTCATCAATCATTTTTTGCGACAAATTCTCCCACTCTTGCACTAACATGAATTTTAATCCTTGGACGATCTTAGGGGCTTGGTTTCTTCCATTTATCTTTCTTCCGATAACGTCCCATTCGTTCTCTATCGGATTCATGTCTGGTGATCTTGCTGGGTAATCCATTTGCGCGATTTGGGCCTGATTTAAGTAGTCGCTAACCATTTGCGCTGTGTGGGGCCGCGCATTATCATGCATAAATAAAAAATATTCGCCTATGGATGGTGCAAAAGACAATACATGGGACTCTAAGATCTCTGCGACGTATCTTTGTGCAGCTAAAGACCCATTTTCTATAAGTATTAACTCCGCGCGTGCTTCCAAACATATACCACCCCATACCAAAATTGACCCTCCGCCATAACACACCTCTTTCAGTAAAGTTTCCTTGATTAGCGTTCTCCTCGATACCTCCAGATCCTCTCCCTTCCCTCTATGCAATTTACAACAAAACTGCTTTCATCACTAAACAAAACTCGGCTCCACTCATTTGTCCAGTCGCGGTGTTGATGAGCAAAAGCTTATCTGGCTACTTTATGTACCACCTCGAGATTTGGAGCTTTTGACGGAACGTAAGACTTCAGTCCAACTTCATTTAAACGTGTTCTCACTGTACGCTCACTGATATTAACATCACGGACTTCATGTGACATGTTTCGGGTCTGAATAGCCGTTTGACGACGATTTCTCAAAGTTTTCAGCTGTATAAAATGACTATCCTGGGTACTGGTCCACCGTTTTCTGCCTTATCCTGGCATCCGCACATAAGAGCCTATGTGCCTCTAACGTTTAACGTTGAGAAAGACGACAGATACCGACACACCCAATGCGCGACTTACTGAATCCTACCCTTGACCATTTTCAGTCATTGTTACCGCTCTGGCAACTTCAGTGGAAGGTAAGCCACTCATTTTATATCCTACAAGACAGGTACTCTAAAAACAATAACAATAAAAATATCTAAAGTCACATAAAATGAAATTAAACAAAATTTTGTGAAACCACTTGAAAGTGAAAAAATCTTAAAAACACTTGAGAGCGTATAATTAACGATAAAACTCTAAATATCCAAAAATATTTTTGCATCATTTAATTTTTGAAAGGTGCTGAAATATAAAAACAAAGACCATTTAAACAAACAGCAAACAAAATTAAAAAAAACTAATTTTTGTGCGTGTTCCTCTAATTGTGCCGGCGTGTGTATTTATGCCTTGAAGCACATCTATTTTTGTAAAGTAACATAAATCATGTTGAAAATTATTGCTGTTAATAACATATTACAACTTTTATAATATTATCAGTAAGTTAAGGCTT
Source organism: Hyles euphorbiae (assembly GCA_023078785.2). Taxonomy (NCBI): domain Eukaryota; kingdom Metazoa; phylum Arthropoda; class Insecta; order Lepidoptera; family Sphingidae; genus Hyles; species Hyles euphorbiae. The sequence goes on along the minus strand of CM041041.1, from coordinate 2,556,813 downwards.
GTTAAGATGTTTTTTCCAAAGAACCCATTCGGCATAAAAGAAATAGGCTATTTGACTGTATAAAAAATATTGACTTATTTGTTACCATCCGTGTAGATAATTTAATTTTAAAACATATTTCCTTATCATACATTAAAAATATTGTATATTTTGGCTAAAAAACACAATTATAATTTAATTTATTTTGAGTTCGCGCCACGTGATCGTAAACGATTTTGATTGGCTATGACGTCATGCGTTTGTATGAACTACTCACATACAGGAAATGAATGGGATTGATAACGGCATAGATGTAAATTCAATATTAAAAATACCTTTAAAACGAGTTATTTGACATAAATACCCGTGAATTAATAATATTATCATGTCCAATGTAATAAAATGTGAAGAAAGAAATATAATTCTATTTTTTTTTGACAAAAACTCATTGAGATATACAACTGGAGGGGATCTAGACCAAATAATTTGGAACATTTGCAAGGGTACATGTACCCTTACGCTGACAGTCGGCTATGACAGTTGTCATTTATGCTATTTATTCTAATTGCTTTAAAAATACCGTACTCCCAACTGAAGACATGTAAAAACCATTCCAGTTCACGTGAAAAAAAATATAGAATTTAATTCCATACGTAAATTAACGATAATTTGAATAAAGTAGCAAAAATATTAATAAATTAGATTATGTACCAAAGCCGTTTTGACAAATGTCATATTTTAACAAAATTATAGAATAAGATTAATGTTACGGACAAATAGGTAAATATTGAAAATTTCCTTTATTTATTTTATTTAATATATTTATTATCAGATACATTAGATATTGTAAATATATTTTTTCACTATCCATATTTTTTACACAAAAGTATTTTTTAGTAGGATAACTCAATACGCTATTTGACTATTTTCTGAAAACCATACCACATTATGAAGTGGAGTCTATAGACTTTACAAGTAAAGGTTATTTTTAATTACTATATCTATATCATTTGATTTTGATTTTTTTTTCTTTCTTCACATTTTATTACATTGGACATGATAATATTATTTATTCACGGGTACAAATGACAAATAACGCGTTTTAAAGGTATTTTTAATATTTAATTTGCATCTATGCCGTTATCAATCCCATTCATTTCCTGTACGTGAGTAGTTCATACTAATGCATGACGTCATAGCCAATCAAAATCGTTTACGATCACGTGGCGCGAACTCAAAATAAATTAAATCATTATTGTGGTTTTTAAACAAAATATACAATATTTTTAATGTATGATAATGAAATATGTTTAAAATTAAATTATTTACACGGATGGAATCAAATAAGTCAATATTTTTATACAGTCAACTAGCCTATTATAGGTTTTGTTGTTTTTAAAATCTATATAATAATATAGCTTTATAAGTTATTAAAAATGTATGATTATATTGGGCTTTTATATTTCGTTTTACTTTATTCTGAAACATTAGGTAACAAATGTAACAAATATATGAAGTGTCGTATCTGCAGCAATGCCGACTTGATCTATAATATAATCCGCTTTAGTTGTAATACCTCAATGCAAAAACTCATTCGGACGATTGACTGATTGATTGATCTATGGATGATTTAAGAATGAGTGATATATGCGAACGAATCTGTGGAACGGATGTTTACGAACTAAACGCCACATTGTCAGACAGAGCGTTTTGACAGTGTAATTTTTCAGTGTATTTTGTAAATTAATTTTCAAATGATATAGATATAGTAATTAAAAATAACCTTCATTTGTAAGGTCTATAGACCCCGCTTCATAATGTGGTATGGTTTTCAGAAATTAGTCAAATAGCCTATTGCTGAGGCATTTTACGTCTCAATATAACAACAAAAGAATTACATAAAAGTATGTTAATATGAAGTGATATGGGTTCAAATGAAAGATACCTACCAAAGGAAAAAGAACATTTTGATATCTTGGTTGAAAGGATTGAATTATTGAGTTGTAGTCATCTTTTAGATTCTAATATAGATATATATAGTAGAATCTAAAAGATATATATATATATATATATATATATATATACTCATTTGTAGTAGTTGTATGGATAGAATTAGACAACAAAACTACATTATTAAAAATGAAGAATTCTGACTGCCTCGGTGGCGTAGTTGTACTACGGTACGGTTACAAAGCTGAGGTCTCGGGTTCGAATCCCGGGTTGGGCAAAGTGATATTGGATTTTTCTATTCATTATCAGCCCAGAGTCAGGAATTTGTGCCCGATATGGCGATAGGCTCGCCACCTATCACATCGTGGGACGGAACATACAAGGCGAAATGTGGGTGCCCTGGCACCTCTGCCTACCCCTTCTGGGAAAAAGGCGTGAGTTTATGTATGTATGTATGTATGTAAAAATTATGTATAAGAAAGATAGAAATAAAAATTACTTTCCATAATACCAAAGCATCTTTTTCTAATCATAAGTTATATAAACTTTAGCACTTGCAACACTTTGTCTTCATTATTGGCGATATTTCATCCAACTTGGTTCGCGGGTCAGTTCTTACAATCGAACTCCAATTTATTTAGTGGACTTTTTTCTTCTTGGCCTTTCAGCAATGGCCATCAATTTCTCAACAATATAAGATTTATATTGCCCTACCCATCGTCTAATGCTTTGTTATATTTTATTGCACAATTAACACACACATAAAAACTATAAATCATCTTGTTAACAAAAAGTTGCAGATAAACAACATTTTATATAATTCACAAACAAAGTAAAATAAAATACAATGTCAAAGGTATATAAAAACATATTTAACGCATTTCGACAGCCTCCGTGGCGCAGTTGGTTTGACGCCGCCTGTGAAACGAGAGGCCGCGGGTTCGATCCCCGCACCGAGAGAAATGTTTGTGCGGCCCACAAATATTTCTTCCGGGTCTGGGTGTTTGTGAGACCGAGAAGTCTCTCGTAGTTCCTGATACCCACGACACAAGACTCGATCTTACTATGGGGTTAGGACTATGTATGTGACTGTTGGGTGTTATTTATTATTATTATTTATTTTATTTATTATTTACCATTACCTGACTAAAGCATTGTTTAAAGTAATACAGATTGTCAATAACATACCTATACGTGTTAAAACAGAAACAGTATTAAATAATACATACATGTAATATTCTGCGCAATTCACATCTCGCTTGACGATTTTAGTTACATTTTGTCGGTGTCCGAACATTGGAACTTTGTATCGTTTTTATAAATAAACTCCCCAGAACAGTGCTTAACAATGTTGTTGGCATGCGTAATAGCAATGATAAAAACCGTTGTCTCTTCTTTAAGCCTTACAAAGTAAAATGTACATGAAACTTGTTCGTAAAGCGTAGCCATCCAAATTGGCGTAATGAATTGTCAAAAGCTCTCTTTTAATCTAATAAATTTCAAGTATAAACTTATTTAGAAGAGATAACTTTCATAATGGTTTCTTAGATTTACGCGAATGTTACACATTGAAATAAAACTATTATTTACGGATACTACAGGCAGGCAGGCAGTTGAATTGTAACAGTCACAGAGCGGACGTCTAATACCTCAGTCCGCCCCGTGACCACGAAAGTTGTAAAGTAATCGAAACGTCGGGAAGTTAAAAATGTAAAAAAAAATAAACTAAATTCGCGATAAAATCCGTAAATAATAGTTTTATTTCAAGAGATAACTTTATATGCGATAAGACTTTCTGGCATAAACATGTTCTTATTATACAATGTATTTTTTAAATTAAACCAATCGGGGGGTAGTTTTAGTGACTTCAGACACAATGCAACTACATTTTTGTCAAGTAAGAGCGACGATTTCTTTTCGTGTTTTTTCTCATCGTCATCTTTGGGTGGTAAATACATATACGTATATTTTTTTCACGGCATGTATGTGACTATTGGGTGTTATTTATTTATTTTCCTAGTTCCATAAATATGCATGAAATAACTAAGCGACGAACAGCTTAGCTTCCATCCATATTGTCATCGCATCGTCTTACAATACAGGAGAAGTGCTTCGATGCATTAATCATGCAGTTGTCGATATGCTATTCTCGGATGTATTAACATGTAATAAATACTTGAAAAGAGAGAGTTTGATGCTAGACTGCAATTATTTCAAGAAAGTAGTGTACTAATAATAATGTTATAGCATGAAGTTGGTTATAGGTGAATGTGAAATGAGGGCTTTGAAACCGAAATTATATCTCTAAAATATGAAAAAGAAAAAAAGACAATTATAGTGTCCTGTTCCCGCTTGAAAGACATTGTAGTCAAACTGGACATATTGATACTTAACGTCGTATGTCTCAGGATAGCGAGCGCAGTGGAATGCCAAAAATTGCTTTGTAATGGTGTTGCTTGGTTTTGTTACTGTCCATGAGCGGTCGTGTCGCTTACAGCTTGAACAGAATGCTCGTTTCGACATTCATTGCAATAAAAAAATATAGTTCGTATTGATGGGTGTCAAAATTCGTCAATTCTTTCCTTTGTTTCAAAGTTCCTTTAGTTACAAAGCTTTTTAATAAAAAATTCAACGCAGTATATTTTACCTTTGACGCCTCTTGTTTAAAAATCGTTTAAATTCAAATAAAATGAGTTTTTAAATACTAAAATAAATTAAGTTGAAATTTCGTTAAAATAAATTTCGTTTTTTTTTTTTTTACCGCGATTACATTCATATTTAAGCAATCTATGTTTCAAGGGACAAAGGAAATGCACTGGCATAGCCTGAATACCACATAATATCTACAACTATATTCAAATATGTTGAGTCTACCAACGCGCCAGACTAATTTGGTTAACTAAGCTATAACTTCTCTACGTACATGGCCTACGTACAGCAGTAATTTTATTATACAGGCTAATATTATTTATTATCAATCCACACTTATACTACGGTACGGTTACAAAGCTGAGGTCTGGGTTTCGAATCCCGAGTCGGGTAAAAGTGATATTGGATTTTTCTATTCATTATCAGCCCGGAGTCAGAAATTTGTGCCCAATAATGAGACGGAACATACAAGGCGAAATGTGGGTGTCCTAGTAGCATCTTTGCCTACCCCTTTGGGAAAAAAGAGTGAGTTTATGTATATTATATTCTACGGATTATACTTTACCTTCTATTGAATCTATTGATTCTTTAGTAAAGAAGCTGTCAAAACCTTTAAATTGATATATGAATTTTGCAAGAACAATTATCAAGTAAAGATTTTCAGACCTCCTACATAGGTCTTGTCTGTCATTTAAGGCCGAATGACTAAAAGACATCATGGCTGATGACCAAAGGCTTATTTACAAGGTAACATAAAATATTTACAAACAACTTTGTGTCCAAGGATGGAACCAAATATGTGTCGATATCATCCAAAATATTGGTGTCATGGAAATAAATTTTACCAGTTTTTAAATATTCTTTCCTTTAAATATACTGAGGTCAGTGCTTTTCGTATAAATTTAGGTCTATTTTATATTTTCCTATATTTTTAAGAGGCTGGACCTTTTACAGTTAGCTTTTCATCATTGTTTTCCGTCACTGATATTAAAACTGAACGATAATCGACTGAAATCTTTATGTGTATCTGTATCAGCCCATATACATACGTCTCACTGCATGGCACTGGCATCTACAATCGAGAGTATGATTGAGAGTGGTTGGGTCATATAGTCCACCACGCTGGCCTAGTGCGGGTTGGCGGACTTAACACCATAGAAATTCATACAAATGCAAGTACGCAATACGGTATGCAAGTTTCCTCACGATGTTTTCTGTCGCCGTTGCAATGCATTAACCGTTAACCTTTTAGCTACAAACAAAAATTAATCACGATATGGAGCTTACAAGAACTTTCACCACGCTTTGTTCTTTTAATTACCAATACTAAGATTAATTGCAATTTGAAGTATAACACTTTTTCTACGTCTAAACACACTGGATTATTTCGACACGTCATTTTTCTATCACAAAACCAAACGTGACTTCTAGAAGAACACATGAAAGCTGTAAAAGCTTTTGTGTGCACAACAATGTATCCGTTAACCATGACAGATACAAATATATGATTGACGCAGCTAATGAAAGCTTTAGTGCCGCTAAATACTTTCACAAAAGCTCACAAAGGTCAGGTGTAGATTTGTCAGCATAGCATTCTTGATGCTATTGTACATTTATTATTGTACTGAAATGAATTAAGAGATAACAATTGAACAAAAAAAACTGACGCTAATTACAGTGCAGTCTTCATAAAATATCTATCGGGGAGATATTATTAAAATTATAATCTTACGGATTTTATCAGGGATTTAATTAAAATCGTACTTTTTTAAATCTCGACGTTTCGATTACATTACAGCTTTCGTGGTAACGAAATTGAGGTTTTAGAAATCCACTCGGTGACTATTACTATTACTCGGTAATCACTAAAGATGTGATTAATGGTTAAAAACTATTAATGGTTAAAAGTTAAAAAAATTTAACACGTTTAATTAAACGTTAAAAATATAACTTTTAAGGAGTAATGACTTACATGATAGATGTTAATTTTAAAAGATAAAAAGTTGAAAAGTTGTATTCTTTTGAAATGTTACAGATATTCATTGTTGGAATTTTAGATATACATACATCATTTACTACGTCCCGACCTCATTATCACACTTTTCTCAAAACAAATAACACTTAAATTCCTCGATACTCTCGGCAAACAGTCAGATGACCGTTAATATGGTTTAAAAAATTAACGTTTACGAACATTAAAAGTTATAATATAAATAACTTTTAACGTTTAGGTCAAGCAATATTGATTATATTTTAAGTCAGCATACATACATTTAAGGGTCATAGTCAAGGTGTAAATTCAAGTCTCAAACAACTCAAACGTGCATCAAAAATAAATTCCAACATAGGAAACCAAAGATGGCGTATTAATTTGGTATTCGTATAAAATCAAACAGCTAAAATAGAAGTTACAACTGAAGAAAATGTAGATGGCGTTATTAATTTTTTACTCGTATAATTTAGTAATTTTATTTTTGATCGAAGGAGTGCCTTCGATCAAAAATAAAATTACACTAGAAGAAATGATAGATGGCGTGAAATCACTATGTTTTAAAATTTATAACTTTTAATGTTTATACGGTAACAATTTATGACATTAAACGTTATTTTTTTTAATGAGTTAAATTAAAAGTTATAACCTTTAATGGTCATCTCTAGTTACCAACCTCAATTTACAATTATTAAATTCAAAAGTTAATTGTTTTTTTTGCTCATTGTCAATTCGTGATAAATCCGTAAAAAAATATTTTATTTCAATGTGTAACATTCGCGTCAATCTAACAAATAATAAATTATTAACTCTCCAGAACCCGAGTTGTGATACATTTGCCAGGAACACTATAACCAGTTTTTCACCATTGTGTCCATGTTGATATCAGAGCAGATACGCTATCACTAGAAAATATTATATTATATATTAGTGATACAAACGTAATTTAAGTAACAATTTTTTCTTGATTTAAAATATGTGGTCAGAGATCAGTTTATCGTCATATAATGGAGAAAAATCAGAAATTAAATTCGTGCGAAAAACCAAGCAAATTAAATCCAGTCATGTAATAAATCAACCGATATCACATTTACCTATAATCGCTTACCATAAAAAATCAGACGAAGTAAAAATTTCACTCGCAACCTCAGGCACTTCCTTACGTTTACGATGAATCATAATTTAATTTTACTTTCTGTATTTAACATCGACCTTATACCTGCAAGGCAAGACAGCTTGGCACTTGATGGTAAATGCAGACGTCTAGATGAAATATCGATTGGCGAGACAAGATTGTTAATATTTCTACACATTGCTATGTCAAGCTTCTGACGGCTTCTTCTATATTTTGTCTTCTTCGCTCCAACGAAATTTAAAAGTTAGAAAGGGACACAAAATTCGATACCTAAAATAGGTTTCAAAACTATGTAAGTATGAATAAGGTCGTAAGTATTTATTTAATCGTCGCTTAAAAAAAGATTAAAGAAAGATCAAAAATAGGAAAGCTATTATTTGAAATTTCATAAAAGATAATGATTTTTTTTTGTTTCCTGAAAACCCTCTTATAGGTATGGTAGGATTCAAACGAAGGATTCTAAAGTTATCGCGATTTGATCGGATTCCACCAACATAGACATCACATTAGACCGTCACAGAATGCCCCAGTAACCCTGATCTAACAACTCAGTGTCAGTGAACCAAAACAAATTTCAATTCAAATTTATTTAAATATATTCAATCTTAATAGTATCATCAATCAATTGCTAAGCCACTGTTAATAGCCAAATTTGCATAAATGGCTATAAAATGTAAACAAAATTATTAAACGTTGTCGTAGGTCATGGATTGTTTGACTTAGTAATGATAGAAGGTTCAGTTATCTTTACTAATAATACACAGTTTAAAATCTTAGGGTTGAATAGTCTATTTATCGAGAAAGGGTATAAACTGTATAAAATCGCGCTATGACCAATAGGAGCGGAGCAGCAATGGAAAATGTTTTAATAACGGAAAAAATACTCGGAGAATTTTTGACAGAGTGAAGTAAATAAAAATATGTAATATATAAATTGTTACCATTATCTTCAGTATATTGTCATTACCTATACTTTCAGCCACAAAATGCTAAGACTAAATTGTGGGATTTATACTGTCAACTATTGGAAGTAGGCTATACGGTACAATATCGTTATTAGCTCATCTATCCTTCTTAGGCTCCTTTCTCTTTTCTTCCGTCACGTGGCGTCTATTGTAATATTTTCATTTTTGTCCAAATTCTTGACCCTAAGTGTGACACGCACACAAACTAGTCGTTCTCAAAACTCAGTACAAAAAAAAACTCAAACCATTTTTGTGCGGAAGATATTTATTTTTTTCGCATTTTCCTAAATTGAGGATTTTCAAGTTATTTCAAATAATTAAAATAAAACCTCCAATATGAAAAAAATATGTTTTGCAAGTAACAAAATAAAAAGAATATGTTTTTGGCAATGTATGTAATAATATTGTGGAATTTTTGCCGTGTTCTGTAAGATTTATGTAATCAAATAACTCTGATTAATGGCTAAGCGTTGTGGGATAGAAATTTCCTTCGTAATTCGGAACACCTACGTCACTAGACTCTATCCAATATGGAGCTTTTGTGGCAAGGATAGATGGGACGATAAAGCTGACATAAATTGCCACCATATCGCCCACTATTGAAAACGGGAAAACATTATTGTGGAGATTTTAATTGAGAGGCTTTGCGCTCTGGTCCTCGACGGTGCTTTGTTGTGGTTTTGTGGATTTGAAAATCGAATTCCTATTAAATTCTATTTTTGAAACAGACTATTTAAATCACAATCTCTTCATGGCTGCCTCGGTGGCGCAGTTGTACTACGGTATGATTGCAAAGCTGAGTTCTCGAGTTTGGATCCCGAGTCGGGCAAAGTAATGTTAGAGCGTTACGTACCGTTACCGTTAGCGTACTGTTAGAGCGGATGCCCAGCGCGTTAGCAGGATTGGGCGTGCGTTGGCCAATCACCCGACTAGCAGTCGTGCTTTTTGGAGTTTGGCCAGGGCCGTTCAGTCTAACTTCTGCCGTCCAGCATTGCCTCCGCTGAGGTACCCGGAAAGTTCGCTGGCTCACAAGCCGCAAGAGAAAGCTGCCTTTCTGGCAAATCTCTTTGCGGCTAATTCCCACCTCGAAGACCGCGGTTCTCAGACGCTGCTTATACTGCCTGATTGCGGTTTCTCAATGGCGGATATTCGCATCAGGCAGTGTGATGTGCGGCGTGAGTTGCGGTCTCTCGATGTGCGGAAAGCCAGTAGTCCGGATGGGATACCAGCGGTGGTTTTAAGAGCTTGTGCAGCCGAATTATCTCCTGCACTGGCTCGCCTCTACCGAGCGTCCTACCGCACAGGTGTTGTACCGGAATCTTGGAGGGAGGCCAATGTGCTACCGATCCTCAAAAAGGGTGATCGGTCGGACCCTACCAATTACCGCCCTATCGCTATCACCTCAGTGATGTGTAAGGTCATGGAGCGGATCATAAACGCTCAATTGGTCCGCTACCTGGAGGATCACTCGTTGATCAGTGACAGACAATACGGATTCCGTCAATATCGATCAACGGGTGATCTTCTAGCGTTTGTCCTACATCGCTAGGGTGAGGCGATTGACCGGCGTGGCGAGGCTCTTGCTGTGAGCCCCAACATAGCCAAGGCGTTTGATAGGGTCTGGCACCGTGGTATTTTTTCCAAACTTCCGGCATACGGTCTGCCCGGCAACCTGTGTTCGTGGATTTCCGGCTTTATGCATGGGCGTAGAATACGTGTAGTCGTCGACGGACACGCTTCGGCGCTCATGTCGGTAAATGCCGGAGTTTCTCAGGGCTCGGTGCTGTCGCTCACCTTGTTTATTCTGCATATCAATGACATGTTGTCGCTTGGCAACATTCATTGCTATGCAGATGACAGCACGGTTCATGGGCGATACCACTGCGGGCCTCCGGGTTGCCAAGTCGAAACTGTGAAGGGACGTGAAGATCTTGTCATTGAGCTCAACCGGACCTTGGATCTCATTTCTACATGGGGTTCCAAGAATATGGTTGAGGTCAATGCCAAGAAAACCCAGGTGTGTGTGTTCACGTGCAAAAATCCCCATTCTTCAGGGTGCTCCCCTCTCAATGCAGAATGACCTGAGTATCCTTGGTGTCGATATCCGCTGTGATCTCAATCCAAGGAATCACATCGAGGGAGTAATATCTGCCACATTACGCAGGGTTGGAGTCCTGAACAGGGTGCGTCGGTTTTTCACGCCCGGTCAGCTTTGTCGCTTGTATAAAGCGCAGGTCCGGCCGGGTATGGAGTACTGCTCGCACCTCTGGGATGGATCCGCCCAGTATCTGCTCGATGCCTTGGATGGATTGCAGCAGCGGGCCATCTGCATTGTGAATGATGCAGACGTTACGAGCCACTTAGAGTTGCTATAACTCCGGAGGGATGTCGCCTCTCTAAGCGTGTTCTACCGCCTGTATCACGGTGAATGCTCTGAAGCATTGTTCGACTTGATCCCCTCCTCTCCATTCCTAACCAGAACCACGCGGGCTGGCTTGCGAAGCCATAGCTTGACAGTCCACACCATCCCGGCGCGAACCAAACGGTTCTCAAATTCTTTTTTGTGCCGCACCGTCAGTCTGTGTAATTGCCGTCTCACGTGTTCCCTCCTTCTTATAATCCTGGGTCCTTCTGCCTTAGTGTGAAGAGGCAACTTAGCAGCCCGGCATAATTGTATCTATTGGCATGGAACTGCCGTCTGATGCCAATGGATACTCTGCCTGGGCGGCATTTGCGCTTATCATTAGGTGCAATGTGGCCACTATGCCGGGCCAGAATTAAAAAAAAATCCTATTAATTATCAGTCCAGTGTCAGGAATATGTGAACTGTATGTCAATAGGCGCCGCCTATCACATCGTGGGACGAAACACACAAGGTGAAACATGGGTGTCCTAATTGCTACCAGGAGATCCTCTGCCTACCTCTTCTGGCAAAAATCGTCCGTTTATGTATAAATGTGTGTAATATCTTGCATATGATTTTGATAGTTTTATAAGAAATTCGCCGTCTAAAATCAAACGACTGATTCCATTTTCAAAGTTTCCAATATTTCATCGTAAATTACTTTTCGCTGGAAGGTCCGAAGCGTAATTGTATTTCAACTTTTGCAATTTAATATCGTGGCAAACTGGCACTATGCACTTCCGTGAAAGGTTTAATGTCAAAAGCACTAATCGAACACAAAGATTCAGCATTGCGACATTGACATGTTGCATGTACACGTCAAGGGGAACCTTAAGGCCGTTGCGCAACGCAATCAATGCATTAAAAAAGAGAAATTCGCAAATTCTCTTTACCTAATTTGGCTGTAAAAATTAAACGGGTTTGGCATGGACACTCCTTGGCAATGAACTCGGCTTTTAATTTTTTTTATCAATTATTAAGACAGAAACGGTCCGCCTGATGGTAAAACCATTGCTCATGAACTTTGGCAATTTCAGGAACATATTTAAGCCACCACCTTGTGATGTTGGGTTACTTGAACATTCATTGTTCTTCTACAAGCTAACACCACAAAACAGTGTCAGGAAAACATGAAAGTCATTTGGCTTTTGAATCTGAATAAAATATGTTTGGAAAATAAGCTTTGGCACACTTTAATTGCATGATGCATGATGGTAGAATATCGTTGTTGCTTAAATTTTTAAACTCTTGCTATGCATTTTCAGGTGATTTCCATTTTGGTGTTGTAGATTTATTGGGATCTACTAATTCATCATCCGATATTTTGCTTGCCTGTACTCACACAATTACAATAACATCTTCCGTAAAACCACAATTCCATGGTTTTACGGAAAATGTATTGAAATAGTTTGTTTTTCATCTACAAATTGAAAAGTATGAAACGTCAAATGGTACCTATTAGTTAAGTTGGATAGTTGTCGATGTGCGACGATTGAACTCGCATTCTTTCGCTACACATCCGTTTTTTAACCAACTAAGCAATAGAGGCTGCCGATGTGTATTTGCTTACTGGAAAACTAGACCCTTTTACGGCTAAATGTTTTTCATATTCATAGACGTACGGCTTATGAATCTGACTGCTTAAAAATGTTGAAATATTACTACTATCGAAACGAAAATAGACATAAATTAAATCCATGAATAGATTTTTTTTTTTCAAATTTCAGGTTTGCTGGACTGATACAGATGAGACAGTTTTGGAATTTTAAACAATGTAACTGTGTGTTAATAATAATTAATTTGTAGGATATTCCGTGTGTTAAGTCACAAGAGAGCAACTGCTCTAGATTGATTGTTGTTGTAATTGTTTGTCGTATTCCTATTTCTTTGTAGTTCAGTGTTATGAAATAAATGGAATATTATTAAATGATAACAATATGATTCATCTATTCTTACATACACCTTTATAATGATAATTTCGCAATTATACAGTTATAAAAATCACAAAGTATTCTGTAACCAAGAATTTCAAATTAAAGACTATTCATATTGTTCATCTGAAATGGTAGAGTCAGCTCCATAAACAGAAAAAAATATTTCATAATTTATAAATATACTAACATTAATAGCATCCCAAATATAATCAATAATTTAATACAACTCAAAAATATGTAACTAAGACCAAGATGTCTAAATTATTATTTTCATCTCAATAAATATTTTACAAATTCACGAAGCTAAAAATTATTATAATTTAAAATATCCAAAAATTAAAAATTAAAATTCATTTAAAAATAATATATCTTACCTAAGAATTATTTTACAAGTCACAACACACACTTTTCAGTTCACTTTGGGCGCACGCGGCGCTGGTACTAACTACTCGGTACGACTGCGCATGCGCGGAAATTTTGTTCCGACGTCGCCTCCACCAGGCTCTTCGGAGAAACGGCTCAGATCACTTATATAACATGTTGTGCAACTTGTATATAGAATTTTGGGAAATGTTTGTATGTCGGATGTTTTTTTTTTTTAATGTGGGTTAGATTTTTATACTCGTTTTAATAATGTGTGAGTTTTAGGTACCGATTTTTCGATTGACTTGCTTGTTTTCTTTTTGTTTAGTTTTAAGTACGCCGCTTGGACCATATACAGGGTATATCAATACGGTTCCCTAAAACGAAGACGGGTGGTAGTTTTAATGACATTAGACACAATACAAAAAAAAATCTAAGTAAAGGTGAATTTCGGCTGCATTGTACGGTTGACATATATTTGTATTGACTGACCCAGTTTTGAGATATGACATGTCTACATTTAATTTTCTGATTTCAGAGCTGCTGTGCTCAAAAAAAAAATCACGAACAAAACTGAGTAAGAGTAAAAGTAGTTTAAACACTAACTGCCTTATTAAAATGCCGTCCCTAACGTACGACTTTTATTTTTAGTTTGAGCATGAAAGGCAAAACATTCGATAGCTAAACTAGGTCTGAAACATTGAGATAATAAAGGTACTAGAGAGGACACTGCAAACAAAATGTTTGTCAGAAAATGAAGGGTACATTCTATTTCTGTCTCTGTCACGCCTACGAAGTAACATATCTTCCCTCTCGCTTCAATGTGTACCCTTGTGCACGCACAATACGCAGAGATTTTGTCCCCGATGTCCGCTCTAGTATAATACCTCAATGGTTTGAAAACTGTCTATGAATAAGACCATGTAGCGGCGTCATAGTTTTATATTTTTTTAGTACAAACTCCATGCCACAGCAGTGGGTGCACTGGCTGATTTTATAAGAAAAATTATCAACGCGTTTTTCATTTGTAAAATAAATGATAGTGTGTAAAATAAAGCATAGATGAAAATATACAAGATTTTTAATTGACTTGGCGATAAAACCGTACCTGCTACTACGGCATGTGAAGGATTTCTCCTCAAAAGACCAAATAAGCTATATCCAACATTTTTTATGTTATAAAGACAGGCCAGACAAAAATATGTACAAATTTATTTATATTTTACGTACAATGTAAAGCCTTTACTTTAAAATGCCAGAAGCATGATTTAACTCAATTATAAAACATCATCTTGAACATACATGGAGGTAAGAAGACATAAAATATTATCTGAAATTATTATTTTTAAAGGTTTCGTGATTGCATATACCCCAATACCCACTAAGAAACGCACAAGGAGGTAGGTTAAGATAGATCGTATGTCTTTTTTACAAACTTTAATATGATGTCTTGATAAATAAATAATACTTAAAATTAACATAGCCCTTACCCCACACTGAAATGCAGGTCCTATGTCGTGGTAACACAAAATATAAGAGACTTTTCACTTTTAAAACGTCCAGGCCCGAAACAAATAAATTAAATTAATTATTTAATTTATATTGAGGTCTAGAACACGTAGTCTTGAAACGAGGATCTAACACAGCCGTTTATATTACCGCTAGTTCTCTATCACTGCGCCGCAGCCGTTGTTAATCTTTTTAATACATTGATAGTACATAATTATCGAAATAGGTATGCAAGTTATTTTAATGAACTTTTGATTGAAACTTTTAGTTTTAATGGTGTTTTTACTTGTATCTTGTTATTACTAGGCGTAAAGTAACGACATTCAAATTATAATATTATTATGCAGAAGCAAAATTTTTATTATAATTATTAATTTACCTTAATTGAATAAAATAAGTTCAAATTTGTCTTTAATACATGGTAGATAAATAAATATTTTATGCAATTTGTTGGTTTATTTAGTATGCTTTAGTTATTATAATGTTTTACTCATTAAAATATATATTAGGATATTACTAGTCTATTCCAAAGTGGTCTAATTATGTACTATATATTTTTGTACATAGATTGCTGATTCAAATAGCATTTATTTTTCTACCAACATCATTAAACTTTATTAAACTATTGTGACTTATCAAAGTTCGTGGTATTTATAACTAACTAAATTTTAATAATTGAAAAAACTATCGAAGATATAAGGTACTGTATAAATGTAACCTTACTCAAAGAAAAAAAACGAGCCAGCGAAAGCTGTCGATTGACGTCAATTTCCTGTGATATAGTGCCACTGCCCCGGACGAGGCTGAACATTAATGTTATCATAAATGATAATAACGTGGAATACCATTTACAAAAATGTATTGTAATATGTAGGGGAAAAATCAATACAATAAATATTAATATATATGCCAATATCTCGTAGAATCCGATAGAATAATTGTGATTATTACCCAAAGTACAATTACCTGCTGGAGCATTTAAATCCCCATAAAATAAAATAATTTATAGTATTAATTTTATTTAAATGTTTTACGTATTGAAATAATTAAACAGACGTTTATTTTTCACCGTCGCTTCGTTTAAAATTGTTTATTATATGTTATGTTAAATTTTATGTAACCGGTTTCGTCTGTTTTGTTGAAGTATATGATATTAATGAGAGCGGAACATACGACCGAGATGATGTTTTCGCATCTTGATTTGATCTCCGTACACATACTTCTGATTATTTTAAATTACTTGAAAATTTGCAATCAACTATTTTTCGATTCTAGTGTTAAGAAAACATTATGAGGTGGCCGAAATTTTCTTGGAATAGTAAACAACGTACCCAAGATAGATGTTCGGCTCTGGTGACCCATATATGTATGTAACTTGCATTCCGGGCTCCCGATTTTCCGATTGGAATTACAAAGGAACTTTTTTTTGCAACCCTGCGGACTTAAGCGTGTTGGATCGTTCTTTCACTTATCATCTGGTAATTGACAATTAGATACCGGAGACCGGATTCCACCAGGATTGCAACCACCGTATATAGAGTATATCAAGACTGCGACCGAAAACGAAACCGGGTGGTAGTTTTAGTGACAACAAACACAATGCAACTAAAAATTTCGCAACGATGACAATTTTTTTTGTGCCTTTATATTATATAGACGTATTTGGATGGTACATTTTGCTACAATTATATTAATTTATTATAAATTAATTTAATAATATACTTAATATTTGCTTTCGCGACAGCCTCTGTGGCGCAGTTGGTTAGACGCCGCCTGTGAAACGAGAGGCCGTGGGATCGATCCCCGATGTAAAACCGAAAAGTCTCTCGTAGTTCCTGATACCCATGACACAAGACTCAATCTTAGTGTGGAGACAGGACTATGTATGTGACTTTTGGGTGTTATTTATTTATTATTTAATAATACTTTAAACATTTGCGTACTATAGCGTCATTTAAAATAAATTCTCCTTAGAGGCTCACTGCTCATATCAGATGCAGTAAAGTGATTTCATCATTTTCATCATGGAACTATTAAATATTGCACAGGAAACCAAAATTTTCCCGTAATACTAAAAGCAACACTAGAAACACATTGAAAGCGCTCTATGGCAGTCGAATAACAAACGTTATGTATGCTAGACGAATGTAAAAGTATGTTACATGGTCATAAAAAATATTATAAACGTGCTCATTACAATTTAACATTACTATTATACTGATGACGCAATGTAACTGACGTGCTGATTATTTTGTAGAACAATTTTTACTTTACTTTTACTATTAAATCACACATTTGGAACAACTTAATGGTTTGTACTATTGATGTGTATGAATTTTGTTTGGAAATCTGGGTCGTGTGAGGTTGATAACTATGGCTATTATTATTTCGCCTTCAGCATATTGTTTTGTGTAGCGTGACGATAAAGTAAAAATGGGCACTGATTGTAGCGACGTAATTGTATATATTTTGTGATGTACAGGGTGATATTGACACATGGTACTTAATTTAACCTACGTGTTTCTCATTACCCAAGCGTCATTGCACATAATTTAAAAAAAACATGGGATTTTTTTTTGTCAAATATCGTGACTTCACGTTTAACGATTTTTGGGCATCTATTATAGGTACGGGTATTTTTGCCGCTTAAAGGAACTTCAGTTCGATTCGGGAATTTACCGGAGCCGTAAAAAGACTCGGTATTTTTGAGTTGATCAAAAGCCTTGAAACCTAAAATGCGATTTTTGACAAAACTATCAGGCAGTATTTTTTTAAACTTGGTATCATATTACGTGGGGTGCTAAGAAGATGTGGTTTAAATTAAATATAATATGTCAATATCACCCTGTATACTCGTACAATAACTTAAACCGTCAGGGAATCTGTAGCACGGAACAACAACTTCGCTGAAAGGATTAATATAAAATTTTGATATACACGGAGTCATCGAATCCAACCTATATTTTTCAATTTCTGAGATTATCTAAGACATTGTAAGACTTTTAATTATCACTGAAGTGAAATCTAGAAACTCGGAAGCTAAAGTTCCAGTAAAATAAACAGACGTGTTGGGAATATTGTATTTAACGTAACATATTCATTTCCGCCGACCTTCCCACATCTCGGCTGTATCAATATTTGAACACCTCGACTCTCGATACTTTGCGAAAACAAGAAGTGTTCCGAACGATTTACTAGGAAATCTTTTGCCGCAAAAGGGTTATTTTAAAAGGCATATTTACACATAAATATGTTTCTAAAGTGAACTCACTGTATAGCAAACACAGAATATGTTTTAAAGAGTTGTTTTATTCAGCCGACTTCGGATATTACGACGGCAATCCACTTTCTATGAATATTTCATGTATTATATAAACTACCAGGATTAAAAGCTATCCTGGCGTGGATTTTTCTTGGCTCTATCAAATCGTACGGCGGAAATAACCTCGGCGATCTGTGTGTGCCATTAGTATGGATATTGTGTTTTTATATGCTTCTTTTAGAGATGAGGCTGCCATTCAGTTGATAAAAATCGATACGACCGCTTATGAACAAGTAGCGAAACCAAACAACACCACGAATTACACATCAATGCTTGGCATCCCACTGCGCTCGCCATCCTAAGACATAAAATGTTTAAGTTTTACTATGTCCAGTAGTTACTCTGTCTACAATTTTCTTCAATCCGAATCACAACAGTCCATTTAACACTATTGTTTGGCGGAACAAAATAGACATTGCGGTGCTCCCTACCCAGGCGGCCTCTCGCATTTAAGATACGTACCACCAGTATATATGTGGGTTATGTGTTCGAACTTTGCTTGGGGAAACAAAATATCAACTTAAGTGTCAATCTTGTACGCCAGAAGTTACTAGTTCGATACTTGACACAGATTAGTATGTTTATGACCTGCGTGATATTTTTATGATTGGCGTATTCAAATATAATGGAGAAAATATTAAAAAAACTAAAATCATTTTTATTATGTTTGGTCTGCGGAATTTACAAAATTAATCTACAACGTAACTCAACAATTAAATGAAATTTTTGCCTTCAACAATATCATCAAAGAAAGTTTTATTTATGGAAACGTATTAAAATGCCCATGCACACTTTCGACAAATAAAGCAATTCAAGAATTCCAACAAGATGACTTAACAAGAAAGCATTTTACAAGCCCATTTGAGGACAATATTATCTCATTGATAAAACCATACGTTCCGTTTTGCACAACAATTTACGTAACAACTTGTTATTACATGAAGGTGTATTCCCATGATTCTCACACCTATAATTACTTATTCCAAATTATCAGGGTTCTGTAGAGAGAGATGAGAGAGAGAATTGTTTTAAGAATATTTTTAATGAAGTGAATGAATCGAAAGTCGACGTAATGAAAGTTATAAGAAGTTGCTGAACGGAGGCAGCTTTCTATAAGTTTATTTAGTAATTTAATACTTTTTCGCACTATATAGAAACAATTACAGTCAACAAATGTTAAAGTAATCAGTAACAAGAAGCGGCCTTTTCTTACCAGGCAATTTCTTAGAGGGAAACTTTTGGATGCATATTATATAAATAGGAAAGTGAGAGGACAGTCTAAGGTAAATATGAAGTAATAGTAAATTAAAATAAATAATATAAATATACATACATATATATATATATATATATATATATATAAATATATTTGAGTTGAAGTTGCTGTGGAAATCCTTAGTGGATGGATATGGTTCGGAAATTGACTTTTATCTTAACAAGTTAATTTGATTTTGAGCAGTTGATTGATAAATCATTCTTCGTGTTGCATATTTTGATATAAAATAGAAAACAAGGACACAGTAAGCACAAATAAACATAGATGTAATATACATTTTTATTTTTTTTACTTTTAAATTGATGTAAGAGGGAATACGCAACCCTGTACATGTCTACTGGTTCTTTCTGTCTTGTTTCGCTGCCTTCTCATCAAATAAATGTTTTACCGAGAAAACAATAAATATTTTTAATACTAATCGCTTTGACTGTCATTGCCCCAAACAGCTTTTAACATGACGATAATAATACGATAAGAAATATTTTTTTAAAAGTTTCTTATTACCTTAAAAAATATTTATACTTACATAAATCTAGAGAACTGAATACCTGTATGTCTTCGGAAATATTCTATACATATTATGATGTTTGGTTACTTATTTTATTAATGGTAGGTCTCTCACAGATGAGAGGCCGCCTGGAAGTTCATCGCCAAGTCTATTTATAAATAAATAAATAAATAACACCCAACAGTCACATACATAGTCCTGACCCCACACTAAGATCGAGTCTTGTGTCGTGGGTATCAGGAACTACGAGAGACTTTTCGGTCTCACAAAGACCCAGACCCGGAAGAAATATTTGTGGGCCGCGCAAACATTTCTCTCGGTGCGGGGATCGAACTCGCGGCCTCTCGTTTCACAGGCGGCGTCTAACCAACTGCGCTACGGAGGCTGTCAAAATTATCCCGCCAATCAGCAGAGTAAATGCATTGTTGTGTACCGGTTTGAAGTACATTGTAACCAAAGTAACCACTAGACATATTGAGACTTATCGTATATCTCTGTATATTGAGCGCAGTAGAATTACAAGAATTGCTTTTTAATTCATGGTGTTGTTGGCTTTTGCTACTGTCCAAGAGCGGTCGTATCGCTTACCATTAGGTGACTGGCATGCTCGTCTCGCCATTCATTGCAGTAAAAAAATGATTATATTTTTTACTAGCTCCGTTGTTTTATTCAGTAGTCACAGACTGTCAGGCATAAAGTTATATAAATGTAATTATACCAATTTGCTGTGCAAGTTACTGTAGATTAATTTCAACAGAACAATAGGTTGTGTTTTACCGCATTACGTTAAATAAGTAATCAGAATATTTGCCAACAAATTAATGAATACCAATTATTTATTTGACTCTTCAAACTACAGATCGGCTTTTTGACACAGGTTTATTTAATTATTTAGTCTGTATAGTACTTACGCAAAAAGTAAAACAAAGGTATAAAGAAACAAAAAAAGTACTAATGGCGGCCTTAACGCTCTAGGCAATGTCTTACAGACTTAGAACATAGACATAGTATACATATCTAGTAGACATAGGATTTAAGAAAAGGAAAAGAGAGAACGGCGTAACAAAAAAAAATCAATAATATTAATCTATAAATGTGCTAAATATTTTCCACCACCTTGTATGGTGGTTATCCAGGTAAATATCCTGCTAGCTATAAGGTTCCTCAATAACTCACCCACTGATCGAAACGCAAGAGCAAAACTGTTACTTCACGTCGATTGTCTATGAAGCAGTGTTACCTTTACAATATCGCAGGTTTAAATTCCAGGACACACGCAAATCACCAAGGAAAACACCGTGAGGAAACTTGCATACAATAGCGATGTTTCAGAATGTTTAGCCAGCATGGTGGAATATATGGCCTTATCCCTCTTAATCGTATTTTCTATTGTGGAGCAGACCCATGCCTAGCAGTGGGTGTGGGACCTGAAGCAATGGTACCATACCGGTGGAGTCAGCACATTATTACTGTAGATATTCATATTAGCAGAACCTGTGTCGATTTCCATTACAATTTCATGGCCATAAATCAAAGATATGCTCACCGGTTTATAAGCACTCAAACAAAGTTGATTCATCTCTTCTTCCATATCCCATCAGAAGAATTACTCGCAGATTGACAAGGAAGCTTGGGCAATAATTTTCTGTATGCAAAAATTCCATCAATATTTGTATGGTAGGCATTTTACGCTTCGCACTGATCATAAGCCATTAATTAGTATATTTGGTTTGAAACATGGAATTCCAATAATGGCAGCGAGTAGATTGCATCGTTGGGCAATCATAATATCAGCGTACACTTATGATATTGAGTATGTTAATTCGAAAAATAATCGCGAGGATGGTTTGTTACGTCTACCGTTACCAGTAAAAATGGGGAATTCACCGGTAATGCCCGAGCAAACATACTTGCATTTTGCAGAGACCGAAATGCTGTTAGATCATAATGATATTAAACATCACACACTTCGTGATCCCTTGCTATGCAGGGTTCTGACATTTACGAGAAATGGTTGGCCATCAGTTAATGAAATGGCTACATTACGACCTTTTTATAATCGTAAATCCGAAATATACGAAGAACTTGGCTATGTTATGTGAGGGCATCGTATTGTAGTTCCGGAGGGGTGTAGAAATAGAGTGCTTTCCGTACTACAAGAATGTCACATGGGTATAGTTAAGACTAAGGGTTTAGCGCGTAGCTATGTTTGGCGGCCGGTTATTGATGAGGTGTTGAAAAAAATGTGCCGACAGTGTCCCATATGCGCGGCGGAAGCGGATGCTCCCCCGCGAAACGCACCTGTTCCTTGGCCTTGGCCGGCCCAACCGTGGTTCCGTATTTTATGTGGATTACTTAGGGCCAATTTTCGGAAGAATGCATCTAGTGGTAGTAGACGCTAGAAATAAATGGTTAGAAGTTTTTCCGGTTCTTAACACCGCTGCTGTTCACGTCATTGGTAAATTAAGTGAATTATTTGCTAGGTGGGGTATACCAAAACAGTTAGTCTCGGACAAAGGACCTCCCTTCACTAGTAAGGAATTTGCTGTAATTATGAAAGCAAATGGAATTTGCTAAAAGTTTACAGCCCCTAATCATCCAGCATCGGAAGAAAAATTGTTAAGTATAAGTTTTAGGATATATATGTGATAATAGGTATAAGTTTTGGGATATATATTTTGTTATTGGTGAACTAATTAGACAATTAGTTCAAGAAAAGACTTTGTTTTATGTATTTTATTTTTGTGAGGGGTAATAAATGTAGTAAATATATGATATTGTAAATAGTTTTTATCGCTTATTGTACTGGCGGCTTAGTTTAATTTATAATTATGACCTAGTGTCAGATTTGTAATAAACGTATATAAAATATACATGTTTTTCTTATTGCAAACATTACACAAATGACGATAGAAATAATTATAATCCTTCTCTAACTTATTTGCAAGTTATTATTATAGTCAATCGCTATATTAATTACCATGTAATTTAGTACCAAATATAGACAATATACCTCCTATTGTGTCTTAATTGCTTCCGGGTAATACACAGAATATCATCATCAAAGGAGATAAGTACTGGAATATTACATTGGCTGTTTGAAGCGACGTGAACTAACTATATAAACAAGAATGTAATTATTATTAGAAGGAAACAGAAATTGCGCTATGCTCTTCGATCAAATATATAATAGATTATAAGTAAACCTAAAAACGGAAAGATAAATAAGAACACAAATGAGCTTGTGCTTCTATTGGTTTTAGTGTGGTCAAAACCATAATCTATATATTAATACGTGATGCAAAAACTTTGGACCCCTTTTTACGAAAATTGCGCGGACGCAGGAGCATAAAATTTGCTACACTTATAGTTTATATGCAGGAAAAGTGCAGAACGCTAATATTTCTCAATAATAATGCTTATAAAGTGCATTAAATCAAAAAACAAAACATTACACACACTACCATGCATTTCACACACACATACATACACAAGTATTTGTACACGCATACATACTCTGTTGTCAAATTGTTTCTTTTGTTTTTTATTTTGTCCATAGACATAGACATATAAAAAAAAAGTTTTATGACATATAAAAAAAAACCAGCATGCATTTGACACACGCATCCACAAGTATTTGTACATACTCTTTGGTCAAATTGTTTTTTTTGTTTATTATAGACATAGTTGACATGTCAAACAGAAAAGTTTGTTTACTGTGGTTTTATTGTATGTCAAACAGAAAAGTTTTATTTGACGAATACTACGTGAAATACTGAGCGCTTATACAAATTGTGTAGTAGTAAGATACATTTAAAAGTACATGGACTATCATTATATGCATAAAGAAAGATCTGTAGCAGCAATCTGCAATAACAACATATATATAATTTGCTATTGCTGGTTCAAAGCAATTATTGTAGTTTACGATTTCAGTAATTGCATATACTTCAGGATAAATAAGCGATTTTGAGAGATACGTACATTTAAATGTGCACGAATTATCAGAATAACAACATCATCATACAGGTAAAAACTTTTCTCTTCTTGATTTGGTCGAATTTCGACCACTGGGCGACCACTAGTAAATATTAATTTAAAAGAATAAGGTTTGTTGTTACCTGAAGTTGATCATAATTTAAGACTTTTTGCTACATCTCGTAGTTCGAAATTCAAATGTATAAGTGTAAACAACCTCGGCCACTTTTGGCGCGTGATTTTGTTCCGGACCGCCTGTATCTAGTATATATTTGATCGAAGGACATGCTTATCTAAGTAAAATGGTAAAGCAACACTGTAGTTATTTAGGACTATTGAAAGAATGGGTCGATTTAACCTGGGTGGAATGACTGTCTCATAGAATACTGACGTAATGCTACGGTTTCCTGATAAGGATCGATCGGTGCGTGAGATTGTCAAAAACCTAACCCTTACCTAATCCTTTCTGTCTTCCATCTCTTTCTTTTCAATTACTGCTTCCTCAGGAAACTCAAGTATTACCTGTACATGTAAGATCAAGTTGATATAGGCAATAAAAAATACCGCAGAAGATTACCCAGAAAAACACTGTCTACTTAAACATATGGATTACAACTCATCTGCTTTGGAAAACCGTAAGCGTTTAAGACATTCATTCTGTACTCTTTATTGTTTAAAGATTTGGTTGGGAGAAAGTTGACACATTCGTACAACAGTACTGTTTTTAGTAACTGTACACATTGTTATGGCTGCTCTTTGACTGACTTTAACCAACAAAAAATGGAAGAGGTTCTCATTTCGGCACATATTTACAATTTAATGTTGGTAGTCTAAGTGAAGTGCGTGGTGGCCTGTTGGTAAACGGACTAGACGCGGCTGCCAACATGTTCACGGTGGTCGCGGGTTCGAATCCCAGGGCACACCTCTGACTTTTCGGAGTCATGTGTGTATTGATAGTCAATCACCACGCGCTAAAACGGTGAAGGAAAACATCGTGAGGAAACCTGCGTACCATAGCGATTTATAAAAATTTCTATGGTATGTAAGTCTGCCAACCCGCACTAGGCCAGCGTGGTGGACTATATGGCCTAACCACTCTCAATCGTACTTACGATTGTAGAGTAGGCCCGTGCCCTGCAGTGGGACGTATATGGGCTGATACAGATACAGATACAGTCTAAGTAAAGTAGTTAGGAAGAAAGACAATATAAAAAGTCTGGGTGTCACTACATACAACTCTACCTACACATAAAAAGAAATAGCTGTAATATTGAATAATATTTATTATTATGTAATAGAACAGTGTTTATTAGGTTGAACAAAGTAAGAAATTTTCTAGACATCAGACTAGTATAATCCGAGAAATACTGTCTAGACAAGATCAAAAGAATCCCTTGAGGATCTTCTTAAGTTTACTTAGAATAGTAAATTAATAATATATTAATAATAATTAGCGTTGAAAACACTCTTGTTACAAATTACATGATAGTCCAGTTGCAGGTTTGATGAAATGTTATATAGAGGATGAAATTGTTTTGGATCTTAGTTTTTTGTTTGTCTTTTTAAAACGCTCCAACCAAACAGAAATAATATTACTATGGGCAAAACATTGCAATTTTGGGTCTCTGAAGTTTTTGTTACTTCACAGTTTTATTTCCAGATGTTTGGAGTGCTTACGTAAATAAAAGTGTTTTAGAAATTCTCGAAAAATTTTAGTGATTCATCAACGATTGTCCTAAAATGTTTGACGTAGAAAGTTGAAATCTGGGATGCACTTATGCATTCCACAACGCAGACGCATGTTAAGGTATTTTTCGGTAATTGCATATTATAATGCAAATTTCATAAATAACAACCTTACTGGTGTATGTGAAATTGCTAGTGGCTCAATTACCTTCATCATTTTTAGTTACCTATCTCCTCCCATTTTCGGATACCTGCAATGTTTTTCCGATGCAAGTACGAGTATTTAAATTGTCTTGAACGATAATAATTTTGTTTGTTTGCCACACCTACGCTACAAAACAATCTTAATTAGCGTCAGTCACAGAAAGTTCACTACTAGATAAATCCTCTCAAAAATTTGCACGGCGACTTGTTTAAGAAACCTATGAACCTTTACCTTTTAAAAAATAACTTGTGCACAACGTATCCATTCTTAATGTAATAAATGCATAATTATAAAATGTCAATTCAGTACTGGGTCTTGTTTGTCCATTGGAGAGTTATTTTTAAAAATACAAAAAACTACGTCACTAAAAACTTTGCTTTTATCTCCATAGTTTGCAAAAGGCAACATTTTAATCAAACTTAAGTATTTAATTGCATGGAGTATGGACCATCCCTGTTGGTGAAAGAAAAGCTGTATCCACTGTATCCACACCATCAAATCGTACTACTCATATTTTATTTTAAACGCAATTCAACGTAGCTTAGAAAGCTTTAGTACAACCCAGGTACAACCCAATTTGACTTGACACGTGTTGTATTGCGTCGCGTCGGGTTCCATGGCGTGGCGTTTCAATAGTATCAGGCGTGCCTATCACCTCATAGGGCACAAATTCCTGACTCCGGGCTGACAGTGAATAGAAATATCCAATATCACTTTGCCCGACTGCCCGACTCTAGACCTCAGTTTTGTAATCATACCGTAGTACAATTGCGCCACACCAAACTTTGGTGAACTACATAAAATATCCAGAGAG
Organism: Hyles euphorbiae; assembly: GCA_023078785.2. Lineage (NCBI taxonomy): Eukaryota > Metazoa > Arthropoda > Insecta > Lepidoptera > Sphingidae > Hyles > Hyles euphorbiae. Next base: position 2,530,146 of record CM041041.1, on the reverse strand, counting down.
TCGCTACTCGCTGGATATCTTAATTAGACTTTCCTTACTATGTTTTTCTTCACAGTTACTATGTACGTCACATAAAATGTCAATGACACTTGATACAATACGTAATACGTACACTTGACCTGAAAGCAACTTCTCTATCATTACATATTCACGATTACGTATACATATTGTAACTGGATATCTGGCGCAAATTATCCAATAATATTAGAAACATTACATCCATGTAATAGTTATTAGATACTACTGTAGAAATTTGAGAACCGGTTGTAGTCATACGATTTGTTTGTTGTTGATGCTTCTTATTTGTTTAAAATAACAAACAGCATACGCCCTTTATTTTTATTATTGCATTGAATGGCGAGAGGAGCACGCCGTTCGCCTGATGGTAAGCGATACGTTCGCTCGATGAACAGTAACAAAACCAAACACACGCCTTGAATTACAAAGCAATGCTTGGCATTCCACTGAGCTCGCCATCCTGAGACATTAGATATACAGGCTCAATATGTCCACTAGTTACTCTGGGTACTATGTCCTTCAATCTGAAACACAACAGTGCATTTACACTGCTTTTCGGCGAGAGAAACAGACATTTTGGTGGTACCTACCCAGGCGGCCTCTCACATACGAGAGAAAAGTAAAAATGCCGTAGGTATTGCAGTACACAAGCGTTCGTGACGATTTGAGGGCTAAGGCCATTTTTATTGTTGTCTAGAGGCAAAGCTGTTGAGCTCCCCTTTGGGGACCCTGGGGCAGGCCAGAACGGCATACCCAGTGTCTCTGGCCTTCAAGACTGACAAGCTAAGGACTTAGGCCAGAGTCCACCACACTAGCCAATTGCAATTTGGAAAAGATCACATACAGGCTAAGCTTATAATCTACCTATTGAGCGTGAAAATAAATTTACGAACGAGTGTTTTATTCATCGAACTTCGCCCTAAGTCCACCACGCTGGCTTACTGCGGGTTCACGGACTTTACTAATAAAAGAAGAATTCTCGAATTCTTAAAGATATTTTTAGCGTCAGAAGTAGGTTTTTATAATAAAAAAAAAACAATAATTTAATAAAATCAGTTTTTATTGGAATTAGGCAATTTTCTCACTTTAATTGAATTACAAATCACAATGATCACACATTTAAATAATTTACACTCATTTTTCACAAGCAACCAAAATTTATTTATCATAAAAAACAAATAAATCACACAGAAAAATAATCACAAATCACAGAGAGATATTAATCTAAAAAAAACTTACTGCAGATGGCGTCGATCGCTACCAGATCCGTTCGGCTCAAAGTCCGACGAAGAAATGTGTCCTTTGAGTGGGAGCGATCTCTTTTATAGGTTTGATAGGTGATGACAAATACAGAAAAACAAATTATCCGAGGGTACTTAATAAATTTTTGTGACGGTAACCTAATATCTTAGGGTACTTTATTTATTTTTGTGACGGTACCCTAATACGGCCTTTCCTGATAATGCGCCGTCCTCGGCCGCAGATTCATTTGAAGATGAAGTTCTACCTGGAAGAAGGACCAGCCACTGCTCGTGAGTCGACGTCGCTCTCATCGTCAAAGTCTATGAAAACAAAAATACCAGTTAATCCTGACACTATGTAACATTGTTGCCTATCCTTTCAATCTTCTCACATTCAAGGCCTCCTTTCACAGTCAAATCACACATTGTAAAAAAAAACTTATAATTGTCACTTTCACTTCTTATGCACTCATGTCTCACACATCATCTTGCATGAATTTTTTTTTTTTGTGCGTACGACTTTTAAATTCCCCGCCCACACTCGAGTGTCTGCCAGGCCAATGCCTGATATGCATTAAAAAATGCATCTGCCAGGGACAAACCCCTGATACGCATTTAAAAAAATGCGTCTGCCAGGCCAACGCCTGATATGCATTGAAAAATGCATCTGCCAGGGACAAATCCCTGATACGCATTAAAAAAAAATGCGTCTGCCAGGCCAACGCCTGATATGCATTGAAAAATGCATCTGCCAGGGACAAACCCCTGATACGCATAAAAGAAAATGCGTCTGCCAGGCCAATGCCTGATATGCAACACCACCTGGAGCGCCCCTTTACACTTCCTCGAGGGCGCCTCTACAGGTCCAACTGGAATCGCTGACATGCGCCACAGGACTTATGCGCTAGCGCCAACATTGGACCATGGTGTTACTGTAACATAGAGGTACAATTATTAAGCACTTACCCTCGAAAAACGCTGAGCAAGTCTCAGGGCACCATTCTCCCTTCCAAGGCACCATAAATTGAGCTGCTGCCTGCGTAGTCTTGCCACGAGCGCCGCTTAACAATTTGAGCTCATAACGATCGCTGGGCAAGATCTTCGTCACACGATACGGGCCTCTCATTCCCGCGTCAAGTTTTCCAATTGATTGCGAGTTCTTGATAACGAACACTTGATCATTGACTTTGAATACCCTGGGAGGTCTTTGAGGGTGGTTGACACGGAGATCTTGCTTCTTCTGGTTTCTTTCAAGTAACATTCTAGCGCGACTTCGGTTAAGTTCTCTCACAGCCTCATGATTGGGGCTAGTACTTTCGACAGCAACGTCTCTAATTAATGCTCGAATAACCGGAGTTGTTGCGTCTGTGCCAATTAACAGATGAAGAGCCGCAAATTGGGTAGTTTTTTGCTTTGTAATATTGAGAACTAATTGGATTCTACTTAACGCCTTAAACCACCCAGAGGTGTTGTTACGACTCTCTACTCTAAGCATGTTGAGGACCGTCCTTGCATAACGCTCCACCTGTCCATTAGCGTTGTGCACTTCGGGTGTGATATAGTGGATGTTACAGCCCAATTCAGTCACCCAACGTGTAAAGCTAGAGGATTCAAACATGCGACCGCGATCGCACACAATCAGTTTAGGAGTGCCAAATAATGATATCGCGTTATTAAATGCACGTTTTAATTCTTCTGTGTACTGTCTTCGTAAAGGATAAAGCAGACAGTATTTGGTAAAAGCGTCTACTAAAATAAGTACGAATTTGTGTCCCTCGGACTCAGGTAGGGCACCTAATGAGTCTACGTGTACTGTATTGAAGGGCACACCAGGTTTTTCCCATGACTGTATAGGCTGATTAGGAGCCCTAGGTACTCGTTTTCTAGAAACACAAACCAAACAATGTGAAGTATATTTTTTTACAAAAGACGTGAGACCCGGGAACCAAAAATGTTTTAGAATGTAGGTGGAGTCCTACTTAAGTAGTCGGCGTGACCCATCATAACTCCCTTCCTATATTCTATCACAAAGTTAAAATCTTGCCTGTACATCCACCAACGTGCAACTCGAGGAAGCAAGTCTTTTTTACGTTCAGTGGCTTTAAGAGCATTACAGTCCGTCACAATTTTGAACGCTATACCTATCAAATAGTGTCTGAAATTTTGCATTGCTCTCACGACAGCCAATGTCTCCAACTCGTACGAGTGGTATCTACATTCTGCTCCTTGGGTTACTTTACTGAAGTAAGCTACCACTTGCTTAGAGCCATTTTTATGAAGCTGCATGCAGCGTATGGAGCTCAGTAGGCAATTCTGGGTCAAAAATTGCAAGTATACGATCGAGGATACGATATAGGCGGATACGATCTTGCTCAGGTCCCCACTCAAATTTTACGTCTTTCTTTGTGAGTCATGAGATGCATGCGGTTTTCGTTGCGTAATCTTTAATGTACCGTCGAAAATAACCAGCAAGCCCAAGAAATTGGCGGACTTGTTTAACGGTGGTAGGAACCGGTGTATTCACTAAAGCTGTGATTTTTCCAGAGCTCGGCCTCACCTGACCATGACTAATTACGCGATCCAAATATTCCACGCTGGTACTCAAAAAGGAACATTTACGCAAATTTATAGAGAAGCCAGCGTCCGTAAGGGTTTTTAAAACATTACGTAATAAATCGATTCCTTCACTTATCGTACGGCTTAGCAAAAGTACATCATCGATGTATACGAGGACACTCCCGGATTCAATAAACCGCTTAAGGGTGGTATTTATGATCCTTTGATACACCGTAGGTGAATTACAAAGCCCAAAAGGCATTTTGACGAACTCATAATGCGATTCGTTAGTTATAAACCCTGTTTTATAGATGGAGTCTTCGTCTATAGGTTACGCTGGTTGGGAATGGGACGTCCCTCTGATCGTGCTTTCGTGAAGCAATCGGTCTCTTTATGTCCGGGCTTTTTACAGAACGAACATGTAATTGAATTTGAGCTGCTCTCCGTTTTGCCGCGGTTTTTACAATTAATACGCAAGTGGCCGGTCTTCCCACAAATGAAACACTTATTGCCCGGCATGTCAGTAAAGCGCTTTTTTATAGCATGGGGCGGACCACGATTACCTAACTTACTTTGGCCAGGTTTAACGTAAATAGCTAAAAAGGACACTACATTTTCAACTGTTAAATTGGCGTTGGCTGCTGCTGCACGGACTTGCGCATCATTTATTCCTCTTATCACGATTCGAACTCTAAGCTCGTCACTTAGGCCCTGAACTATTCGTAAACGAAGCAGAGACCGACGGGCGTACTCGGCAAATGTAAGAAATTTGTCGGAATTTGTGTTCATAACTTCGAAAAGTATTTGGGCATGGTCTATACTTTGCGGACAAAGAGATTTAAATTCTTTAACGAAATTGGACCATGATCGATCATTAGTGTTCCACTCACTGAGCCATGTTTTAGCGTCTCCCTTTAAACAGTTTGCTACCCGTGACAAACACTCGGAATCCTCCCAGGAATTGGCCAACCTCGCGCGCTCTACTTCATTACACCATACCTCAAAATTATTAACCGCTGGATCGAAGTAAGAAATATAATAGGTATGCGTTTTTACCTTATGGATTGTACTTAGGGCATCCACGAGAGTCTCTGATATAGATGGATTGCTACCATTTTGACATATGCCACCACATGCTGGTAACGGAGTTATCGAATCACCCGCTTTACTTTCTATCGTATTCAATCGCGACACGACAGATTCCAATGTGGCTCTTACTGAACTAATATCAAAATTGGACGTATGAGAACCAGGATTAGCATGTCGAGAATACTCTCGATGATTAGTTCTGCGGTTTCGGGATCGCGCGCGTTTATGGTGGTTTGCTGACGAGCGGCGGTAATAAGATAGGCAAGAGCGCGAGCGAGAGTGCGAGCGAGAGCGCGATCTATCGGTATCGGAACACGAACGGGATTTGTCGTTCCGGGATCGCGAGCGATTTGTACAATAGCGTCGGCGCGATCTGCTACGATAACGCCTCGTGTTGTGGCGAGACGTACCACTAGACTTCTCACGTGAATGTGATGCTCGCGGCATTTTAAGAATTTTCAGACACAAAACTAAGGTTGCTTGTGAGGCAGAGTCTGTCAGTGAATTTTTTAGTATATCGTGGACAATAGTGAATTCCACTTCTGATTTTAGCGTCAGAAGTAGGTTTTTATAATAAAAAAAAAACAATAATTTAATAAAATCAGTTTTTATTGGAATTAGGCAATTTTCTCACTTTAATTGAATTACAAATCACAATGATCACACATTTAAATAATTTACACTCATTTTTCACAAGCAACCAAAATTTATTTATCATAAAAAACAAATAAATCACACAGAAAAATAATCACAAATCACAGAGAGATATTAATCTAAAAAAAACTTACTGCAGATGGCGTCGATCGCTACCAGATCCGTTCGGCTCAAAGTCCGACGAAGAAATGTGTCCTTTGAGTGGGAGCGATCTCTTTTATAGGTTTGATAGGTGATGACAAATACAGAAAAACAAATTATCCGAGGGTACTTAATAAATTTTTGTGACGGTAACCTAATATCTTAGGGTACTTTATTTATTTTTGTGACGGTACCCTAATAATATATTTTACGCATGTTTTCTTCACCGTTGAATTAGTAATTGAGTAAAAATCTCTAACTAAAAACCCATCTCACTTGACCCCAAAAAGTCGCAGATATGAATCTGACATTTGCGACTTGACTCGCGACCACTGTTTTGGTAATTCGCGTCGGGCTTGTTAGCAATAGGCCACCACACATTTAGTTAATTATCCTCTTTAGATATATGTGTTTTTTTTTACTCCAGTATTCACCGAGCCATAGATAAAAGTTTTTCTATATTTTATAAGTTTCTTTGTTGGTCTAATTAGAGTTGGTTTGCTTGAATACCTTGGAAATTCTAGAACATATATTTTATCCAGGGATCCTTGCCTAGTTCAGCTTAAATGACAATGAATGCAATCTTAACGTAAGAAAATAAGTATGTTTATCAAGTATGTATATCAAAACGAAGTAATAGAAGTCAAAAATACAATTCTGAAAACGTTTTTGATTAAATAGGTCACTCAAAATGGGCTACTAGGAATGAGAACCCCACCAGATGCTTAAGTTCATTGATATTCTATCTGGTTGATACTTCCATTTATTATTTAATTCCTTTAATAATATTACCCTCCCATCCTATTGTATATTAAACAGGATGAATATTTTAAGTGGGCGTGAAGGTCAAATCGGAAACTAATAAGAGCAACAAAAAATAGTCTGATGGGTCGCTACGCCGACGTTAGTAAAAACTGAAACAGTTTACGTAGATTTCTATAAAAACTATATCCCAGCGAATAATAAATCCAGTTTTGATAATGAAAAACATAACTATTTGCTATTATGCCATTGGATAATGTCGCTCATAATAAGAGTTAACTTCTGGGAAGTAATGACATACGGAAAACTAAAGGAAAAAGATAATTTATGGCAAAAAAATACTTTTCTCCCGTAAATTCTTGCGATTGTGTACTGTTTAAATTAATGTATGGCGGATTGTTTCGTAGTTCTTGTCTATGTTCTAAATCATTATTTCCTTTGTTTTCGCTAAGGCTGCAGAACGCAGCGATTAAAAGGCTATTTGAATTTAGAGCTTTAATTATTAACCCTGAGGCTATACCGTAAGGAGAACTTTTTCAGGCAACCATAACGTCTCCTATTCCATGGGCCCTACTCTGAACATCGGACGATCTGAAACTTAACGATCTGAAACGATACGGATGTACCTACTCTGAAAAAGTTCAAATGTATATAACGTACATCATAACCCTAATTCAGTGGTTACATAATTATTGAAAGTATAAATAATTAAAGAAACAACACGACAATGGGCATGGGTCATAGCGAAAATTAAGGGCACATGGACACAATACATAGGTTGCTGATCACTCGAAAGTGTTCTCCTCACGGTACAGCCTCAGGGTTAATAAATGAACACTGCGTAACGAATTCCGACCATAATCCAATATTAATAATACACTGTTTGTAGTATACAACACTTCCGCTACGCTGTCGAATACGAGCTGAAACAATGCATCAAATTATTTTAAAGCAAGGAAAAATCCACAGACGGGGTCGGGAATATCCTGTAGCAATGCCTAGGAGGAAAAATATTATTTTAAATAGTTATTTGCTTAAAACCACCCTACTTTGCCGTCTGGATCTGGATCAGCCATGTACGTCCCACTGCAGGGCACGGGCCTACTCTACAATCGAGAGTATGATTGAGAGTGGGTAGGCCATATAGTCCACCACGCTGGCCTAGTGCGGGTTGGCGGACTTACATACCATATAAATTCTTATGAATCGCTATGGTATGCAGGTTTCCTCACGATGTTTACCTTCACCGTTTTAGTGCGTGGTAATTGACTATCAATACACACATGACTCCGAAAAGTCAGAGGTGTGCCCTGGGATTTGAACCCGCGACCACCGTGAACATGTTGGCAGCCGCGTCTGGTCCGTTTACCAACAGGCCACCACGTACTTCCTATTTTGCCGTATTATAATTAAATAAACCAAAATTCATAAATCCTGAGGATCATAATTATATTTCAATTAACCACAAAAGCATTTTTAATAGGAAAGGAAAGCATATAGCTATAGCATTTTCATTGGTTGGGTCAAATGTGACGTCGTAATTGTTGATTCATATCGGCGTTCGCTGATACAGCGAGACCACCCAGGTTAAAGCGGCTCTTAAATTATGCAATCTTCAATCAACTTTAGCCAAATTCTCTCAATTACGTTACGACTGTAAAGTAATCCTCACTGAGACATAGTGACTGTATGTCTCATAAGTTATAATTTAAATGTGGTTTGTCATTATTAATTAATATCATACTATTTATTGGGCGTGTTTCATAAGGCCGTAAGACTGGAACATCTTTGCATAGAGCCTCTAGATTAAAAACCGAAATGTCAAAAAGCCCGGTATTCAGAGACTCACTTCGCGCCAAAGAGTTATGATAAAACGTGCTTATTATCTAGTATTGTAAGTATTTGGATTTTAGAAATGAATATGACAAATATATTAATTTCAAAATGTACCGGCGTTTGATTCCTGATGTCTAACACTTATGTTATAAATCCGAGAGTGAGTTGTATGTCATGCTTTCACATTTAAACCTCATAACTGATCACCATAATTTTTTACATACGCTTAGTCGGAGGGACAAAAGGCGATATGGAATACATCAAATCTAAAACGCAAGTACTTCCCTAGGAAAAAAGGACAACTCTTACGCATTCGTCGAAAAATCAAGGTAGTTCAGTGTGAAAACGCGACTCAACTCTTTGAACGCCACCTACCGATATAAATAGATTGCAACTTCTATTCTATTAAAACCTTTATTGTACAAAAACACAATAAACTAACGTTATGCGTAAATGAGAGAAATAGGGATTAGTACGGTGGATAAAAAAATATACCTAGAAATATAATTGTTCCTGAGTTACCTCAGAAATAAAAGAAAAGTCAAAATGCAGGAAAATAAAAGTATATTCACACCTTTGTAACGTAGGTGTAGTAGAAACCCCCACATGCCATATTCTAGACATAGTTCTATAATTTCCTCAACTTTCGCTCTTCATGGATTATTTTTGTTTTTAACAAAATAGATCATTCATGAACTATTAGGTCATATTCTGTTCCTAGTATTTTCTAGTACCTGTGGTAAGATAACAGAACTAAAATCAAGGGTTCCTAGAAATTTGTTCGTGACGTTATTTTATCCATCCCAAGTCAAAAGCGGAGTGTGATCCTTCAACTTTGGCCTTACTGTATCTGACAGCTTTTAGAATCAAGTAAATCGAGTTTGCTCGAACAATTGAACACTATTCTGTAGCCTATATAGTCTAGTGTTCTACCCACATAATGTAGGTACCAAACTACATTCAGTCTACGGCTTCATCGCACGGTAAACAAAATTGAACTATGTACAGACAAGCGAGGTCATAAAATATAGCAATAGCATAAGTTCTCTTATCTTATATTTCATTTAATACACATTCGATCAGAATTAAAAAGAAGCGGACTTTTACTAAAAATGACATGTTT